>CAUYUJ010016376.1:0-65000 GCA_963575745.1 Prorocentrum cordatum | reverse complement strand
CATCTTCATCATCCGCCCACTCCTGCATCACAAGCACCATAAACAGAATCGCCACCATTATTATCAGCATCGGCGTTATCATCCTGACCATCAGCAGCATCATCATAATGATCGTCAGCATCACCATCCTCAACGGCATCACCGTCATCGTCATCATGATCGTCAGCATCACCACCATCATCATCACCACCATCACTCACATCACGATCACCATCATCAGCATCATCATCATCATCAGCATCATCATCATCATCATAATTCCCACTGTCAACATCATCATCATAATATTCTGCCTCATCATCATCATCATCATCATCATCATCATCATCATCATCATCATCATCATCGTCGTCAACTTCATAATAGTCGTCATCATCGTCATCATTTTCGTCACCGTCGTCTCCGCAGCTCCCCCGCCGAGCTCGAGGATATTTCCGCAGCGTCTTGCATGCCGCGTGAGCAGTATTGGGGATTCAGGTTGTGGGCCTCAGGCCGCCCTGCATAATCATCATTATTGTCATTATCACGAGCGTCTGGAAGCCTTGCGGGGCCCTTTCGGCGCCTTTTGGAGGCCTCTTGGAGCTTCCCGGGGGCCTCTCGAGGCCTCTTGCGGACTCCTGGGGGCCTCTTGGGAGCTTCTGGTGGGCGAGGGCTCGAAATGTCAATTCGCGTCCCCCATCTGGGGCTCCTCTTGGAGTGTTCGGGGAGCTCTTTTGGGCCGTCTTGGAAGCTTCCTGGGCCGTCTTGGGGCCCTCTTGGGCTGTCTCGGTGGTCTCGTGGGGGCATCTGGGCTCGTCTTGAGGCGATCTTTCGGGCCTCTTGGGCCGCCTTGGAGCGTCTGGAAGCCGAACTGGGGAGAACGCCAAAACCCTTCAAAAAATCAGTGACAATTTCCTATTGGGCCCCTCCCGGGAGTGCTGTCGGAGACCTGCTGGGACGCTTTGGCAGCTTTTAAACCGTCTTGGAGTGCTCCCGGGCCGCTTCGGACCTCTCTTGGGCTGTCCTGAGGGCGTCCTGGAGCCATTTTAGAGGGTCCTGGGAGCGTCCTGGCGTCTCCGGCGGGGGGGTGACCACAGCCACTGGACAAAGTGAGGCCCCCCCCTGGTCCAGGACCCCCTCCCCATATATATATATATATATATATATATATATATATATATATACACATATATATATTATATATATATATATATATATATAATACAAATATATACATACACATATACATATATACATATATACATGTATGCATATATACATATGTCCATATATACATATATACATATATACATATATACATATTTACATACATACCTATATATATATATATATATATATATACATATATACATACATATATATATACATACATACATACATATATACATACCGACATACATATACCTATACATATGCAAATACATATACATATACATATACATAAACATATACATATACATACACATAAACATATACATATACATATACACATACACATACACATACATATACATATACATATAAATGTACATATACATATACATATACATATACACATACATATACATATACATATACTATGCATAAACAATTACATTTACATATACATATACATATACATATACATATACATATGTATATGCATATACAAATACATAAACAAATACATATACAAATACACATACATATACATATACATATACATGTACACATACACATACATAAACATATACCTATACATATACATATACATTTACAATTACATATACATAGTCATATACATATACATATACATAAACATATATACATATACATAAGCATATACATAAACACATACATATACATATACATATACATATACATATACATATACATATACATATACATATACATATACATATACATATACATATACATATACATACACATACACATACACATACATACATGCATGCATACATACCTACATACATACATACATACATACACGCATACATACATGTATCCATACATATAGAGAGAGACATGCGTAAAACATATAGGATTGTGCACACAGGAGGAGGACAATCTATAGAAACATACGGACGTCGTACAAGGCGCCTCGGAAGGCGCAGAATACTCCTCCAAGGCGCGGAATCATGTTCCCGGACCGCCTGCCGGGAACATGATGGGGACGACCTCCTGAGGGCCTCCAGTGGGCCTCCTGGGGGCCTGTTGGGCTCTCCTGGAGGCGTCATGGGGCGCGCTCAGGGCCATTTTTGGGCATCATCGGGGCCTCTTGGGGGCCTCCGGGGAGGCTCTTGGGGGCCTCTTTGGGGCCTCTTGGGGCCTCGCGGGGCCCTCTTGGGGCCCGCTGGGTTCGCTTAGGCTTAGGCAGTCTTGAAGCCCTGTCGGGGCTCTCCTGGAACCGTCTTGGGCGGCTCATGGGCCATCTTGGGGCTCTCCTGGGCCTTTTCGGACGCTTTTGGGGGTCTCTTGGGCCGTCTTGGGGCGGTCTTGGGGGCCTCTTGCCGTCTTGGAGCGGTTTTGGGAGACTGTTGGACGGTCTCGGAGCGTCGGAACCCCGAAAAAGCGAGAAGGCCCAAAACCTCGAAAAAAACAATAAAAATCAACGGTTTGGGCTTGTCGGCGCTCTCTTGGGAGGTCTCTTGGGATGCCTTCGGGGCCTCATGGAGCTCTCTTGGAACGTCTTCGGGCCTTCCTGGCCATTCCTGAGGCTATCTATGCGCGTCTTGGATCGCTCGCGGGCCGTCTTGGGCGGTCTCGAACTGTTCCTGGCGGTCCCAGGGGCCCTCCGGGACGCTTCGGACGCTCCGGGGGCGCCCTGCACCCCCCATGGAGGTTACAGGCAGCGCCCCGGGCCGCCCCCGGGCCCTAATTACTCCGATATATTTCTTTATTTATTTATTTATTTATTATTATTATTACTATTATGATTATTATTATTATTATTATTATTATTATTATTATTATTATTATTATTATTATTATTATTATTGTTATTATTATCATTATTATTATTATTATTATTATTATTATTATTATTATTATTATTATTATCATATATATATATATATATATATATAAAGAAGGCGGATGAAGTAGATGGGGTTCAGGTCCTCCCAGGGAATAACAAAACACAGCAAAAGCACATCGGCTCTTGAAGTGGGAGAGCGCTTGAAGCAGCTTTGGATATGGGAATCCAAAGGTACTTATTTTCAACGACCGACGTGTACTGGTTCAGCCGAGCATGCTGGCGCCAGAACTACCGCGCAATGCCCCGACATGGCATGAGCCCACTTCTACGCTCCACTCCATCAGCGCCGTGTTTCAAAATCTTCCTACGGCGACACCAACCCATCCCACTGCCGATGACGATGACGATGGCGATGACGATGATTGCCGCTGGCTGGTGACGTTGACAATGCTGCTGCTGGTGACGATGACGGCACCGAACACAACAGCGATGGCGTCTACGACTAGGATCATTATAATAAGACGATTCGCTCTTATCTGCTCTCGTGTCATCCAACATGCATATGCCAAATCCTCGATCACCGACTTTCGCCTTCGACTACCCTCTGAGTGGTGTGAGAATTGCCCGGCATGGGTAATTGGCACGAACCCTGAAAGAAAATGGGGGACGAATGAGCAAGAGAAGGAGGAAAGGAAAAGGGCGGGGGGGCATCTCTGGCAAAGGCGCCTAGGAATGTGTGTCCGATGGAACTATTAAACCGAAGCCGCTGTCGCACTGAATTGCTAAAAAATATCGAGCGAGAGCGGCGCGGGCGCGTCTGACCAGAGCGAGTGGGAATAAAATAAACGGGAAAATCGACCAGCTTCCGTTGCCGCCGTAGCTGGGCATTCACCAACCCAAATGGGATGCGAGGTCGTATCGCGCGACAGCGCTATTCCAGAGAACGGGGGGGTCTGTGGCCAAGGCGCCTAGGAATGTGTGTCCCGAATCCGCCGGCCCCCTTTGCGGGGCCATCTGGCTGCGAGGCTTCGGTTTGCTGTTCCCTGCGCCTGTTCCAAATTCCAGTTTCCAATGTTACAGTGTTGGTTCTGCTTCTTACAGTCCAGTGTTACTGTCCGCGCGAGGGCGGGGGAAAGGGGGGGAAACCGCCTAGCAGCGCACCTTAATCACATCCTCAGAAATCCTGGGGGGCACTGGGACACGTAAATATAAAAGAGGTTCGCGCTCCCGACGCAAAAATTCCTCTTAAACCTATACGACCACCCTTCGGGTGATAAGGAGGCTGGTTCGGGGGGGGAGAAGGGGGGGGACCAACATCTGATTCAATCGATTTATCGATCTCACTCAACGGGACACCACGGGACACCACGGGACACCATGGAACACCACGGGACACTTGTCGATCCCACTATCGATATCACTATCGCTATCACTAAAAGGAACACCACGGGAAACCACGGGACACCACGAGACACCGCGGGACACCTTTCGATCTCACTGTCGGTCTCACGATCGATCTCACTATCGATATCACTCAACGGGACACTACTGGACACTTGTCGATCTCACGATCGATCTCACTATCGATCTCACTCAACAAGACACCACGGGACACCACGGGCCACCTCGGGGCACCAAATCGATCTCAGTATCGATCTCACTATCGATCTCACTATCGATCTCACTCAACGGGACACCACGGGTCACCACAAGACGCCACGGGACATCGGCGGGACACCGCGGGCCACGGGCCGCTGGAGGAGAAACATTTGGTCCGGCCGCGGCCCAACCACGGGAGGATTTCGGGACACCAGCGGGACACCGCGGGCCACCGGCCGCCGGAGGTGAAACATTTGGTCTGGCCGCGGCCCAGCCACAGGAGGATTTCTCTCGCCCGCCCACGCAGCTTCGCCTCGCCCGCACGCACGCACGGCACGCACGACACGAACACGAAACCGAAATCGATTTCCCGGTAGGGGGGGTCTCCGTTTCACGTCGGACTCCCCCCCCAACCTCCGACTACGCTGTTTTCGCGCCCTTTGTTCGTGCCCATTGCAAGCGCGGCCGAAGCACGACCACGGAGCAGGTAGCAAACTGAAAACTCGCCGAGGCGACAGTCACCTCCGACGAGCTCTGACTTCTTCAATGCACTGGGCGCACTCGAGTCAGCGGCGCGCGGCATCACCAGTGGCACCCACATGGGGCACCAACCTGGCTGTGCCCCCCTTTAAAATGGGGAGACCACCGAAGCCACTCCCGCACTGCGCCCAAGTGGGGACGGGCGAGAGAGACGAAAAGAGGGCCCTCCATGCTAAAGGGCCACGTTGGAGACGTGGCGGCCAGCCCAGATTCTCCGAACACGCATGGCCGCCCCAGCCAGGGAGCTCTTGGACTTGGGCACCCATTTGCAAGCTGCTCGCCAATTCTTGGCGCTGCCCGCCCCCACCTGGTACGCACCACAGCGCTGGCAGCAAAAGGCCAAACCTCTCTGAACACAATCGTGCCCCATGGCGCGGAAGATGTCCAGGGCAGGAGAGGAAGCCTCAGGCGGGGCGGGCGGAGGTGGCACCGCCACATCGGAGCCGTCAGGCTTCGCAACCATACCGATGGACGACAGGAAAGATGCCGCCCACGCAATCGCATCGCCAGCACTGAGCTGGCTGAAAAAGCTGTCAGCCGAAGCGCGCCCCCGAGGCCAAGATCCCTCGTAAAGTATACTGTGTTCGCGCCCCCGACGCAAGGATCCTTCGTTTCATATTCACGCTCCTGAAGCAACGACCCCCCGAAAATTACACCACATGCTCGCTTCTGGGGCCACGATCCCTCGTAAATTACACTACAGTCGCGCCCCCGAGGCTACGTTCCCTTGCAAATTTCCGTACACTCGCGCCCCTGAAGCCCCGATCTCCTGTAAATTACACCACATTCGCGCCCCCGAGGCAACGATCCCGTGTAAATTACACCACGTTCGCGCCCCCGAAGCCACGATCCCTTGCAAATCGCGATGCGCTCGCGCCCCCGAAGCCACGATCTCCTACAAGAGGCCCCAAGAGGCGCCTAAGACGCGCCCACGAGGCCTCCAAAAACCCCAAAAGATACCCCACGAGGCCCCAAGAGGCCCCCAAGAGGCGCCCAAACCGCCTCCAAGAGGCCCCCGAGAGGCTCCCCACGACACCCCAACACATATACAAGAGACCTCAGACCCACAACCCAGGCACGGTGGCGGGATGGGCCGAAGGCCACGAGGATCCGCCGCCCCCTGCTTGCAGGGGTGCACGGCGTGCTGGATGATTCAGGTTTTGGTTTTGGTTCTTTTTCTAAAAGAACTCCCCAGTGGGCTTCGGCCCGTCCCGCCGGCCACCCGTAAATTTCCCAAAATGCGTCTGTCAATGCCCAAAAACGGCCGTTTCGCTCGGGACATCCTCAAAAATCGCGAAGATGGCCCAAGATGGCCTCCAAGTCCGCCCGAGATGGTCCAAGACGGCCTCCAAAACGGCCCAAGAGAGTCCAAGACGGCCCAAGACGGCCCAAGAGGCCCCCCAGAGGCCTCCCAGACGGCCCAAGAGGCCTCCAAGAGGTCCTCCAGGAGAGTCCGAAGAGGCCAAAATCATTGATTTTCCATTGGTTTTTGAAGGATTTTGGCATTTGCGCCTTTTCGGCTCTCCGACGGCTCAAGACGGCCCAAGAAGCCCCCAAGATCGCCCAAGAGGCCCCCAAGAGAGCCCCATGATGGCCCAAGTGGCCTCCAAGATGGCCCCTAGAGGGCCCCAAGAGGGCCCAAGAGGCCTCCAACACGCCCAAGATGGCCTCCAAGACGCCCAAGATGGCCTCCAAGACGGCCCTGGAGCATTCCAAGCGGGCCCCAAGTCGGCCCATAGAGGCCCCCCAAACGGCTTCCGACGGCTTCAGACGTGCCAGGAACCCACCAAGATGGCCGAAGTTGGCTCGAAGCTGGCCCGAGACGGCCCAAAAAGCCCCAAAGATCGCCCAAAGCTTGCCCAAGAGGCCTCCAAGACGGCCAAGATGACCTTCAAGATGCCCACGTGTTCCCCGAAGGCTTTCCAAACCGATTCGGGGAACACGTGGTCCGATAGCTTGGCAGGTCTGGCCTCAACGTTCGGCCACATAGGCGCTTCCAAAAAGGCAGGGGGCGGCGGTGATTCGCCGTAGGCGTCTTCGATCCGCCGCCCCCTGCTTGCAGGGGTGCACGGCGTGCTGGATGATTCAGGTTTTGGTTTTGGTTCTTTTTCTAAAAGAACTCCCCAGTGGGCTTCGGCCCGTCCCGCCGGCCACCCGTAAATTTCCCAAAATGCGTCTGTCAATGCCCAAAAACGGCCGTTTCGCTCGGGACATCCTCAAAAAATCGCGAAGATGGCCCAAGATGGCCTCCAAGTCCGCCCGAGATGGTCCAAGACGGCCTCCAAAACGGCCCAAGAGAGTCCAAGACGGCCCAAGACGGCCCAAGAGGCCCCCCAGAGGCCTCCCAGACGGCCCAAGAGGCCTCCAAGAGGTCCTCCAGGAGAGTCCGAAGAGGCCAAAATCATTGATTTTCCATTGGTTTTTGAAGGATTTGGGCATTTGCGCCTTTTCGGCTCTCCGACGGCTCAAGACGGCCCAAGAAGCCCCCAAGATCGCCCAAGAGGCCCCCAAGAGAGCCCCATGATGGCCCAAGTGGCCTCCAAGATGGCCCCTAGAGGGCCCCAAGAGGGCCCAAGAGGCCTCCAACACGCCCAAGATGGCCTCCAAGACGCCCAAGATGGCCTCCAAGACGGCCCTGGAGCATTCCAAGCGGGCCCCAAGTCGGCCCATAGAGGCCCCCCAAACGGCTTCCGACGGCTTCAGACGTGCCAGGAACCCACCAAGATGGCCGAAGTTGGCTCGAAGCTGGCCCGAGACGGCCCAAAAAGCCCCAAAGATCGCCCAAAGCTTGCCCAAGAGGCCTCCAAGACGGCCAAGATGACCTTCAAGATGCCCACGTGTTCCCCGAAGGCTTTCCAAACCGATTCGGGGAACACGTGGTCCGATAGCTTGGCAGGTCTGGCCTCAACGTTCGGCCACATAGGCGCTTCCAAAAAGGCAGGGGGCGGCGGTGATTCGCCGTAGGCGTCTTCGATCCGCCGCCCCCTTTTTAGGGAGCCCACAAAGGACGTACGCGCCCAGCTATGTACATGAACACGGCCCCTCGATCCGCGAGACTGGCCGCGTTACACGAACATTTGCGCAATGCGTACTCTCGAAACCAGCGTGGATTCATGTACATGTACGTCTTTCTTTCGCTCCTGACCTTTTGATTCATCCGAGGAGTGCCTGGCGTGTTAAACCCTCTCGGTTTTGGTCTTGGTTTTTTTCCAAAAGAACTCCCCCTGGGGCTCCGGCGCGTCCCGCCGGGGTCCCGGGACGCTAATACCCAGAGGTGGCTGCAAAGCCCCCAAAACGGCCGTTTCGCTCGGGACATCTTCAAAAAATCACGAAGACGGCCCAAGATAGCCTGCAAGATGCCTCCAAGACAACCAAGATGGCCTCCAAGGCGGCTAAGATGGCCCCAAGATGCATCCAAAACGGCCCAAGATAGCCTCAATATGGTCTAAGACGGCCCAAAAGGCCCGCAAGAGGCCTCCAAGACGGCCCAAGAGGCCTCCACGAGGTCCTCCAGGAAGGCCCGCTGGACCGAAATCCTTGATTTTCCTTAGGTTCTTGAAGGATTTGGGCATTTGCGCCTTTGCGGCTTTCCGACTGCCCAAGACTGCCCCAGAGGCCCCAAAGGTCGCCCCAAGATCGCCCAAGAGGCCTCCAAGATGGCCCCATGACGGCCCAAGAGGCCCCCAAGACGGCACCAAAAAGGCGCTAAGACGGCCCAAGAGGCCTCGAAGACGCCCAAGATGGCCTCTAAGACGGCCCTGGAGCACCCCAAGAGGGCCCCAAGTCGGCCCAGAAAGGCCCCCGAAACGGCTTCCAACGGCGTCAGACGGGCCAGGAGCCCACCAAGATGGCCGAAGGTGGCTCGCAGCTGGCCCAAGACGGCCCAAGAGGCCTCCAAGAGGGCCTCCCGGAAGGCAAGAGAAGGCCAAAAAGAGTAATTTTCCGTAGGCGTTTGAAGGATCTGTCATTTGCTTCGTTTCGGCCTTCCGACGACCCGATACGGCCCAAGAGCTCCCAAAGATCGCCCAAGGATCGCCCAAGAGGCCTCCAAGATGGCCCCAGAACGGCCCAAGAGGCGCCCAAGACGGCCCCAACAGGCCCCCAAGACAGCCCAAGAGGCCTCCAAGACGCTCAAGATGGCCCCCAAGACGGCCCACGAGCCCTCCAAGACGTCCTCCAAGAAGGCCCGAAATGGTCAAAATGGCTTCCAAAGATGACCTTCAAGATGCCCACGTGTTCCCCGAAGGCTTTCCAAACCGATTCGGGGAACACATGGTCCGATAGCTTGGCAGGTCTGGCCTCAACGTTCGGCCACATAGGCGCTTCCACAAAGGCAGGGGGCGGCGGTGATTCGCCGTAGGCGTCTTCGATCCGCCGCCCCCTGTCGATTCATCGCAAGGGTGCCTGGCGTGCCAGACTATTTCGGTTTTGGCTTTGGTTCTTTTTCCAAAAGAACTCCCCCTGGGGCTTCGGCCCGTCCCGCCGGCCACCCGGAAAATCCCCAATCCCGGAAAAATCCGCCAAGACAGCTCAAGATGGCCTCCGAGATGGCCACGTTGGCCCAAGATGGCCTCCAAGATGGTCCAAGATGGGCTCCAAGTTCGCCCAAGATGGTCCAAGACGGCCTCCAAGACGGCCCAAGAGAGTCCAAGATACCTCCAAGTTCGCCCAAAAAGCCTCCAAGACGGCTCAACACGACCCAAGAGGCCTCCAAGAGGTCCTCCAGGAGGGCCCGAAGAGTCCAAAATCAGTGATTTCCCGTAGGTTCTTGAAGGATTTTGGCATGTACTTATTCTCGTCATTCCGACGGCTCAAGACGGCCCAAGGGCCCCCAAAGATCGCCCCAAGATCGCCCACAAGGCCTCCCAGATGGCCTCAGAAAGGCCCAAGAGGCCCCCAAGACGGCCCCAAGAGGCCCCCAAGACGGCCCAGGAGGCCTTTAAGACGCCCAAGATGGCCTCCAAGACGGCCCTGGAGCATTCCAAGAGGGCCCCAAGACGGCCCAGAGAGACCCCCCAAGCGGCTTCCGACGGCGTCAGACGGGCCAGGAGCCCAACAAGACGGCCAAACATGCCCTCAAGATGGACCAAGACGGCCCAAGAGGCCTCCAAGAGGGACGCCCAAGATGGCCTCTAAGAACCCCTTATATGCCCCAAGAGGGCCCCAAGACGACCCAGACAGGCCCCCAAGACAGCTTCCGACGGCGTCAGACAAAGCCAGGAACGACCTAAGACGGCCAAAGATGCCCCCAAGAAGCCCCCAAAGGCCCCAAAAAACATTCCAAGAGGCCCCCAGGAAGCTCCCAGGAGGCCCCAAGAGTGCCCCAAGAGGCGCCCAAGAAACCTCCTCCTCCTCCTCCTCCTCCTCCTCCTCCTCCTCCTTCTCCTCATCCTCCTCCTCCTCCTCCTCCTCCTCCTCCTCCTCCTCCTCCTTCTCTATTTTCCTCATCCTCCCCCTTCTCCTTTTCTTGCTCCCCCACGTGTTCCCGGAAGTCTTTCCAAACCGACTCGGGGAACAACTGGCCCTGATAGCTTGGCCAAGCTCTGGCCCAGCTGTCGGCCACAGAGGCGCTTCCAAAGGGGCAGGGGGCAGCGGTGATTCGCCGTAGGCGTCTTCGATCCGCCGCCCCCTGTTGGCTTGCCACAGGGGTGCCCGGTGTGCTAGACCCTTTCGGTTTGGGTTTTGGTTCTTTTTCCAAAAGAGCTCCCTCTGGGGCTTCGGCCCGTCCCGCCGGCCACCCAGAAAGAACGTCCAGCTTGCCCAGAGGTGGTTGCCAGGGGTTATTCCTGCTCCAGACGGCTCCAAGACGGCCCAAGATGGCCTCCGAGACGCCTCCAAGACGGCCAACATGGCCTCCAAGACGGCTCAGATGGCCCCAAGATGCCTCCAAGATGGCCCAAGGTGCCTCCAAGACGGGCTAAGATAGCCTCAATATGGTTCAAGATGGCCCAAGAGGCCCCCAAGAGCCCCCCAAGACGCCCCCAAAAGGTCCGCAAGAAGAGCCCGAAGAGACTTAAATCATTGGTTTCCCACCGGTTTGTGAAGGATTGTGGCATTTGCTTCTTTTCGGCCTTCCGAAGACCTCAAGACGGCTCAAGAGGCCCCCAAGATCGCCCCAAAATCGCTCACGAGGCCTCCAAGATGGTCCCATGGCGGCCCAAGAAGCCCCCAAAAATGCCCCAAGAGGGCACCAAGACGGCCCAAGAGGCCTCCAAGACGGCCAAGCTGGCCTCGAAAACGGACCCGAAGCGTCCCAACAGAGCCCCAAGTCGGTTCAGATATGCCCCAAAGACGGCTCCCGACGGCATCAGAGGGGCCAGGAACGCCATAAGACGGCCAAAGAAGGCCCCGAGAAACCCCAAAATGGCCGCATGAAGCCCTCAAGAGGCCCCAAGAGAGCCCAAGATAGCCCCAACATGGTCTCCAAGACGGCCCAAAGATGATCCAATCGAGCCCAAGAGTGCCTCAAGAGGCTCCGAAGAGGAATCCTCCCCCTTCTCCTTTTTCCTCCTTCTACTCCTCCTCTCCTTCCTCCCCCCCGCGTTCCCCGAAACCTTTCCAAACCGACTCGGGGAACACATGGTCCGATAGCTTGGCAGGGCTCTAGCCCAGCTGTCGGACACATAGGCGCTTCCACAAGGGCAGGGGGCGGCGGTGATTCGCCGTAGGCGTCTTCGATCCGCCGCCCCCTGTTGGCTTGCCACAAGGGTGCCCGGCGTGCTAGATCCTTTCGGTTTTGGTTTTAATTCTTTTCCACAAGAACTCCCCCTGGGGCTTCGGCCGATCCCGCCGGGGTCTCAGAAAGCCCCGCAACCACCTCAACGACCGCAAAAAATTCTCCAAGACGGCTCAAGATGGACTCTAAGATGGTCACGTTGGCCCAAGATGGCCTCCAAGATGGCCCAAGACGGCCTCCAAGTCGCCAAAGATGGTCCGAGATGGCTTCCAAGACGGCCCGAGAGAGTCCAAGATGCCTTCAAGACGGCCCAAGATGGCTCCAAGATGGCCTAAGACTGGACAAGAGGCCCCCAAGAGGCCACCAAGACGTCCTTTAGGAAGGCCCGAAAGGGCGAAAATCATTGATTTTCCTTAGGTCTTCGAAGGATTTTGGCATTTTCTTCTTACCAGCTCTCCGACGGCCCAAGACGGCCCAGGAGGCCTCCAACATCGTCCCAAGAGCGCCCAAGAGGCCTCCAAGATGGCCCCATGACAGCCCAAGAGGCCCCCAAGGGGGCCCCAAAAAGAGCCCAGACGGTCAAGAGGGCCTCCAAGATGCCTCCCTCCAAGACGGCCAAGAAGGCCTCCAAGACAGCGAAGATGGCCCCAAGATGCACCCAAGACGGCCCCAGATGGCCTCAAGATGGTCTTAGACTGCCCAATGGGCCCGCATGAGGCCCCCAAGATGGCCCAAGAGCCCTCCATGACGTCCTCCAGGAAGGCCCGAAAGGGTCAAAATGGCCAAAAGATTTGCAAGGATCTGACCCAACCTTCGGCCAGCAGGCCCCAAGACGCCTCCAAAAGCTCACAAGAGCCCCCAAGGGGCCCCGAACACGCCCATTCCTCACTCTCCTCCTCTTCCCCGTCCTCCCCCACGTGGTTCCCGAAGGCTTTCCAAACCGACTCGGGGAACACATGGTCCGACAGCTTGGCAGGGCTCTGGCCTCAACGTTCGGCCACAAAGGCGCTTCCGAAAGGGCAGGGGGCGGCGGTGACTCGCCGTAGGCGTATTCGATCCGCCGCCCCCTGTTGATTCATCATAGGAGTGCCAGGCGTGCTAGACCCTTTCGCTTTTGGTTTTGGCTCCTTTCCACAAGAACTCCCCCTGGGGTTTCGGCCCGTCCCGCAGGAGATGCGTAACAGGTGGTTGCAAAGGGTTGTTCGGCTCGAGACGGCTCCAAGATGGCCTCCAAGATGGTCGAGATGGCCCAAGATGGCCTCCTAGTTCGTCCAAGATGGTCCAAGATGGCCTCGAAGACGGCCCAAGAGAGTCCAAGGTGCCTCCAGGTTCGCACAAAAAACACCTAAGACGGCCCAAGACGGCGCAAGAGGCCTCCAAGAGGCCTCCAAGACGGCCCAAGAGGCCTCGAAGAGCTCCTCCAGGAACACCCGAAGAGACCAAAATCATTGATTTGTCAAAGGTTTTTGAAGGATTGTGGCATTTGCTTTTTTCTCGGCATTCCGATGGCTCAAGACGGCCCAAGAGGCCCAAAAGATCGCTCCAAGATCACCCACGAGGCATCGAAGATGGCCCCATGACGGCCCAAGAGGCTCCCAAGACGGCCCCAAGAGGGCCCTAAAGAGGCCTCCAAGATGGCCAAGATGGCCTCCAAGACGGCTAAGATGGCCCTAAGATGCCTCCAAGACGGCCCAAGATGCACCAAAAACGGCCCAAGATGGCCTTAAGATGACCCAAGACGGCCCAAGAGGCCCCAAACAGGCCTCCAAGATGGCCCAAGAGGCCTCCGAGAGGTCTTCCAGGAGGACCCGAAGAGACCAAAACCATTGATTGTTCCTCTGTTTTTTGAAAAATGTTGGCATTTGCTCTTTGTCGACATTCCGGCGGCTCAAGACGACCCAAGAGGCTCCCACGATCGCCCCAAGATCGCCCACGAGGTCTCCAAGATGGCCCCATGACGGCCCAAGAGGCCCCCAAGGGGGCCCCAAGAGGGCCCCAAGACGCTTCCAAGACGGCAAAGATGGCCTCCAAGACGGCTAAGATGGCCCCACGATGCCTCCAAGACGGCCCAAGATGCACCCAAGACGGCCTAAGATGGCCTTAAGATGGCCCAAGACGGCCCAAGAGGCCCCCAAGAGGCCTCCAAGGCGGCCCAAGAGGCCTCCAAGAGGTCCTCCAGGAGGACCCGAAGAGGCCAAACTCGTTGATTGTCTGGCGGTTTTTGAAGGATTGTGGCATTTGCTTTTTTCGGCATTCCGATGGCTCAAGACGGCCCAAGAGGCCCCCAAGATCGCCCCAAGAACGCCCACGAGGTCTCCAAGATGGCCCCATGACGGCCCAAGACGTCCAATATACTCTTCAAAACGGCCCTGAAGCGCCCCAAGAGAGCCCCAAGTCGGTTCAGAGAGGCCCCCAAGACGGCTTCCGACGGTGTCAGACGGGTCGGGAACGCCCTAAGACGGCCAAAGAGGCCCCCAATAAGCTCCCAAAGGCCCCCAAGAAGCCCCCAAGAAGCCCAGGGAGGCTCCCGAGAGGCCTCCAAAAGGCTCCCAGGAAGCTCCGCAGAGGCCTCGCAAGAGGCCTCGCAAGACGGTTCCCAAGAAGTCTCCTCATCCTCCTACTCCTCCTCCTTCCCCATCATCCTCATCCTCATCCTCATCTTCCTCCTAATCATCATCCTCCTCCCTCTCCTGATCCTCCTCCGATTGCTTCCTCACGCGTTCCCCGAAGACTTTCCAAAACGACTCGGGGAACAACTGGTCCGATAGCTTGGTCAAGCTCTAGCCCAGCTGTCGGCCACATAGGCGCTTCCAAAGGGGCAGGGGGCGGCGGTGATTCGCCGTAGGCGTCTTCGATGACGCCAACGTTTCAATATGCGCTGATGACTCGTATCCGCCCCCGCATGCTGTTCCCAGATGCGCCAAGGCAGCGCCGAGGCGCACCGACGCGATTCTGCCATATCCCATTCTCATAGAGAGGGGGCCGGCGGCAGGGGGCGAAGCCCTTACGGATAAGTATCAAGCAGGAGCCGTTGTCGTTGCAGCCGGGCCTTCACCACCTTGACTGCATTGCGAAATGGTTTCGAGCGAAAGCGCCGCGGGCGCATCTTACCAGGGCGCCGCGCGGGAGTAAACCGACGGGACACACTGGGCGGCTGCCGTTGACGTCGTCGTTGGGCCGCCAGTAACCCAAGCGGGTTGAGAGGACGGTCTGGCGGAGGCGCCATTCCTGAGAGCGGGCATCTCTGAACGAGTCACCTCGGAGTGGGCCCCCAGGAAGTACCGAACTGGAGCCGTTGTCGTCGCAGCTCGGCCCTTACCAAGTTGACTGACTTGCGAAGAAAGATCGAGCGAGAGCGTCGCTCCTGAGGTTGCGGGTGTCTCTGGCCAGGGCGTCTCGTAGTGAATTGCGCGGAAGTAACGAGCGGGAACCATTGTCGTCGCAGTTAGTGTTCCAAAGACTGGGCTTTGGAAGCAAGTCCGCGCTCAAGAGGGAGCGTTGCTTTCAAAGAAAATAGAGCTGGCGTCGAGGCGAGAGCGCCCGAAACCGTGTCTGCAGATCAACGATACCTGTTTTCTAGAAGTGAATAGCCGACGTCTACCACGACCACGACGACGACAACGACGACGACGACGACGATGACCACGACGAGCACGACGATGACCACGACGAGCACGAGCACGACGACGACGACGAGCACGACTAGCACGACGACGACGACGGCGAGCACGACGACGACGACGACCACGACCACGACGACGACGACGACGACCACGACGACGGCGACGGCGACGACGACGACGACAACTGCGGCGGCGGCGGCTCCGCGCACGGCGGGCATCGAGGGGGGGTGGGGGGCTCCCTCGGCGAGCACGAAGCTCAGGTAGGCGCACGTCAGGGTCACCGAGATCTGGATCAGGCTGCTGCGCTCGTCGGTGGTTCAAAGATGAGGTCCGAGGAATGGGGTCCTAAGGACGAGTTGCACCAAATCCACACTTGGATCCCTTCCTATCCTTACATCCCTCCACGAAGCTCAACGCAAGTTTTTCCCGCGACGCGTCGGCACAATGCCGATGCCGAAACGAATGGCTTCGAAATGTTCTCTGGCGTCAGCGGACCGTGCCGCGCGCGCAACTGAACATTGAAGTTGGGGGCGAGGGGCGGTCGGCAAAGCTTGCGTTAGGTTCGCGGAGTCCCATGGCGCCCGCGCATAGTTGCAACGGCGCCCGCGCATGGTTTCTGTCCCTCGGCTGGCCAGCCGCGAGCGCTGGGCCGAGGCACCGCCACCTCGGAGAGGGCTTTAGAGGGCAACCCACGACGACCGACGACGACGACAACGACGACGACGACAACGGCGGCGACAACGGCGGCGGCGACGACGGCGGCGGCGGCGGCGACGGCGACGGCGACGGCGATGGCGACGACGACGAGCCCACCTCAGGACCCCATCTTTGAACCACCGAGCTCGGGGTCGAGGCGGTTGGCGGCCTTGCCTCGGACCCCGCGGGCCGGGGGGCGGCGACCCTCTCTCTCTCTCTCTCTCTGTTTCTCTATCTTGCGGGCGAAGAGCGGCGTAAAACAAGCTTGTACTCGATATGGGGCACCTCTGGACTACCTACCAGGCCACCCCAGCCTGACCCGAAGACCCACATGTCGGGTTGGGGGGTACAAATTTCACATGTGTTCTTGTTTCAATGTTCCCGCCGCACACGCCACCGCCGCTGCGCCCTCTGCGCCTGCCTGGGGGGCTCTGCCGACAGGCCGGGAGAAGAGCCGAAGGCTGGAGGCCGTCCAGATTAGGGAGCCCACAGGGAAGGTACGCGCCGAAGCCACCTGGGCGACGAAAAGAAAGGGGTCTTACACGAGATGGCGTAGCGACCTTACGCCGAGGCTTACGCGGGCCGCCGGCGCGGCACGCCACAATGGAGACGAGGGCGCTCACGCGCCACCTTACGCGGGCAGCTTACGCGCCAATTTCGGCGGAGACGACCCCGTTCTTTCGCTTCGCCCATCTGGCGGGTTCCGAGAACTGGTGAGCCTTCATGGGAGCCTCGGTGGACCTGCGCGGCCTTATCATAAGCTTGATGCTGGCTGGATGTCTTGCAGATTTCGATCATCCTTCTTCACCCTTTCGTCCAGGTTGCGTCCAAATTTCGTCCAAATGTCGACCAGGTCCGACAAGATCGACACGAAATCCCCCCAACCGCAAGAAAGTGTGGAACCTTTTGAGGCTCCCATTAACAAGGGCTCCCAACTTCGCGCTTCGCGCTCCGCCAAGCGCGAAGCGCGAATAACTTCGCGCTCTCGCGCCGCCCCCCCAAAGGGAGAAAAGGAGGACGAGGAGGAGGGGGAGAAGGAACGAGGACCGCGAAGCGCGAACCGCGAATAACTTCGCGCCCTCGTGGGAGCCCTTGATTAAGGACAACACAGCGGAAACCCTGAACCTCAAAATGTTGCCATCTCTTGGGGGCGCACTTCTGTATAAGCTCCTCCGGCCTTCTGCCGGCGGAGCCGCCCTCCTTGCACATCAGCCGCCTTCCGCCGCCGTTACGCCGCGGAAGAGACTGAAGGGGAACTGGGACACACAGATAAATACACACAAATAAAAATATTCCCCATATTTTCACATATTTTCTCGGTTTTTGCCTTCCCCCCCACTTCCCATAGTTTCCCATATTTTCTGAGAATCGCCGATTAATTGTGTCTGTGTGTTATTTCCCCTCCTGAGAGATGGCACCTCCTTCAACCCTCGAAGGCGAGGCCCTCTCCGGAATGCCTGATATGATTGCGCGAGCACGGCCCCCCAGTCCACGAGGCTAGCCTCGAGCTACGGCCGCCCGCGCCACGCACACCCTCGAAACACACGGGAACTCATGTGCACGTCTTCTGCTCGCTCCTCACACGATGGGCTCCGAGCAGAAACGGGGCCGGAGGCTCGCGCTGCACCGCCGATGCGTCGGCGATGCACCGGCGACGGCGGGATGGAGAGGAGCGGACTCCAGATCGCGCCGCCCCGTCGAGACGTCGGCGAGGCGGCGCGGCCTCCTGGCCCCATCTGCCTCGGACCAGGCTTGGGCGGCCAGCAGGAACTCCGCGTGCGTTTGCTGGGGATCAGCGCCGGCGACCTGCACGAAAGGAGCCCTGGGGCACACGAGGAAAGAGGCACAAGAGTCCCAGGATTCCCCAGGGTCTCTCGTGTTTTCTGGGTCCTCGTCTCCCCCCCCCCTCCTCCCCATGTGTTTCCCACGTTTTCCTGGGAGTCGACGATGAAGTAAACATGTCTGTACGGAAGGTTCGTGTCGTGTCGACCCCGGCGTTGGTTTTTGACACCGCAGGGATCGTTCAACCTTGAACGATCGGCCGCTGCCGCAACGTCCGATCGTTCAACGTCGATCGATTCTGGGTCGCCGGCGGCGTTCAACCTTGAACGTCCGCGCTGGGGTCGCCGCCGGTCGACACGACACGAACCTACAGTATGCTTTTCCCCTCCCGACGCATGCCACGCGGGCTGCGGTGCTCGGGGCCCCGCCCACACGCCGGGGCGGCCTCGGCACCTTGGGCCGGAGCAGGGCCTGCGGCGGGAAGGAGACGGGGCTGGGCAGCTGCCTCGCGCGGGCCCGCGGGGCCGGAGCAAGGCGGCGGCAGTCGGGTCGGGCGAAAGGGCAAAGGGGGGGTTTGAGAATCAGCTCACGTAGCTGATTTTCCCGGCGCCTCCCGGCGCCGGGGGCGGCTGTGTATCGAGGAATGGGCCCCTCGGCGAGGCCGAAACCAGCTGCATGCAGCAAATTTCGTAACCCCCCCTTTCCCAATCCCCCCCTTTCGCCCGGCCCGAGGCAGGAAGAGGACAAGACTGGGGGAAGGAAACGTGACATAAACATGAAAACTCGGAGGTCCGCGCGGATTCCTCGGATCGGCGCTGGGCCCCCCCTCCCTGGCGCGCGGAGCGCGCCGGGGGCGGCGCTGGAGGCGCCGCCAGGGGGGTCCATCGCAGATCCGAGAAACCCGCGCGGACCTCCGAGTTGTTAGATTTATGTCCAGTTTCGCTCCCCTAAAGGCCGGGCCGAGGTGACTCGAAATCTCAGGGAGACGGCCCAAGGAGCCCTCAAGAGCTCCCGAGGCGCCCCCAAGGCGCTGCCACGAGGCCCCAAGAGGCCCCTCAACAGGCCACCAGCAGAACCTTCAAGAGGCCCGAAGTGTCACACGTGACGGCCTCCCGTGCCCCCTCGAACTGTCGCCAATCAACATGCTGGACTGGCACGGTGGCGGGACTTGCCGCAGGCAGCTGGATAACTCGATATCTTTGGGAACTGGCGGGCTTGGAGGATGTATCAAGAGCCGCGGCCAGTTCAGAGCGTTCCAGGCTGCTCTCAGAGCGTTCCGCTGGACGATCTGGAGCGATTCACCTTCGTCCTACGTAGCGCTCCTTCGACTACTCCTCGTCCTCGAGGTTCGATGTTCGAGGTACGACAAACTAGATGTTGAGTGTTTCTAGCCCTTTGGGCGCCCCTGGGGGGCCTCCTGAATCCTCCAGGGGCGGGACAAGCGGGAGCCTCCGGGGACCTCCAGAGGTCTCTTCCTCGCTTGCCTCTCGTGTCACGTCTCGCGCCTCTCCTGCCTCGCCCTTGTCATCGCGCGGGCCCGCGGGCCAGAGTAAAACGGCGGCAGGAAGACGACA
Organism: Prorocentrum cordatum; assembly: GCA_963575745.1. Taxonomy (NCBI): domain Eukaryota; class Dinophyceae; order Prorocentrales; family Prorocentraceae; genus Prorocentrum; species Prorocentrum cordatum. The sequence goes on along the minus strand of CAUYUJ010016376.1, from coordinate 45,533 downwards.
AGACCGGGCAGAGGTCCGCCACCGTGCCTCCTGGCACGTTGAGGCGTGGATTGGGCGTGAATCGATGGGGGGCGAGAAATGAGGGGGGAAGAAAGATGCACTTGCTTTTCGGGGGCCCTACAGGCCCCACTCTGGGCCTTGAAAGGGCCCCTTTCGGGTCTCTTTTCGGCAGCCCTCGCTCTCCCCAGCACTGATCGCCCCCCATTACGCGCGAAACCCGAGTCAAAGGATGCCAAGTGCTGTCTGGCAGGGTCACTGCAGTCGTCCGAAAGGGCCCACCCACCCCTCTCGTCACAGAGTGGGGCGTGCACCGCCCCGTCCTTCCGACGGATCCCCTGGGCGGCCACGGCGCTTCCCTGGGGCCCCCGAGGTCTTCGAAGGCGGCCCAAGAAAGCCATCCAGGCCGCCAAGATGGCCCAAGATGGCTCCAAGACGGCCGAAGCTGACCCGGGATGGATCGAGACGGCCCAGGAGGCCTCCAAGACGGCCCAAGAGGGCTCCAATCGAGCCTCTGGCAAAGCCCGAAGAAGCCAAAATCATGGATTGCCCATTAGTTGTTGAAGGATTGTCGCATTCTCACGGTTTCGAGCTTTCGTCGGCTCAAGACAATCCGAGAAGCCTCCGAGATGGCCTCAAGACGGCCCAGGAGGGCACCAAGACGGCCCCAAGACGGCCCAAGAGGATGCCAAGATGGCCCAAGAGCGACCCAAGAGGACCCCAAGCTGGCCCAAGAAGGCGCTCAGACGGCCAGAAAGGTCCCCAAGAGGGCCCCAAGACGACCCAGAGAGACCCCCAAGATGGACTCCGAAAGCGCCTATACGGCCCAAGAGCGCCCTCAGACGGCGCGGGGAGACCCCAAGAGCTCCCGAGGCGCCCCCAAGGCGCTGCCACGAGGCCCCAAGAGGCCCCCCAGAACCCCTCAACAGGCCCCCGGAACCTTCAAGAGGCCCGAAGTGTCACACGTGACGGCCTCCCGTGCCCCCTCGAACTGTCGCCACCCAACATGCTGGACTGGCACGGTGGCGAGACTTGCCGCAGGCAGCTGAATAAGTCGAAATCTCTGGGAACAGGCGGGTTTGGAGGATGTATCAAGCGCAGCGGCCGGTTCAGAGCGTTCCAGGGCGCTCTCACGCCCTCAGAGCGTTCCTAGAAGATCTGGGGCGATTTATCTTCATCCTGCGTAGCGCTCCTTAAACACTCCTCGTCCTCGAGGTTCGATGTTCGAGGTACCAAAAAAAATGGATGTTGAGTGCTTACAGCCCTTCTGGCGCCCCTGGGGGCCTCCTGAATCATCCAGGAGGGCATCCCAGGCCTCCGGGCAGCTCCAGAATCATCCTCTCTCGTCTAACGTCTCGCGTCTCTCCTGCGTCACCCCTGCTCCCTCATTCCTCCCCCCTTCCGCCACTGTCGGGATCCCCCAAAGGGGGGGAGACCCTGAGGGGGGGCATGAATCCCATCCGTTGGTGCACCGAACTGCCGCACGCAGATGCTGCCCGCATGCCCCACCCATCGGCAACTATCGGGAGCTGCCGGCGGCTGGGGGGCATCTGCGTTGGGCGGTTCGGTGTAAAAACCGATCGAACTCTCACACACACACACACACACACACCGGGGCACACCCCCCTTGGCGGGATCCCGATACCGTACTGTACTGTACAGAATGAGCATCAGATGTCTATGCCACCTGCTCCTGACAACAAAAAACGGCTCAAGCGATGCCTTGATCAGTCTGAGCGGGCAACTCAAGGCCAGATCTTGTGAGGAGCTCAGCAGTGTCCGGCCGCTGAAGGCCGCCAAAGTCCGCCTGGGGGCCCCGCGGATCCACCACACGCTGATGCCCCCGAACGCGAGGCCCAGCACGACGGCGCACCTCGGGCCCCACTAAGACAAAGCCAGGACGAGGATAAAATCGGGTTAAGATAAGTCAAGAATATCATGATCCGGCGGCTTTGGAAAATGTCTCTGGCGCCCAGGCCTTCTCCGAGCGTTCCGGAACGCTCTTAGAACGTTCCGGAACGCTCTGGAACGGATTGATCCTCGTCCTAGTGGCTAGGACCTAGCCCCGTCCGACCCACCCCACATCGCCGGCGCCGTAAACAGTTCCCTCATCGCGACACGAAGCAAGCCTGGTGCCAAAGCAAGGCAAGGCGATGGCCGCGGATCTGGAGGGCGTATCGGGCGCCGCGGCTGGTTCCCGAGCGCTCTGGAAAGCTCTGAGAGTGTTCTGGGAGACTCTGGAGCGATTTACCGATCCTCATCCTAGGCCTGCCGGAGACGCCTCCGAGATCGCCTCTCGTCGAAGCGTGCAGCAGCCGAGGAGGTGTGAAGCAGGAGGGGGGAAGAAGACGAATCGCAGACATAAGCGTTGTGTGCGTACACCCTGCGAAATGCGTAAGAAATCATTGGTTAAGAAATTCATAGTCTCAGAAATTCCATAAAAACGCAGAACTTCTATCAAAATATTGGGATTTGCATTGAAGAGTTAAGAATAATCGAGACTCTGGACGAAAACTTAGGTTTTCTTAAGCATCGCCTAAGGTGTACACTCCGCGTCGTGTTTTTTTGTTCGCAGCGTGGGCCCCCGGCCAAGCCGGTTTGGGGGCGGCCCTGGGGCCCAGGAGAGGACCACAGGGGGGGCCCGTATCATTTGTCGCGACGATCGGGCGCACGCCAACATGGCTTAGCGAGCCATGGATCTGGCGCGTGTAAGAGGAAAAAGAACTATGCACATACACCGATTCTGGCCAGGCCCATCCTGAGCCCAGGATCGGTGCATACGCCCTCCTACCTTGGCCAGGAAGGCATATGCACCGATCCTGGGTCAAGGATGGGCCTTGCCAGGATCGGTGCATGTGCATAGCTCTCTTCGCCCGAGCGTGGGCGCCAAATCGACGGACCGGGGAAGGCACCCCCGACATGTGAGGCCAGGGCCGCCGAACTCGGCGACGGAGCGCACCACTCTTTGTCTTCGGAAGCGGGACCCGTCGCTAATCCGAGCGCCTGAATCCATTTTGGCGCTCCCTCGAGACGAGCAGAGGCCTGGGTTGGAATCGGCCCCAACCTCCTCCTCCCCATCCTCCTCCGCCATCATCTCCTCCTCCTCCTCCTCTTCTTCTTCCTCCTCCTCACCATCGTCGCATCATCATTATATTATTCCTCCTCCTCCTCCTCCTCCTCCACCTCCTCCTCCTCCTCCTCCTCCTCCTCCTCCTCCTCCTCCTCCTCCTCCTCCTCCTCCTCATCATCATCATCATCATCATCATCATCATCATCATCATCATCATCATCATCATCATCGTCATCGTCATCGTCATCGTCATCAGCATCATCATCGTCATCGTCATCATCATCAGCATCAACATCTTATTATTCTTCAGCATCATCGTCGTCATCAGCAGCAGCATCATCGTCATCATCATCATCGTCATCCCCACCATCATCGTCATCAGCATCATCATCATCGTCATCACCATAAGTATCATCATCATCATCATCATCATCATCATCATCATCATCATCATCATCATCATTATCATCAGCATCAACATCGTCATCATCATCAGCATCATCATCAGCAGCATCATCATCGCCATCATCATCAGCATCATCATAATCATCATCATGAGCATCATGAGCATCATGAGCAGCAGCAGCAGCATGAGCATCACTATCATCATCAGCAGCAGCATCATCAGCGTCAGCATCAGCATTATCATCATCAGCAGCAGCACCAGCATAATCATCATCATCATCATCATCATCATCATCAGCATCATCATCAGCGGTATCATCACCGTCATCATCATCATAAGCAGCAGCATCATCAGTAACATCATCATCATCATCATCGTCATCATCATCAGCATGCTCATCATCAGCGTCGTCATCATCATCATCATCATAATCACCATCAACATCGCATCAGCCAAATCGGCATCATGATCATCACCGTCCTCATCGTTACCCTCGTCGTCATCACCACCATCGTCTTACGCATCATTTGCAGCATCAGCAGCATGATCATTGTCATCATCAACATCATCAGCATCAAAACTGTCGTCGTCATCACCATCGTCATCCTAATCACCACCATCATCATTGCCAACGGCGATGACAACAACAACCACAGTAACAACAACAGCAACAACAATCCCAACACCAACAACAATAACAACAACCCTCGACCGTACCCCCTTGGGGGTGTATCATTCTTACGTGCAGCGTGTAATTCGCGCAGCCCCTGAGGCAGGGGAAGAGAGGACGGATGGAAGGAAGGGATAAGGGGGAGGGAGGGAGGAGGATGGAGCACGAGAGAGACTTGGATGAGGGGGGCTAGGAGCAGAAAACACGTGACAAAACCGGACGGGCAGATTGGGAGGGTAGACCCTACCAGGCGGATCGGGAAGGAGGGCCCAGGCGGCCAGGTCGAGCAGGCGGGTTGCTGAAGCGTGCGTCCTGCATGAATCGCGATGAGGTCTCGAGCGACAGCTCGGCTCCCAAATGAATCGTGAGGAAATCCGCAGCGAGAGCGTGACTCCTGAGTGTCGAGGGCCCAGCGTCTAAATAAGTTGTGAGAAAATCCCATGCGAGAGCGCGGTTCCTGAATAAGTGGTGAGGAACTCCCGCGCGAGAGCGCGATTTGGGAATCCACTGTGAGGAAGTATCAAGCAGGAACTCTTGTTTTTGTAGTTCGGGGCCCAACAGCGCAGTTCGAGGAGGAAGACTTTCCCTGATAAAAGATGCGAGCCCCGAGAAGGGCACATCAATTGAAAAAACACATCTCTTACCGGAGGGGGGTCACCAATAAGTACTCATCAGTAGTGAGAGTTCATCGGCGCTGCCGCTCATACTTGCTCGCGTGCCGTTCAACACGTATACCCCAGACCCTCGATACCCGTCCTCTTCGTTTTCCATCGTACTCCCTGGGGGTATCATCCTGGCCTGCCACGTGTAATTTATGCAGCCTCTAAGACAAAGGGGAGAAAAGACGGATGGAAGGGGGAGAGAGGAGGATGGAGCACGAGAGAGACTTGGAGGAGGGGGGCTGGGAGCAGAAAACAAGTGGCAGAACCAGACGGGCAGATCGGGCAGGTAAACCCTAAAGGCGGATCGGGAAGGCCAGCCAAGGCAGCCAGGTCGAGCAGGCGGGTTGCTGAAGCGTGAGTCCTGCATGAATCGCGATGGGAACTCGAGCGCTAGCGCGATTCCCAAGTAAATCGTGAGGAAAGCCAATCAAGAGCGCGACTCCTGAGCGTCGAGGGCGCGGCGTCTGAACAGATTGCGAGGACGTCCCAAGCGAGAGCGCGACTCCTTCATAATTTGCAAGGAAATCAAGCGCGAGAGCGCGATTGTGAATACATGGTGAAGAAGTATCAGGCGGGAATCGTTGTTGCTGCAGTCCAGGGGCCAACAACCCAACCTGAGCCGCAAGACATTCAAGGGCCAAAAACAGAGTGCAAGCCCAAAGCGGAACGCTTTAATTGAAAAAGCCCGAGGTGCAACGAAGGGGACTAACAGAACTTATTCGTTTGAAATGTAAACTCCACAACAACAATTCTGCTAAGACTGTTCGCTGCTATTTGCTCGCGCGCCATTCAACACGTATATCCCAAGCAATCGGTATCCGCCCTCTTCGTCTTCGATTGTACCCCCTTGGGTATATATCTTCTGTACCTGCCACGTGTACTTCCCGCAGCTCCTAAACCACGGGAAAAGCGGACGGATAGAAGGGGGAGGGAGCAGGATGGAGCACAAAAGAAAGATTAGCACGAAAGGGGCTAGGAGCAGAAAACCCGCTGGCAGAACCAGACGGGCTGACCAGGCGGGCAGACCATACAGGGCGGGTCGGGAAGGCGGGCCAATGCGACCAGGTCGAGCAGGCGGATTGCTGAAGCATGAGTCATGCATGAATCGCGGGAAGTCTTGACCGATAGCGCGATTCCCAAATAAATCGTGAGAAATGCCAGAGCGAGATCGTGATTCATGTGTGTCGAGGGCGCGGCAGCTGAGTAAATTGCAATTCCTGCGTAAAGTGTGAAGAAGTCCCACGCGACAGCGCTTTTTGCTTACACCCAAAACAGTCGGAAATATAAGGCGGGAGCCGCTGCTGTTGTAAACTGGGGGCCAGCCAGCAACGCAGTTTGAGGACCAAGACTTGCCCTGATTGAGAACAGGGTGCGCGCCCGGGGAAGAGCACTTTAATTTACAAGCAACGGTGCACCGGACGAGGGGCTCAACAATAATATTTTTCATGCATAAAAACTCAACTAGCATCGTTCTTACCGGTTCGCGTGCCATTCCACGCGTGTATCTCAAACCTTCGATACCCGCCCTCTTCGTGTTCGATCGTGCCTCCTTGGGGGCATATATTCTTTACTTGCCACGTGTGATTGGGTGCAGCCTCTAACAGAAGGGAAGAGAGGACGGAAGGAAGGGAGAGGGAGCAGGATGGAGCACAAGAGAGAGATTCGCAGGAGAGGAACTAGGATCAGAAAACACGTGGCAAAACCAGACGGGCTGATCGGGCAGGTAGACCCGACCAGGCAGGTTCGGGAAGGCGGACCAAAGTGACCAGGTCGAGCAGGCGGGTTGACCCTAAGGCGGACAGGTCGAGAGTCTCAAGCGATAGCGCGATTCCCAAATAAATCCTGAGGAAATCCACAGCGAGAGCGTGATTCCTGAGTGTCGAGGGCGCGCTGTCCGAATACATCGGCGGACGTCCCACGCGAGAGCGGGATTCCTCCATAAATTGTAAGGAAATCCTGCGGGAGAGCGCGATTGTTCAACACATTGTGAGGAAGTATCAAGCGGGAGCCTTTGTTGTGGTAACTTGCGGGCCAAGGACCCAGGCTGGTGACACCTCACCTTCCCTTGTAAGAAACAAGGTGCGAGCACCGGGAGGAGCACTGTTATTGAAAAGTGCAAAGTGCCCTGGAGGGGGGATCAACACGAATTATCTGTGGAAACGAGAATTCGACGACGACAACAACAACGACAACGAAAACGACAACGACACCGACAACAACAACAACCAAAATAACGACAACAACAATAGCAACAAACTGTTTAAGACTGTTCGCTCTTATCTGCTCGAGCGTCATTCAACGTGTATTTTGCAAACCATCGATACCCGCCCTCTTCGTCTTCGATCGTACCCCTTTGGGGGGGTATCTCTCTTCCCTGCAGGCCGGGCCCCGGCAAGCGGAGGGGCGGCCGCGGACCGTCGGCCTAGCCAGCGGCAGCGCTGACCGGCGACAACCCGACCCCAAGAGGGACGGACAGGGGACCGACCACGACGACGACGACGACGACGACGACGACGACGACGACGACGACGACGACGGCAACGCCGACGACGACGAGCGAAAGCGAAAGCGAAAGCGAGAGCGAGAGCGAGAGCGACAGCGGGGCCACGAAGGGCAGGAAGGGGGCCACGAAGGGCGACACCGGGGCCATGAAGGGCATGCGCATGGGGCCGCGAAGGGCGCGAACGAGCGGGGGCCACGAAGGGCGGATAACGCGGGGCCACAGAAGGCAACGACGGAGCCACTGAGTGTAGCAACGGGGCCACGTAGGACAGCAAGGGGGCCACAAAGGGCGATAGCGGGGCCACGAAGGGCATGCATATGGGGCCACGACTGGCGCGAACGAGCGGGGGCCACGAAGGGCAGACGTATGTTGGGCGCAAGGACGGGGCCACTGAAGGCAGCAACGGGGCCACGAAGGGCTGCAACGAGGCCACTGACGGCAACAACGGGGCCACGAAGCACATGCATATGGGGCCACGACGGGCGGGCGCGAACGAGCGGGGGCCACAAAGGGCATACATGTGTGAGGCCACGAAGGACAGCGAGGGGGCGACTGAGGGCTGCAACGGGGCCACGAAGGGCAGCGAGGGGGCCACGATGGGCTGCAACGGGGCAACGAAAGGCAGCGACGAGGCCACCAAGGGCCGCAACTGTGAAAGTTGAATTAGCAAGGATGTGAGTTATAGGATGATGTTTAGAATTATCTATGTTGCTGCTCTCGCTCGCTCATGCTTGCACTCTCTTGTTCACTATTGCCGTTTTTGGCTTGGACCCGCCAGCTGTGGTGGGAGGGTGGACGCATTCTACGACTGTCTAGCTTGACATCGGAATAAGATCAGATCACACTCTATCTATTTCTTCTTGCATCAAGAGGTTGTGGGTGGAGAGATCAGGATCAATATTTACACTGGTAGCGTGAGCTGAATCAGTCCACGGTACGAGGATTACATACAGAGTGGCAGTGCAGACATATATGCTGGCGCTCACTTACATCCCCGCGGTGCTAAACCACTGCGCTCAACAGATCACGGTGATCGACAAAACGCTCAAAATCATCACCTACAACAGCTTGGACGAAGATCGTTGCATCGACAGCATCCCGGGCGAGCAGCAGAACTACAGCAGCAACGATCAAGACAGCTACTACATCAGTGACAAGCTCAGTAGCATAACGGTCATCAAGATGACGTCCAGGCAGCAGCAGCAGCAGTTCAATGACGGCCCCCTCTTCGTTGACAAGGAGGGCGTGGTACACTACAACGGCGATCCATCCTATGGCGAGGAGTTCGAGGAGCGTGCAATACTCGGCTACCACGCGACGAGGAGAAAATCAAGAAGCTCTACGCGATCAAGCTCAAGAGTTCTCTAAATGGACGAGCGTGGACACTTACACGAAAGAAGGTTGAGATCAGTACGCAGGCAGTTTTGGACGAAGCAGGTAATGACCCACTTGCTGCAGTCAAACTGGTGGTAACTACAGTACGACAGGCGTGCGAGAGAATCGCACCACTACAGAAGCAGCAAGCGTTCGAGGAATATTTCTTCCGAGGTTTTCGCAATCGAACGGGGTCTGTGCAGGACTACATATCGAGACGAGAGACGGAGTACGAGCGGCTCAAGTCACCTTCAACGAGCACAAAAGTCAGCGAAGACATACGGACATACTTCCTACTAAAGCTAGCAAACATCAGCATGCAAGAGCACAAGGCAATCCTTGGCCAATGCAACAACGAGTACATCTGGGACGACGTGACGGCAGCCATGCTGATACAGCTGGACAGCACAGGCCGAAATGATGATGGACATGGACGATACGGACCCTACCCAGTGGACTACGACGACGAAGAAGAAGATGCTCTACTCGGAGACGAATGTGCACCGTGCGACGAGGACGTGTTCCTGAGTGATGCGGACTACGACGCACTTGCAGCGGACATCGACGAGTTCGAGGGAGTGATTGACGACGTGGACCCGGAAGAGATCAGCCAGGAGGAGTGCGACACTATGGCGACGGAGGCTCAACGTCTTGGCTGGAAAGCTGGACGGCGAAACCACACGCCCAACTACAAGCAGGCCCGGGAGCGGCTTGCTCAGAGCAAGTCGAATAGAGGCTGGAAGGCCAACATCAACAAGCAGGGCTCCATCAAGATGGACAGCAAAGAAGCCGAGGATAAGCTGAAGCAGATCAAGGCGCGCACGAAGTGCAACGCGTGCCACAAGAAGGGTCACTGGAAGGGTGACCCCGAGTGCGAAAAGATGAGGTCACCAGCGGGTGGATCCAGTACGCTACAGCGTGGAGGACGAGGAGGCGGACGTGGAGGACGAGGCTTTCACGGACGACCTGGAGGTTTTCTACGACGAGCTGGATTCGCAATGGCGACCGCGGTCAAGCTGCTGATGGCGGACAGCTCGATGGATATGACCGCCATTCAGATTGTCAGCGACCAGCTGGCAAGCATAGACGTGGCGATGGAGGAGATCACGAGTCTGACGAAGGTGAGAATCGACACCGAGGAGCAGATCGTGAACACCTACGCGGTATCAGCAGCAGGAGACCAGCCGAACTTCCAAGAGAGGATCGACCAGGCACACGAACCATACCCAGTACCTGGAGAGCATCAAGCACAAGAATCTGACGAACCCCTGAGCACTCCAGAGAGCTCAACGAGCAGACCGACACCAGGGACGTGGTCGAGGACAGAGCCCAGCAGACCAAGTACAGACTACCTGGGAGAAGACAACACAGAGGCCGACCTACAAAAGATACGAGATCGTGGGGAGCAGATCGCAGCGCTGTGGGTAAGCTGCGAGAACATGGAAGCGGCCTACAGAGACTATATGGATTTCTGTTTGGACTGGGCCCTACATCGCTTCCAGCAGCTCATGCACATCACCATGGAGATGGCACCGAACGATCTCAGGAATATGGCCTGCGATCTATGCCAAGCAGCCTGGGACAGGACCTCGGAGCTTCGTGACATCGTAAGGAGTACCTGCGAGCGCCTACCGATTGGAGTACGACCGACATGGCTGTGGACGCAACGCCGAGCTGGAACCAACTACGCTCCAGAGGGAATTGGGCGGCAGCAACCTTGCGAGGAGCTGGAGGAAATTGAAGCCTACGCAGTGCGAAAAGGACCTATTCCAGATGGACATGCTGTACTGGACACTGCGTGCCTACGTGGATGTGGAGGTTCAATATCACTGGACGGCTACACAGAGGACGGCAGAGTCACCACGCGGATGAGAGGATCATCCATGCGCTTCCGAGGCGTGAATGATAGCGCCCCGGTCATGGCAGAAGGAGAACAAGAGGTGACGGCTGGACTTGCTGGAGCTGACGTGAGCCTACGCTTCCAGAGGCTGCCGAAGTCAAAGACGCCAATACTGCTGAGCATCCACCAGCTGGAGGAGCTCGACACAGTGATATACATCAAGGATCAGAAGGCGGACTTCAAGGCGATCAACAAGTACGGAGTGCGTCTCGACAAGACGGAGAAGGGACACCTGACGATCTCGCTCAAGGAGTGGCCGAAGAAGGAGATGACAAAGATCGAGCCATCAGTCACGTCCGACGAGAACGACATCTGGAATGCGGAGGTCCAGGAGATCGAGAAGGGCATCCTACGGCGGAAGCAGAGGAAACATATTGAGACGTGGGAGAAGGAGATTCAGGACAAGCTGGACCAGTGCCAGCAGACCGTGGACACGCTGAAGGCGGACCCGAAGGAGAAGCGTCCCATCATCTGCGAGCTCTAGGCAGGTGGCATGGCAGCCACATCAGAAGCTCAGCAGCGGCGGCATCCCGTGACGAGGCCGAGGGACATCATGATCGGGGGCGACCTGCTGGACGCGAAGTCGCAGAAGACCGTCCTGAAGCAGCTGAACGAGGATGACCCCTACGTGACCATTGTGGGTTTCCCCTGCGACCCGTTCACGAACATATCCCACATGTTCCCGAAGGATACGAAGATGCGCAAGTTGGCGATCGGTATGAAGCACCTGCAGCTTGTCAAGAGGATCTGGCTCAGCTGCAAGCGCCGAGGATCTCATATGCTACTGGAGAACCCATGGACGTCAAGAGCCTGGCAGCTTATGCCATGGCTGGGCTCAGAGTTCGTGAGCGCGATGATGCACCAGTGCGCCGAGGGCAGCAACCTGGTGGACTTCATGGGCGATCCAGTCAAGAAGCCGACGAGGTTCCTGACGACGGCCATCATGCTCGGCAAGAAGCTCAACAGCATCAGGTGTGACGAGCAGCACGTTCACACGAGCGTGATCAACAGGCCGAAGGGAACAGCCTCGAGCCTTGGGAACTGGACCAAGGAGCAGGCCAAGACGATCTTGGACGGCATCGAGGATCAGCGAGACCTCGAGAAGCAGCATGGTGGCTACGCCCGGTACGCCAACATATTCGACGACATCGACTGTGACGAGTTCGAGGCCAACCCTGCGGAGACGGAGGCGCCGATGCACGCTAGCGCGGCGGCGATCTTCAGCAAGCATGGCGAGAACATCGAGATGGCGGAATGGACGGCGGTGCCACCACTCATGCGAGCAGCTATCAAGAAGATACACGAGAGCCATTCACATGGACCCTATAAGGAGTCACTGGTACGGTATCTACAGCATGGTGGAGCTAGCCGACGAGCGGCACAAGCAGCACGTCTCTTCAGATGCACGACATGTGAAGAGCAGGCTCGGACGGCAGCGAGACCTACGGCAGCTCAGCCTAAGGTTAAGGACTTCAACGAAGCCATCAGCATGGACTTCATGATCATACCCGACCTGGACCAGAACATGCACGTGGTGCTTGTGATCGTGGACGTGGCCTCGGACTTCACCGTGGCGATCTACACGTGTCCCGGATTGAGACCCACGGCAGAGTTAGCAAAGAAGGCTTTCGAACTCGGATGGCTTACCTGGGCCGGGCCACCACACGTCGTGGAGCAGGACCAGGACTCGACCTTTATGGGCGAGTTTGAGACGCTGTGCAACGACCTGGGCATTGTGATCAACAGCGCGGCTCCAGAGGCTCACTGGCACATGGGCAAAGTCGAGAGGAAGATACGATACCTGAAAGAGATGGCGACAGGTGTCTTCAACGCTGGGGAAGTTCGTGGTCAAGATTCGGTTGCAGCAGCAGTGCGCGGCATGGCCAACGCGTGCAATCAACTTGTCAGCACGGCAGGCTTTTCACCACAGCAATGGGCACTTGGAGCTGGACACCGACTGCCTGCAAGTTTGGCGAATCCCGACAACGACCCAGCAGCGGTTTCACGAGTGGCCGAGAATACGTCATTCTGGAACCGACTACACCTCCAACAGATCTGTTCGGAATCCTTTTTCAAGGCAGCAAACTCATCAGCATTGAGACGGACAGTTCTGGCGAGGACGAGGCCCCAGCCAGGGCCATTTCAGCAAGGTGATTTATTGATGTTTTGGCGATCTGATAACCTAAAGCGCAACCTGCATGCACGATGGCATGGACCTGCCCGGTGCCTGGGCAAGGATGAGCACGGTTACTGGCTGATCCACAACAGGATCCCGATCCTAAGTTCACCCAGTCTCCTTCGAAGGGCGACTGAGCACGAGGTGACCACCATGCAGTTGACCGACCTGTTTCCAGATGGCGGACCTGCACGTGGACGAGCTGGTCAGCGTGGTTTTCTGGACCTTCGAGGTCAACAGTATAACCCAGCACGAGATGATCAACAGCCAGACCAGCAGCCAGATCAACGGCCAGATCAGCAGCCAGATTAACATCAAGATCACCGAGATCCAGGACATCAGCAGCATCCTGGACAGGGCGATGTTCCACCACAGCCAGCAGGAGGACAAGGTGATGCACCATCGAGTGCACCGACGACGGCACCAGCAGCACCTGCTCAGGGCAACGTGGAGCTGACGAAGCCAGCGGACAGCAGGAAGCGACGATCGGAAGTGGTACACGATAACGACGTGATGCCAATGCGTCAGAGGCTGGACGACGAGTACGAGACAGTACCAGCTGATCAAGATCAAGCGGAAGAGGACCTTCGAGCACGACTTGTTCGAGCGCACCAAGCTTGGGACACCATCTTGGGAGCAGAGGCGGCCAGCAGCCAGGGCAAGACCGACCTGAGGCAGCTGGATAACGTCAGGAACGCCCCTCTTCTACCTGACCCAACACCTGGGCACAAGATCGAGAGGCGGCGGCTTTTCAACTTGGACACGCGCGACCTGGTTCAAGGTATCTCGAGAGTGGACTGGATAGCCAATCCTCAGATCATCGACGATGTGGTATCACAAGACCCCATAACGATCATCGAGGAGATCACTCTGGGAAAGGAAGAGGAAGCTGGAGATGGACCAGGAGGTGGCCAACAGCCTGCAGCAGCCCCGCAGGAGCCTACCAACACGGACGAGACCACGGAGGAACCTAAGGAGGTGAAGCGCGGAGGCAAGAAGCACACCAAGAAGGACCTGAAGCTCAAGCAGACCAAGCGGGACGACGCTCAGGACGATCGAGCTCAGCTTCGAGTACCTGCCAGGGTCCAGAGGCACATGGAGGAACGCCAGAAGGCGGAGGAAACGGCAGCAGTACCAGCAGAGGTACCGCAAGAAAAGCCGGCTACATCATCGTCAAGTACGCGACAGCCTGCACAGGGCAAGCGCCAGGAACACCCAGTCACGATCAAGGAGTTCTTGCTGGACGATGTGCCGATCAGCATCAAACGAGCCCGGGCGCAAACTGGGCCAGTCAAGCAGCTGGCAAATACACCGCTGCTCGTCGAGGCGTTCGTGGCCGAGCGGATGCGCAGCCAACCGACGAGAGCCAACAAGCATCAGGAGATCAACTTGAAGACGCTGGGCGATGACAAGCTCAAGTGGAAGAAGATGCAGCAGGCGGTGGAGAAGGAATGGAACACGCGGTGCAAGTACGATGCAGCAACCCACATATCAGGAGCAGCAGTCGACAAGGTCGACCCGGACAAGATCCTGAGCTCCAAGGTGGTCTGGACCGATAAGGACCCCACGACCTTCGAGCCGAAAGCCAGGATCTGTGGAAGAGGCTATGAGGAGGAGTTTGACGACAAGCTACGACGGGACTCACCTACAGTCTCAGCACAGATGACGTTACTCCTGTGCAGCATCGCATCGAGCCTCAACTTAGACCTAGTCATCGCAGATGTGAAGGGAGCCTTTCTGCAAGGCAAAGCCATCACACGCGAGCTCTACTTCCGCATTCCGACGAACCTCGGGAAGTGCAACATCCCGGGAGTAAAGGCAGGCGACCTGCTGAAGTTAAACAAAAGCATCTACGGGACCAACGATGCAGCTCGTGCGTGGTATGTGGCACTACGCGAGACGCTCGTGAAGCTTGGATGGGAAGGCCTGAGCTTCGAGCCCGCGACCTTCATCAAGCGCAATGCGGAGGGCACGAGCATCGGGATCATGTGCCTGCACGTGGATGACTTCCTCATGGGCATCAAGCAGGACGACCCGGAGGGCGCCAAGATCATGAAGGACCTGCAGAAGGAGACCGACTTTGGCGAGGTCAAGTACGCGAGGAAAGAGCAGGCGACGTGCTGTGGCCTGGCCTACAAGCAGGACGAGGACGGCAGCATCAACGTCACCATGGAGGCCTACGTGAAGTCGATGCAGACTGTACGTATCTCCAGAGAGCGCAGCAAGGCACCAGATAGCGCCTTGACCCATGCAGAGCATCGTGGACTACGAATGGTAGTTGGACAGCTGCAATGGGCTGCGCGAGTGATATGCTTCGAGGAGGCCTTCGAGGCATCCCGACTGGCATCTACGCTGGGAGCCCCGACGGTGAAGGGCCTACAGGACGGCAACGCGGCCATCAGGCGGATACAGAAGCGGGACGACTTGCTGATCAGGTTCTCAGCAGGCCTGAACCTGTGGGAGACCATGGTGATCAATGTCACCGACAGTGCTTTTGACAATCTGCCGAAGCACAGATCGCAACGCGAACACTTCATCATGCTTGGCGACCAGAAGATCAACGAGGACCACAGTAACAAGTACAAGGTACACTGCATCGGGTGGCAGTCCTCCAAGATTCAACGAGTGGTGCGATCTACTCTATCAGCGGAGGCCTACTCATGCGCAGATTCGGTGGACATGTTGGTATGGACAAGGTCGACCCTGGCGGAGATCCTGTACCCGGAGATGGACATGACCGAGATTGTGCACAACACCTGCCCGGTGAAATGCATTTCGGTGACCGATTGCAAGAGCCTATACGACACGATCACAAAGGAGAAGATTTCTATGACGGACAGGGGGCTTTCTTTGGAAGCGGCTATATTGCGGCAGTCACTCAAAGAGGTCAGCATCAAGTGGGTCAAGAGCGAGCAGATGCTAGCGGACTGTTTGACGAAAGTACTTCCAGGAGGCTACGCGAGGAAGATAGTTACATCAAACCTGTGGACTCTTGGGCCTGATGACAGGGCACCATCAATACGCGGACGATAGCTTGTCGGACCAGAGAAGGTGGCAGCCAACAAGGTGGACGAGCTCAACGCGAAGATGGCCAAGTACGTCAAGCAGGAGCTGTACGATGACACCGGGAAGGACGACGAGGAGATCTCTACGTGGCCGGTGGAGACGTACAACTTCGTGGACGAGTGCTTCTACGACGACCAGGACGAGGTTCAAGACGAGGACCACGTCGAGGCATTCTACACGGAAGAGCTAACGGACAACTACCCGATGGAGAGGAGTGGCGCGCAGAGAACCATCCAGATACCTGACCAAGTTGTGGTTATGTTTCAACTTTGTGCACTTGCAGTGTATGGAGTTTGTCTTTCGATGTCTCCTGCGGTGGTGACAGAAGTCTCTATCATCGCGGGTATCATCATATTCATTTAAGTAATGCAGCCTAAGCAGAACGACGACGAGGACATGTTTGATCCGATGGAGGTGGATAGGTCAAGCAGCGACAACCTGTTCAAGCCGGGGTTGCCCGAGAAGCCGGTCAAGGTCAAATCCAGGACAGCGAAGGCTACGCCAAAAGCTACGACGACAACACTCGCAGTACGAGCCGATCCAGAGACCTACGATGATGAGATCACGGGAGATGGACCAATTATGCTGGGAGATAGTGCTCTACTGAGGCAGTGGCTGGAGACCATGGGACCGACGATAATCAGGAGTGGCAAGTACGAGGGCGACAGCTACGAGACGGTCTATACGAAGGACAGGCACTACGCAAATTGCCTAGGACGTTGTCTCAAGCTGGACGCAGACGAGAGCAGGAGTTATAACCTCGACCCGAGCATCAAGGTTTACATTGCATACAGCATCATCAAGTCAGCAGTACGCGTACGCTGATCCCCGCTACTACATATGCGGCAATATCTGGGAGCCAGCCAAGGCAGTGGCTCAGATGTGAGCGGTGGTGAGGATGATGAGTGATTTGGGTTACCATTTTTCAGATGATGAGTGATGTTTGGTCACCATCTACAGATGAGGAGTGAAAGCACCCCCTCAAGAGCTCAGGTAAAGATTTTATATATATTGATATATGTTGCTCGGTGCGCAGACCTCAGGTAAAGATTTTATATGTTGATCAGTGCGTGGATTTCTTCTATCTTAGTATATGTTGCTCGGTGCGTTGATTTCTTTTATCTTGATTTCTGTTGCTTGATACACGGACGGTAGTTTGACCGTTTGAGCAGAGAATATTTGATTTCTTTTATTTGATATCTGTTGCTTGGTGCACGGACGGTAGCTTGACCGTTCGAGCCAATAATATTACTCAATATTCTGGAGGCTTGCTGCAGAATTTGCCAAGACATTCTTTAGCAACGTTTCCTTTTCCTGTGTGAAAGTTGTATTAGCAAGGATGTGAGTTATAAGATGATGTTTAGAATTATCTATGTTGCTGCTCTCGCTCGCTCATGCTTGCACTCTCTTGTTCACTATTGCCGTTTTTGGCTGGACCCGCCAGCTGTGGCGGGAGGGTGGACGCATTCTACGACTGTCTAGCTTGACATCGGAATAAGATCAGATCACACTCTATCTATTTCTTCTTGCATCAAGAGGTTGTGGGTGGAGAGATCAGGATCAATATTTACACAACGGAGCCACGAAGGGCTGCGAGAGGGCCACGAAGGGCAGCCACGGGGCCACAAAGGGCAGCGACGGGGCCACGAAGGGCTGCAACGGGGCCACGGGGGCCACGAAGAGCAGCGAGGGGGCCATTAAGGGCTGCAACGAGGCCACGAAGGGCTGCAACGGGGCCACGAAGGGCAGCGAGGGGGCCACGACGGGCTGCAATGGGGCCACGAAGGGTAGCGAGATCCCGATTCCTAAATAAGCTGTGAGGGAGTCCTAAGCGTGAGCGCGACTCCTGGGTACCTGAGTGTCGGGAGTGCGGCGCTTAACTAAAGTGCGGGGAGTTCCAAGGCGGGGAATTCACACGCCAACGCAAGAGCCCGGTTCTTGAGTATATTGCGAGCAAGTCCCCAGCGAGAGCGCGACTCCAGAGCCCCGAGAGGGCGACTCTCAAGCGAGAGCGCGATTCATGAGTAAAACGCCAGGAAGTCTCAAGCGGGAGCGGGGGTCCTGGCTAAATTGTGAGGACATCTCAAGCGGGAGCCGTTGTTCTTGTCTTCTGGGGGCCAACAACGTAGTTTGAGCCTAGAGACTTTCTCCTCGATTAAAACCGTGTGCGAGCCACGGGGGGAGCACTTCAATTGAAAAAACACATATGTTGCCGGAACGGGGGATCAACAAAAAACCTTCAGCGACGAGTCTTCAACAACAACAACAACAACAACAACAACAACAACAACAACAACAACAACAACAACAACAACAACAACAACAACAACAACAACAACAACAACAACACCAACAACGACAACAACAACGACAACGACAACGACAATGACAACGACAACGACAACGACAACGACAACGACAACGACAACGACAACGACAACGACAACAACAACAACAACAACAACAACAACAACAACAACAACAACAACAACAACAACAACAACAATCACTTTAAGACTGCTCGAGCGTCATTCAACGTGTATTTCCCAAACCCTCGATACCCGCCCTCTTCGTCTTCGATCGTACCCCTTTGGGGGGGTATATCTTTGTTCCCTGCAGGCCGGGCCCTGGCAAGCGGAGGGGCGGCCGCGGACCGTCGGCCTGGCCAGCGGTAGCGCTGATCGGCGACAAACCGACCCCAAAAGGGACGGACAGGGGACCGACCACGACGACGACGACGACCGACGACGACGACGACGACGACGACGACGACGACAACGATGACGACGGCGACGCCGGCGACGACGAAGACGATGACGAGCGAAAGCGAAAGCGAGAGCGAGAGTGAGAGCGAGAGCGGGGCCACGGAGGGCAGGAAGGGGGCCACGAAGGGCGACAGCGGGGCCACGAAGGGTATGCGCATGGGGCCACGAAAGGCGCGAACCGGCAGATAATGCGGGGCCACAGAGGGCAAGGACGGGGCCACTGAGGGCAGCAACGGGGCAACGTAGGAAAGCGAGGGGGCCACAAAGGGCGACAGTGGGGCCACGAAGGGCATGCGGATGGGGCCACGACGGGCGCGAACGAGCGGGAGCCACGAAGGGCACACGTATGTTGGGCCGCAGAGGGCAAGGACGGGGCCACTGAGGGCAGCAACGGTGCCACGAAAGGCAGCGAGGGGGCCACGAAGGGCTGCAAGGGGGCCACGAAGCGCATGCATATTGGGACACGACGGGCGCGAACGAGCGGGGGCCACGAATGGCATGCATATATGGGGCCACGAAGGGCTGCGAGAGGACCAAGAAGGGTCGCAACGGGGCCACGAAGGGCAGCGAGGGCGCCAAGAAGGGCTGCAACGGGGCCACGAAGGGCAGCGAGGAGGCCACGAAGGGCTGCAACGGGGCCACGAAGGGCAGCGAGCGGGCCACGAAGGGCTGCAACGGGGCCACGAAAGGCAGCGAGGGGGCCACGAAGGGCTGCAAGGGGGCCACGAAGGGCCGCAACGGAGCCACGAAGGGCTGCGAGGGGGCCACGAAGGGCATGCATATATGGGGCCACGAAGGGCAGCGAGGGGGCCACGAAGGGCTGCACCGGGGCCACGAAGGGCAGCAAAGGGGCCACGAAGGGCTGCAACGGGGCCACGAAGGGCTGCACCGGGGCCACGAGGGGCCGCAACGGAGCCACGAAGGGCAGCGAGGGGTCACGAAGGGCAGCGAGGGGGCCACGAAGGGCAGCGAGCGGGCCACGAAGGGCTGCAACGGGTCCACGAAGGGCTGCAACGGGGCCACGAAGGACATGCATATATGGCGCCACGAAGGGCAGCGAGGGGGCCACGAAGGGCTGCGGCAGCAACGGGGCCACGAAGGGCTGCAACGGGGCCACGAAGGGCTGCAACGGGGCCACGAAGGGCTGCAAGGGGGCCACGAAGGGCTGCAACGGGGCCACGAAGCGCTGCGACGTGGCCACGAAGGGCTGCAACGGGTCCACGAACGGCTGTAACGGGGCCACGAAGGGCTGCAACGGGGCCACGAAGGGCAGTGAGGGGGCCACGAACGGCTGCAACGGGGTCACGAAGGGCAGCGAGGGGGCCACGAAGGGCTGCAACGGGGCCACGAAGGGCAGCGAAATCCCGATTCCTAGGCAAGCGGTGAGGGAGTCCTAAGCGAAAGCGCGACTCCTGGGTGCCTCAGTGTCGGGAGCGCGGCGCTTGAGTAAATTGCGGGGACTTCCAACGCAAGAGCACGATTCCTTAGGACATGCATTGCGAGCGAATCGCCAGCGAGATCGCGACTCCAGAGCGCCGAGAGAGCGAGTTCTGAATCAATCGTAAGAAAGTCCAAAGCGAGAGCGCGACTCCTGAGTAGTATACGAGGAAGTCTCAGGCGGGAGCGGGGGTCCTGGCAAAATTGTGAGGAAGTCTCCAGCGGGAGCCGTTCTTGATGTTTTGATCCGGGGGCCAACAACGTAGTTTGAGCCTAGTGACTTTCGCTGAAAAAGAACCTGGTGCGAGCCCCGGGGGAAGTACTTCGATTGAAAAAGCACATGCGTTACCGGAGGGAGGATCAACGATACTTAATTCTTCAGTAATGAGGGTTCAACGACAACAACAGCAGCAACGACACCAACAACAACCTAAAATGGTTGTTGTTGCTAACCATGGCCTGATCTAGTCTAGTGGCTAGATTAGCCCTGGCTACTGGCTCGTTGTTGTTAACCAGTGGTTAGCTGACTGCTCGGTCTAGTGGCATGATTCTCCCTTCAGCAACGACAACAACAACATCAGCGAAAACAACAGCAACCAGAACAACAACAGCGGCAGCAACAATACCAATAATACTAACAACGGAAACAAAAACAACCACCAACACAACAACCACAACAACATCAACAACATCAACAACATCAACACCATCATCATCATATTCGCCGTCGTCGTGACCGTTCAATGTCGTCCTCATAAGCATCGTGCTCCTCCTCCTCAACACAACAAACATCAGTAGCAGCAATACCGTCATCACCATTATCATCATCATCATCCTCATCATCCCCATCATCACCATCATTATCTTCACCACCACCACAGAATCATCACTGCCGTAGACTTAACCACCAGCCGCAACGTATGAATTATCAGCAGCAGCACCACCACCAGCATCCTCATCATCCGCAGCAGTATCATCATCATGATCGTCGTCATCACCGTCACCATTACCAATACCATCAGCATCATCTTCAGTATCATCCTCACCCTCATCCTCGTCATCATCACCAGCATCATCATCAGCATAATCAGCATCCTCATCAACATCATCATCATCAGCAGCATCATCATCCTAATCAGCGTCGTCAGCATCCGCATCATCACCATCATCACCGCAAGCAGCATACTAAGCATAAGCAGCAACTGTATCATCGTCACCATCATCATCATCATCATCATCATCATCATCATCATCACCATCATCATCATCATCATCATCATCATCATCATCATCATCATCATCAATATCATCGTCGTCGTCATCACCAATATCAGCATCATCATCTTCGTCATCGTCATCATCATCAGTAGCAGCAGCATCATCATAGTCATCATCATCATCAGCAGCATCATCATAGTCAGTATCGTCATTATCATCATCCTCATCATCGTCGTCGTCCCCATCTGCATCGTCATCATCGTCATCATCGTCATCATCGTCATCATCGTCATCATCGTCATCACCATCACCAGCATCAGTACCATTGTCATCATAATCATCAGCAGCATCCTCATCATCATCAGCAGCAGCATCAGCATCAGTATCATCATCATCACCACCACCACCATCGCCACCACCATCACCATCATCAGCAGACCGAGCCGAGGCTGCAGGCGTGGCGCAGCAAGTTTGCCGCCCTGCTGTTCGGCAGCGCTCTTTGGAGGTCGGTTGCACTGAGCTTCCTGGTCTCGGAGTCGGTCCGCCACGAGCCTCTGTTCCAGCACGCCTTCCCGCCGCTGGAGGCGTGGGCGAAGGCCATGCAGTTGGCCAGGCGCCTGGAGGACCGCCGCGGCATCCTGAGCGCCTTCGTCGGCGCGCAGTGCTTGGCCCATAAGGGGGGCATGACCAAGCTCCCTGGGTCGGGCCCCGAAGGCGCCCCGCTGTTGGCGTGCTCGCGGCTCGGCTGGCACATGGCCTCGGTCAGGACGCTGCGGGACGACCTTGGCCGAAAGGTGGACCTCATGATCGGCAGACGCCACACCGTGCAGGGCATTGTCGAGGCGGGCTTGCGCAGACAGCTGTGGCGCGAGGCGACAGACCACCATGAGGAGTTAGAGACTGCGCTCCAAGGTGGGGCAGTCGCCAGCCTGCGCAGCGGCTTGTTGTCCAAGAAGGCGACGGCGAGGCTGGCGACCTGCAGCTCCTCGGCACGTAACGCCTGGGTGGGCTGCCTGTGGCCAGTCGCGCGGAGAGCGCGGGCCACCCCTCCGCTCGCCTCCTCGGCCGCTGCCCGTGTGGTTGCGACGAGGCGGCCACGGTCAGGCGACGGGCTTGGCGCTGCCCGGCCCTCGACGGGCCTCGGAGGCAGCAGACGCCGGACGGGTGCAGATTCGCGCTGCTGCAGGAGGCGGAGGCAGCGGAGCCCGACACAGGCCAGGAACAACACATCTGGTCCCGCGGGATTGTGCCCGACCCGCGGGCAAGCGCGCCGCTGCCTTATACTCGCATGCTGGTGAGACGCTCGGGCTCGCACTCAGGTCATCCTCGACGGTTCTGCCTTCCGCACCAAGGGACAAGGTGCTGGCACGCGTGGGCTGGGCGGCGGTCACGACGTGGGGCATCGACGACTTGGAGCGTAGCTGGGCATGGGGCAACGTAGCCTGGCCACTCCCCCGAAACAGCGAGTGGGGGCCCTGCAGGGCGGCATCGGGCCGCTCATCCTCTGTAGCGTTTCGGCGATGGCGCACGACGGGTGGTGCCTAGAGTGGGGTCGGCTCTACCTCGAGCTGTGGGTGCAGTTCTGGCAGCTCGTTGAGGACTACGGGGACACCGTGGTGTTTGTCTGCAAAGGAAAGGCGCACGCGACGGAGCAGCACGTCCTCGGGGTCTCATCACGGACGGGCACCGCGCGGGCGACGCCGGGGCAGACAGCCGGGCCATGGAGGGAGCCACCGTCCACAGCGTCCAGCAGGCGCGGCTCGACATGGTGGACGTCGCGGAAATCCTCGCCGAAGGCGCCTCTGACTGGCTGGGCGAGGCCATGCAGAAGGGCGACTCGCTGCTGCGGGCGCCCGACGGCTTCGAGGCGTCTGGCCTTGAATCGATCTGGTGCGCCAGGGCAGGCTGCCGACAGCGACCGATGGCAGCCTGCGAGGTCGGCGGGCCCGACTGCGCCTGTGACCGCCATGGCAGGGCGCTACGGCTGGGCGAGAGGGTGACTGCTGAAGTTGTCGGGTCTTCGCCGCCGCACGTACCCCCGTGCACACAGGGAGGCTGAGCGGCCGCCGCACTGAAGGCTCGGACTACATCGCAGGAGCGGTAGGAGCTGCAGCTCTCGCCTTGGCGGCCGCTGCGCTGGGAGCCTGCCCGCGCGGAGAGGCCGAGGGCGGTGACGTAGGTGAGCCCGTTCGCGAGGATGAGCCGCTGAGGCAAGGGGGGCGCCGCTAGCCCAGGAGGAGAACCTGCCGGACGGCCCGCCGCGGCAGTGGCCGAGGCCAAAGACGGGCGCGTTTTGCTGAGGAGGCGGCCCACGTTGCTGGCGCAGCAGCCGTCGAGCAGCCTGCCTGGTGGAACGCGGAAATCTACGACTTGCAAATCCTGGTGCAGGCGGGCCTGACGGTCTTCTGCAACGCGTGCGGTTGCAACGCTGGCTCGGCGCGCGTGGTGGGGCTTGCCGAGCCCTGCTTGCATCGAGCGTCGGATCGCCAGCTGGAGGGGGTGCGCCGTCCCCGACTGTGGCATCAAACCACGTAGGTAAACATTGTTGTGAAATTTGCTGTTGGTGGTGATTCAGAGTGTACTGGCGTATGGCCGTAGCGTACACGTCGTGGTCGACGTGGCCGTCGACGGGTGTATCGTCACAGATAAGCCACTGGCTTGGCTCGGTTTCGCGAAGGAACGTTGGCGCAGTGGGAGCAACCATAGTTGTAGTCCACCGAACTGTGCCGCGAAATATCAGAATTAGAAACAGAGCCAGCCACACTGTGGTGAGTCCAGCGAAATATCAGAATTAGGAACAGCGAGAAGGGATTAGGCCAGAAAGTGTCAGAGGAGGCATGGTCAAAGTACGATGTACGTTTCCCCCACGCGATCATATACGATCGTACAAGGAAATGATAGCTGCGCGCCGCTGCAAGCCACAACGGCGGCGGTTTGCTCGCTGTGCTCGCCGTTGACCGCCGTTCAAAGTTAAGGTGGTCTAACGATGTTTTTCTCTCATCGTCCAAAAAGGGGTGCCCTCCAACAGTCCTCCCTGTTTTTTGGTTGGGGGGATCGCGATCGGTCAGGGCGCCAAAGATGGCTCAAGATGGCTCCAAAAAGGCCTCCGATGCTCCAAAATGGCCTTCAAGGCGGCTCCAGATAGCCGAAGATGTTTTAGGGCCATAGGGCTATGGGGGTATAGGGCTATACGGCTATGGGGCTATGGGGTTTGGGGGCTGTATGGCTATAGGGCTATAGGGCGCTGTATGGCTATGGGGCTTTAGGTCTAGGGCTATAGGGCTACAGGGCTATAGGGCTATAAGGCTATAGAGTTGTAGGGCTATAGGGCTATAGGGCTATAGGGCTATGGGGCGATAGGGCTACTGGACTATAGGGCTATACGGCTATAGGGCTATAGGGCTATGGGGCTATGGGTCTATAGGGCTATAGGGCTATTGGACGGGTTATAGAGCTATTGGGCTATATGGCTATAGGGCTATAGGGCTATCGGGCTATAGGGCGATTGGGCTATAGGGCTATAGGGCTACAGGGCTATGGGGCTATAGGGCTATATAGCTATAGGTTATAGGTCTATAGGGCTATAGGGCTATAGGGCTATAGGGCTATAGGGCTATAGGGCTGTTGGGCTGTTGGGCTATAGGGCTGTAGGGCTATAGGGCTATGGGGCTATGGGGCTATTGGGCTGTAGGGCCATAGGGCTATAGGGCTGTAGGTAGGGCTACAGGGCTATAGGGCTAGAGGGCTATGGGGCACCCGGGCACCCAGGCACCCGGGCACCCCGGCACCCGGGCGCGCCGCCGAAATCGACGACGCAGCTCCCGGGCATCCGGGCACCCGGGCACCAAGGCGTGCCGCCGAAATCGGCAACGCAGCTAACCCCATGATATGAATCCGCTAGGACCCCGAAAGAGGCAAGCTCTGATTGGGGAACAAGCTGTGGGAAATCAGCGATGCTCGCTTGCTCACCTGTTCGCTTCCGATACGCTTGTGCTGTCTCGAGATTACCCCAGGATGGCCCAAGAGCCCCAAGCTGGGCCCAAGAGCCCCCCGAAAACATCCCCAAGAGCGCCCAAGATCGCCCAAAGAGCACCGAACAACGCCCCGAAGGGCGATTTCGAGGGCCCTGGAAGGGGGGCCAAACAGAAGGACCCCTGTCTTTTCACAGGCGCTCTCCTCGATATCCTCCAGAGGCCCTCCAGGGCCCCGGAGAGGCCCCCAAGAGGACCCCAAGATCTCCCAAAAGAGCCCGACGTGGGCCATCGAAAGTGGCCCAAGGATGGACCAAAGAGGCACGGATGCAAGGGTGTCCTTGGGAAGGTTACCTATCCTTACCATTGGTTTCGAGTGTACAATGCCTTGGTCGATTTCGTTTCGACTTTTCGGCCCGAGAACTTTTTGATTGCCACATACATTTCGACCAGGCGAGGATGAAAGTGAGCGGGAGATCTTTCCAAACGGGCCCAGGGAGGCACACATCAAACGACACAAGTTCAAGAATTTTCCATATTTCCAAATGCTGGATTGTCCTCTTGCACTCCATTTCCTATATTGCCTCATTTTCTCACGGAAATCCACGTTTATTTGTGCCGGGACAATCGAACATGAATCTGGACGAAAAGCCGCCCCCTCGGGAAGCGGCCAGTCGGCACTTCTGGGGCCGCGGAATGAAAACAAGATATCGGCGCAAGGGTGTGGGTCCGGATAGGGCACTTCGGACGAGACTGGAGCCGTCCAGCATCGGCGGTTGCGATGGAGCCCTGCCCCGCACAGCAGAGCATACGGGACAGGGCTCGGCGGACATGGGTGGGTCGGGATGGGGCGCCTACGACAAGGCTGGAGACTTCCAGCGTCGACGGCTGGGGTCTCAGACATGGGAGGCCCTGTTTGATTAACCCAAAAGGACCCCTAACCCTGTGGAAGGGGACCTAAGTTAGGAAGGCCAAAAACAAACATTAGGGATAGGAGGTCTTTTCTGCAGATGTGTCGAGCCAAACCGCCCATACCTATTATCTCTAATGCGAAGACGGGGACCTCAGTGAGACCGCGTCTGCATCATGTTACTAGGGTTAGGGGTTCGTTTGATCTCGATGACTGTTTTTCTCAATACGGGACCCCCAAAGTCCCGACCCTTCCCCAGGGGCGATTTTCTATTGTTCCCGCGTCGTTTCTTGACGGTCTAGGGGCCCGGCAAGGGCTCCCAGAAGCCCAAGGCCCGACACGGCCAAGAACCTCTCGCCCTGAGCGCGGGCCCCAACAATATACACCACCACCACCTCCATTCCCCCTCCCTCGTCCACCCTCATCTTCCTCTCCTCTTTCCTCAGAGAGGGAGGGGATGAAGGAGGTGGTTGTGGTGTATACCTGTCGGCCCCGTACTGAAATTTTCCGGACGCGAGCATGTCTGGGGTGGAGCCCCCGGTTCCGCACGGCAGAGTGTCGGGACCGAACTGCATCGAACCGGCAGGGCAAGTCGAGTCGACTTGAAGTGTGCATCGGATCGGACTGCATCGGCATGGAACCGAAGTCGAATCGGCTCGGCTGCACCGGGATGCACAATAGCGCCATGGGAGCATCGGGCCGCACCTGCTCGTCGGAATACAGTGGAGGCCAGTCCACAAGAAACCTACCACAAGAAACCCAACCCTGAGACACAAGGACGTCCATGAACTGTTGGTGTGGAAACGCCGAGCTTTCCATCGCAAGACCATCGAAAACCAAGGAACCCAGGGCGCCCTGGAGGCAAGCAGGGTGTTTCTTGGCATGGGTCTCCACTGTACGGCAGGTTCGCGTCGTGTCGACCCCGGCGTTAGTTTCTGACACCGCGGGGATCGTTCAACCTTGAACGATCGGCCGCTGCCGCAACTTCCGATCGTTCAACATCGATCGATTCTGGGTCGCCGGCGGCGTTCAACCTTGAACGCCCGCGCTGGGGTCGCCGCGAGTCGACACGACGCAAACCTACCGTACCGGAATCGAAGCGGATCGGGCCAGGAAGGAATCGACATCGGATCGGACCGATCGGATCGAAAGGCGCCCGGCCTTCTGCGCAGAGGCCCCCGCGGCTCCGCGCTCGGCCGTGCGCTCCCCCCCCGCGCTCGGGCCGCTCGGCGCCGCGGGAGGGAGGGGGGAGCCGCGCCACCGACCGAGCGGCGCGCACCACGGCCTTGCCGAAGATGATGATGATGTCTGGGGGAGGGGGTGACTACCTACCAGACCACCCCAACCCAACCCGAAGACCCGAATTTCGGGTTGGGGGGGGTAAGGGTTCCACATGTGTTTTTTCGATGTTTCCCGAACCCCCCCCCACTGGAAATCGAGGGTAAATCTGAGCCTTCGGGTTGGGTTGGGGTGGTCTGGTGGGTGGTGAGGGGGGGGGCACGGGGCGAGGAGGGAGGGAGAGGAGGGAGGCCCCAAGCTGCCTCTCGCCGCGGCAAAACCACGGGACGCCTAAGGACATACTGGTACGAGGTGCCTCTGCTGCAGAAGCACGCCCGACCCGGACATGTGGCACAGAATCTTGTCGTCTATAGTTTTCCCAGCGGTATAGCCGGAAAGCGCCCGCCATGGGGCTCATACTGTGAGACTTCCGAGCGTGCGCGCCGCCCCTGCGTGGCCGACGCACACAGGGTAGAGGTATGCCTGGGTGGTGCCGAAATCACGAGGGGAGGTCTGTTGGCCATGTTCGGCCTCCGGGGATCCTCGCCAGGCACCGGGAAGGTCGAAAAACGGCGCGCCGGTCCCTGTGAAGGGGTCCAGTTCGGCGTGGCCAGTCCCGAGAAGCCCTGAGTGGCTGCTCTCCCTTGGTTGTTTGGGCTTGCGCTCGCTGAGACTGGCCCTAAGTGGCTCCCGCTTGAAGCTACGCGGCGGGGCCATCGTGCAGTCGTTAAACCCCGCACCTTCGCGACTTGAACACATCCTGGCGTTCTCGCGTCCAGCGATCTCTGCGCAGTATTGAAGGTCCCAGGTTGGAGCAGGGGCAGGGCGGCGAGGTCTGCGGTCGGGGACTCTTGCTCAGCGTGCCGCGGCGGTGGCCCTGGCGACACGCCGTGCCCTGCAAGCGGATGGCTTGCCAGTCTGCTCCACGCGGCGAGAGGCTGGGGACCGGGAGGTGAATAGAAATGGACAGCGTGTGGCGCCGAAGCATGGCGGGTCAGGACCGACGGCGCGACCCGCCATCCAAGAGTTGCCGACGGCGTACAGGTCCACTGCCCCTGGCCGAGCCCACCCTGGAACCAGGAGCGGGGCATACGCCCTCCTGGCTTGGCCAGGGAGGTACACGCACTGCTCCTGCACCTGAGGTGGGCCTGGTCAGGGAGGAGGAGGAGGCGGAGGAGGAGGCGGAGGAGGAGGCGGAGGAGGAGAAGGGGGAGGAGGAGGGAGGACAAAGGCAAACCCAAAATGAATCAGCGAGGCTGCAGTACACCCTCCCGTCCCAGGTCCCAGTACACCCTCCCGTCCCAGGTCTCGACGTCCCAGGTCCCGACGTCGACGATGCGTCGCCGGTGCATCGCCGATGCATCGCCGATGCATCGCCGATGTATCGGCGATGCGGCGTGATCCTCCGACCCCATCTACTCCGACCCCATCTGGGAGGCCTCTAGCAGAGCGGCCAGAGTGGCGAGCAGAAGCGTACAGGCAGTACCGGCAGTACACCCTCCCGTCCCAGGTCTCCTCCCCGGGAGTCCCCACGGGCACTCGACCTCACCGCGCGGCGAGGCCCTCTACGGAGCGACGAGCGCCCCGCGGGCCCGCGGTGCAGGCAGGGGGCTCGGTTTCCGACAGCAAGCACCCGCCGTCCCGCGAGCTGTGAGGGGGCACGGCGACTTCCGTTTTGTGCTCCGAGTTTCTTAATGCGTCGGGGGGGGGCGTCACCCCCGCCGACAGCCCCACATCGACCCCCGTCGCGGGCAGCCACCGCGCGCCGAAGGCGCTTCGACCCCCGCGCGCCGAAGGCGCTTGCAAGGTTTTCAGGAGAAAAGCCCTGGAGGCCTCGTGCAGCAAGTGGAGACCCGATGTACGTCGGATCCACGTCGGATTTACGTCGGGTGTGTGGAGTAGATAATACAACTATTACGCGCCGCGCGAGGCCTCCAGGATTTTCCTCTGAATTTCTGGACGCCCAAAATTGGTACAGAAAAATGGGCACAACGCCCAACAACTAATGTTGTCCAAAACCGACAGCGGCCGCTGTTGGGCAGGCGGCCTTCTGTCTCAAATGGACACAGGCCCCAGTGGCGCTGACAGCGAGTCCGGTTCAAAATGAACAGGAACTGATGCTGGGCATTGTACCCCATGTCGCTCGTGCCGAAAGTTCGAGGGCACGCCAAGTGACAGCCCCGATCTGAAGAGGAACCGCCCCCCCATCCGCGCAGCGGCTTGCTAAGCTTCAGCTTCTGGCCATACACGATACAGCGAAGCTGTAGGGGAGGAGGGGGAGGAGGAGGAGGAGGAGGAGGAGGAGGAGGAGGAGGAGGAGGAGGAGGAGGAGGAGGGAAGCTAGCGAGGCGAGGGCCACAGCTTGCAGAAGGAAGCGTTGTCCGCCCCGAGGGCAAAAAATCGCTGCGCAGATTGAAATGTGTGTGGTGGCACGTGTTGAGGAAGCGCCAGGCCTTTCTGAAGGCTCCAGCGAAGCACCCGGCCCAGCCCACGGACACGCCTCGACGCCTGGTGGCGCAGCAAGGAGCAGCTACTTGGAAAGGGGGGGACATGGAGGAGGAGGAGGAGGAGGAGGAGGAGGAGGAGGAGGAGGAGGAGAGGGAGCGAGGGAGCGAGGGAGCGAGGGAGCGAGGGAGCGAGGAGAAGAAGGGAGCAAAAGAACGGAGGAAGCAAAGGGTGCAGAAGGAAGCGGGGGATCGGATAGGAGGAGGAGGAGGGAGCGCATAGAGAGCGGCCGAGCCAAACGCAGTAGACACAGCAGCCTACCGCGTAGCCCCAAAACACACACACACACACGCGAACTCGCGCCACCGGTCTTGCGAAACGGGCGCCTGGCACGCTCTTCGCTGCCTCCCCCTATTCACCAGCAGGAGCACGAGCGGGAATGGAGACGAGAGTCAAGCTGGCTCGAACGAGCCAGCAGCTCCCGCCCACCTCCACCCTCCCTCCCATGACATGAAACCGATGCTGGAACGCATGGTCATTGGGGTTGGCGCGCCCTCCCACGCAGCGAATGGAAGGAGTTCACGCGCCCTCGCGCGCGCGCGCGGCCCTGCATCCGATGCTGTGGCGAAGGCAGAGATCCTCCGCGCCCGAACGGGAGCCCCACTTTTCCCCAGGCAGTGCTTGCACTAGGGGGTCCTTACTTGTGTGATATGAGATTGGCTGAGGGGTCCGGTTTACGGCCAGTGGGCGCCCGTGGCCACCTCGTGGGCGCTTCGTGCTTCGGATCTGTCTGGCGCTTCGATCGCATGGAATTGGTCGCACATTATAGTTTGCACCCTGTCTTGTCCTGTCCAAGAAATACAGACTCTACAACCCTCTCCCCCCGGACTGATCGGCACCCCATGGGACACTGTAAAGTACATAAAATTCTGTCTCATCGCTCATTTTGCACATGAACTCGTCGACCCCCTCTGTCACATACCATGAGACGCGCGCACTCGTTGATTTCAGAATATCATGTTTCAAGAAACCTCTACGACACAAGATCCACACACGCGCGCTCATGTGTATGTCACACCGAGCACATCAGCATTGCAAGCATGTCAACAACAAAGAAAAACACACTGTGTTGTATCACGCGCGCTTGTTGACAGCAGTGGAGAAACCGTATGAGTTTAGACATCTCGCCCTGACGTCGGTTTATCATTTCCCCTCGCGGCGCAAATGAATTGATCCTGCATGCGCCCAAGGCACGAGTCCGTATCACACCGTGCGGGCCACACGCGCGCGCCGCCCCGCGCGCGTGTCGAGATCCCTCCCAAACCGCTGGCGTCCACGGAAAATCGTTCGAACACACTGACATCTTCAGAATCATGGAAAGCCAGTGTCGGATACTTCCACGACTATCGGAAGTGTTTCAAGATAGAGGTCTTCAGGACTAAAGGCAACCCAGTTGTGGCTCAACAAAGCATCCGCCATGTTTCTTATGTTTACGCGCACGCTCGCCTCATCACACTGATCCTCACCATTGTCGCCGCATCGCGTCATTGTCATCGACAACCGCCGCTTCCGCCACCATCATTACCTAAGCAGTTTCATCACCGACACACTGACATCATCATCGCCGCCGTTGTCATCAGCATAGGCGCCATCATTGGCCTGGCCGCCATCGTCACCATCGCCACCAGCATCGTTACTGTCATCATCGTTGCCACCGTTGTCGACGTCATCATGATACCACGCCTGCCCGAGCCACCGACCCACAGTGAAGCGCCCGCGCGCCAGCGCGGCCTTTGAGACGCGCTGGAACATGGCCATCAGCAAATACCCGCCATCGCGGACGCATCGGCTGCGCCAAACCAGCTGGGCGCTTTACGCGCGAGCTTGCCCGCGCTTAGCGCAGCCGCAAGGATACGGCAGCCTCTGCCGAGTAGTCACCGCAGTCGTGGCCGTGTGCATGCGTACGTTGCCACTGGGGCCTTCGGTGGAACTCCCTTGGGGCCACGAACCGTGTGGGGGGGCGCCGAAATTGGGGTAGAACTGCATGCGAACTTTGCCACTGGGGCCTTCGGTGGAGCTCCCTACGGGGCCACGGGCCGTGTGAGGGGTGTGCCGAAATTGGGTGGAAATGCATACGAACTTTGCCGCTGAAGCCTGCAATAGAACTCCGCATGGGGCCACGAACCGTGTGAAGGGTGCGCCGAAATGGGGTGGAACTGCATGCGAACGTTGCCGCTGAGGCTTTCGGTGGAGCTCCCTGTGTGGCCACGAACCGTGTGAGGGGTGCGCCGAGATGGGGTGGAACTGCATGCGAACTTTGCCACTGGGGCCTTCGGTGGAGCTCCCTTGGGACCGCGAACCGTGTTGGGGGCGCCGAAATTGGTGCAGAACTGCATACGAACTGTGCCACTGGGGCCCTCGGTGGAGCTCCCTATGGGGCCACGAACCGTGTGAGGGTGCGCCGAAATGGCGTGGAACTGCATGCGAACTTCGCCACTGAGGCCTGCAATAGAGCTCCATCTGGGGCCACGAGCAGTGTGCGGGTTGTGCCGAAATTGGGGTGGAACTGCATGCGAACTTTGCCGCTGGGGCCTTCGGTGGAGCTCCTTTGGGGCCACGAACCGTGTGGGGGGGGGCGCCGAAATCGGGGTGGAACTGCATGCGAACGTTGCCACTGGGGCCATCGGTGGAGCTCCATATGGGGCCACGAACCGTGTGAGGGGTGTGCCGAAAGTGGGTGGAACTGCATGCGAGCGTTTCCTCTGAGGCCTGCAGTAGAGCTCCATATGGGGCCACGAACCGTGTGAGAGGTGCGCCGAGATGGGGTGGAACTGCATGCGAACTTTGCCACTGGGGCCTTCGGTGGAGCTCCCTATGGAGCCACGAACCGTGTGAGGGGTGCGCCGAAATGGGTGGTGGAACTGCATGCGAACTTTGCCGATGAGGCCTTCGGTGGAACTCCCTATGGGGCCACGAGCAGAGTGCGG
This sequence comes from Prorocentrum cordatum, assembly GCA_963575745.1. NCBI lineage: Eukaryota > Dinophyceae > Prorocentrales > Prorocentraceae > Prorocentrum > Prorocentrum cordatum. Next base: position 12,698 of record CAUYUJ010016376.1, on the reverse strand, counting down.
GTTGTGCCGAAATTGTGGTAGAACTGCATGCGAACCGTGCCACTGAGGCCTTCGGTGAAGCTCCCTATGGGGCCACGAGCAGTGTGCGGGTTGTGCCGAAATTGGGGTAGAACTGCATGCGAACTGTGCCGCTGAGGCCTTCGGTGGAGCTCCCTATGGGGCCAGGAGCAGTGTGCGGGTTGTGCCGAAATTGGGTGGAACTGCCTGCGGATTTTGCCGCTGGGGCCTTCGGTGGAACTCCCTATGGGGCCACGAACCGTGTGGGGGGGGCGCCGAAATAGGGGTGGAACTGCATGCGAACTTTGCCGCTGGGGCCTTCGGTGGAACTCCCTTGGGGCCACGAACCGTGTGGGGGGGCGCCGAAATTGGAGTAGAACGTCATGCGAACTGTGCCAATGAGGCCATCGGTGGAACTCCCTATGGGGCAACGAACCGTGTGAAGGTTGTGCCGAAATTGGGTGGAACTGCATGCGAACTTTGCCGCTGAAGCCTGCAATAGAACTCCACATGGGGCCACGAACCGTGTGAGGGGTGCGCCGAAATAGGGGCGGAACTGCATGCGAACTTTGCAGCTGAGGCCTTCGGTGGAGCTCCCTATGGGGCCACGAACCGTGTGGGGGGGGAGGCAAAATGGGGATGGAACTGCATGCGAACTGTGCCGCTGAGGCCTTCGGTGGAGCTCCCGTGGGGCCACGAACCGAGTGGGGGGGGCGCCGACATTGGAGTAGAACTGCATGCGAACTTTGCCGCTGGGGCCCTCGGTGGAGCTCCCTATGGGGCCACGAATCGTGTGAGGGGTGTGCCGAAACAGAAACATGCAAGGGGCAGAGGCAAGGAGGGTGAGGAGGATGCATGCAAGGAGGGAGTGGAGGCAGCGGGAGGAGAAGGAAGGAGGACGCGGGCGCTCTCTTCAAAACGAGGTCCCAACACCACAGGATGGTTGGGAAAAACGTAGGGGGATCAACAATAACTATTATTCAGCAATGGGGGCTCAACAACAATAACAACAACACTAACACTAACAATCGCAACATCAGCAGCAACAGTAGCAACAGCAACAGCAACACCAAACACAACAACAATCAGTTAAAGAGTGTTCGCTATTATCCGTTCGCGTGCCATTCAATACGTATATCCCAAGCCCTCGATGCAGCCCTCTTCCTCTTTGATGGTACCCCCATTCGGGGCATATCTTTCTTACCTGCCACATGTACTTTGTGCAGCCCCTAAGGCGAGGACGGATGGAAGGAACGGAAAAGGGGAAAGGAGGAGGATGGAACACGAGTGAAAGTAGCAGGAGGGGGGCTAGGAGCAGAAAACACGTGGCAGAACCACACGGGCAGATCGGGCAGGTAGACCCTAACGGGCGGGTCGGGAAGGCGGGCCCAGGCGGCCAGGTCGAGAAGGTGGGTTGCTGAAGCGTGCGCCCTGCATGAACCGCGAGGAAGTCTCGAGCGACAGCGCGATCCCCAAATAAATCATGAGGAAATCCACAGCGAGAGATTGATTCCTGAGTGTCGAGGGCGCGGCGTCTGAGTAGATTGCAAGGAAGTCCCAAGCGAGAGCGCGATTGCTGCATCAATGTTCAAGACGTCCCGCGCGAGAGCGCGATTTGGGAATAACTTGCGACAAAGTCTCAGGTGGGAACCGTTATTGTTGTAGTTCGGGGGCCAAGGGCGCAGTTTGGTGACATGTCGCTTTCCCCTGTCAAAAAAAAAGGAGCGGGCCCTGGGGTAGGCACCTAACCTCATTGCCGTGAGAATAAACACTAGGGGATAATAAAGTTCGGGGTTCAGGGAGAGATAATAAAAGTAGCCCAGCAGACCTCAGCATAATCTCGAAGTAAGAGATGATCAAGAGGAGACCAAGCCGAGCACGTTTTGAGACATCCTTGGCGTTTAGTTTTCATAGGAGGAGGAGAAGGACGAAGAGAAGAAAAAAACTCGAATTTCAAATCTATTAGATTTTATTTACAAGCGCTTTATGAAAATTGTTTGTTGTAAGTGCTCGTGTAGGGTAGCTCATGTGCCTCAATTTCCATGGATAATCAACCCCAGAGATAAAAAAGTTCAGGCGAGCGTGGGGATAGAGAGAAATATAAAAGAAGAAGAATACAGTAGAAGAATAATAAGAAAGAAGAAGAAGAGGAGAATAAGAAGAGGACGAAGAAAGGAAAAATCCAAAGTTCCAAATCTATCAATTTTAATTTACAACGCTTTATGAAAATTGATTGTTTTAAGTGCTCGTGTAGGGTAGCTCATGTGCTTCATTTTCCATGGATAATCAACCCCAGGGATAAAAAAGTTCAGGCGAGCGTGAGGACAGATAGAAATATAAAAGAAGAAGAGGAAAGTAGAAGAATTATAAGAAGAGAAGAAGAAGAGAAGAAGAAGAAGAGAAGAAGAACGGAAAAATGGAAAGTTCCAAATCTATCAAGTTTAATTTACAAACGCTTTATGAAAATTGTGTTTTTTTAAGTGCTCATGTAGGGTAGCTCATGTGCTCCCCTTTCCATGGATAATCAACCCCAGAGATAAAAAAGTTCAGGCGCGCGCGGGGATAGCAACATCGCTTGATGTTGCTATCTCAACATAGCGTTTCGAGGTAATAATGAAGTTCGGCCTCAGCGCTCGCCGCCCAATTTGAATTTTGTATAGGGCAACGATAATCAACTCCAAACACTGAAGGGGGGGGTCCCTTTATTATCATCGGCATGCGGTTAATTGAAAAACACAATGGTTACCAGGGGGATCAACAACAATAATTCTTTAGAAAATCACAACTCAACAACAATGACGACCACGACGACCACGACTACGAAGACGACCACGACGACGATGACGACGACGACGACGACGACGACGACGACGACGACGACGACGACGACGACGACGACGACGACGACCGCGGCGGCGGCGGCGGCGGTGCCGACGGCGACGACGGCGACGGCGACGGCTACGGCGACGACAAGTGGACCCACCCGCACGCTGACGCGGCCTCCAGCAGTGAAGCGCTCCCCGCCCAGCATCGCGTAGGCGACCTCGGCCACGCACTGTGCGAGGCAGGGAAAGCAGAACGCAGATGCGTGAACGCCACGCGTTCGACCATTGATCCCTCGCTGCCTATCGGCCTTCGGCTGTCTTCGGCGGTTTCCACACGTCTCCCGTGGCGGCCTTGTGCGCGAAGACTGGATGGTTTCGCTGAACGAGCTGGAAGGACTCCAACGTCCAGCCAGGGCCACGTACTCCCGGTGAGGCGTCTCATGGGCCACGAGGCTCTGTTCACCCCATGCGCCAGAATCCTGGTTTCCCTCCTGTACAGGTCGCCACCTGGTCCAACCCCCGCACCTCTCTGTTCTTGGCATTGGGCCCCCCACCCGACAATTCCTGACCCAGAACCGATTCGGACCCCCCCAGGTCGCCATTTCGCCCCCCACCAGGTCCGACCCCCGCACCCTCCTGGGAGCTGGCTTCTTGGGCCTCCCACACCCGACAATTCCTGGAACCGACCCTGGCCCCCCACCAGGTCGCCACCTCACCCCCCACCAGGTCGCCACCTGGCCCGACCCCCGCACCCTCCTGGGAGCTCTGTTCTTGGGCCTCCCCCACCCGGCAATAGTTCCTGGCCCAGAACCGACCCTGGCCCCCCACCAGGTCGCCACCTCGGCCCCCCACCAGGTCGCCACCAATTGGCCCCGGAAGCCCACTCCGAGCTATGTCTGATCTTGGGCACGTTCGGTCATGCGCGCGAGCTGCCCCTCACAAGACCGCTGCGAGCTGCACCTCACGCGCAAAGAGCTCGCGGGCCGCATGCACGCGCCGCGTCAGAAGGGCATGCGGGGGCCCAAACGCTTGGCACGCTTACCTGACACGAGCGCGCCGCTGCCTCGTCGTTCACTGGTTGCAGGGAGATCAGACCGTCGCGTACTTTGGGCGCGAATTAATGAGAGTGCGATTAATGGGGGGCGAAAGGTGATCTTTTCGGGCCCTAGGCCCTGAAGGCACCCTTTGTTCAGGGGCCCTATAGGGCCCCCTTCTGCAGTCCTCGCTGCCCCCCATTTATCGCCCCCCCCAGCTCGCGCCCCCTAAGTACGTGTGTAGCGACAGCGTCCAGCGCTCGTTTCATCCCACCGTCTGCCTTGGTCGGGCTGTCTGCTCTTGTCGGTCCTCCACCCTATCGGTCTGGCGTTGCACTTCCGCGCGACGCCCTTCTTGCCCACGCACTGCAATTCATCTCTACTTGCTGCCACTCTCCCCGTCTCCCCCCTCACCTCCCTTTCCCTCCGTGGCCACGCGAGTGGCACAGTTGTTCCCCTATGGGCGGATCCCTGGTCCCCCGCCGCGTGAGCTGGCCCGGCGCGCTTGCTCCCTTGGACTGCCTACGCCGCGCCGCAGCGCGCGTACCTGCGAGGCCAAGAAGCGTGTTGCAGCAGCGACTGAGCCTGCATTAAAAAACGATGTGCTGTTATCAAAAACCTGGTTCGGTACATCATTACTTTTTGAACAGGGGGACAAGATGAAAGAAGATGACCAGGAATATCGGGTGTGTCGGCTCCTCCTTCTCCTCCTCCTCCTCCTCCTCCTCCTCCCCCTCCTCCTCTTCCTCCCCCTCCCATCGGATCGGATCGGCAGTCTACACAGGCTTCTCAATGAGAAGACAACAGGGGGAGCATGTATGTATGTATACCTATATACTCTTAAATGTGTATATATCTATACCAACCGCAAAGCACAGCAGGAGGGAGAATCCGTTGCCCCTCAAGGGGGCGACCCCGCACCACGGACAAGGAAGACGACGCACGAGGCTAATGCAGAAATATCGTCGAGACCGTGCAACACGTGTATACAAAACACAGATATCTGTACATATATATATGTAGAACTAGGTATGTACCCCGAGAAGGGAGCATTCATATATACATATATATATATATATATATATATATATACATGCATACAAGCATGCATACACACATACATGCATACGTACACATATATATATATATATATATATATATATATATACACATATATATAGATATATATATATATAAACATATATATATATATGTACAAATACATACGTATAGGACTCCGGCCCTTGGCCACAAAGAAAAGGAGAAGGAAAGGGCCAACACCACCAAGGTCCAGACGATCCAGCAGGCACAGGACCCTGACCAGGAGGGTCAGGATGAGGAGCGCCAGTACCATGATGGATTCGATGCCTCACGATGCTCAACGCCGAGCTGCTGGTTTCAACCATCTGTTGGGCCGAGCAGCGCGAGGAGGAAGCAGGAAGTAGTCGTTGGGCGTTTTAGCCTGTGCAGCGGGAGCGTGAGGGGCGATCCATCTTGCTTCGCGCCCATCTTTCTTCGCGACAGTGAGGATCAAGAGGAGGAGAGAGATGCGGGATCACCAGGAGGGGGTCTCTGGAGACCTGCGGAGGTTTCGGGAAGTCCCCCGAGTTCCCCAGGAGTCCAAAGGATCCTACCCCTCCCCCATACTCCCCCTGCTCCTCCTCCTCCTCCTCCTCCTCCTCCTCCTCCTCCTCATCCTCCTCCTGCTGCTCTTTCCCCTCCTCCTCGTCCTCATCCTCGTCCTCCTCCTCCTCCGCCTACAAGACCATCATCATCATCATCATCATCATCATCATCATCAGCAGCAGCAGCATAATCACCATCAGCAGGATCAGCATCATGATCAGCATCATCATCAGCATCAACATCATTAGCATCATCATCAGCATCAGCATCCCCATCCTCACCCTCATGATCATCGTCAGCATCATCATCAGCAGCATCGCCATCAGCATCCTCATCCCCATCATCACCACCATCAACATCATCGTCATCAGCATCACCATGTTCACCATCATCACTATTCACATACTCATCATCAGATGCATAATCCTCACCTTCATCATAATCAGCACCACCACCACCATTATCAGCATCAACATCATCGTCATCATGAGCAGCATCACCATCATCAGTATTATCGGCATGACCATCAGCGTCACCAACGGTAGAATATTCATCAGCACCAGCATCCTCATCCTCACCATCATCATCATCAGCATCAGCATCAGCATCAGCATCATCAGCATCGGCATCGCCATCAGCATCAGCATCAGCATCGTCATTAGCATGAGCATCAGCATCGACATCATCATCAGCATCAACAGCATCGCTATCATGATCATCATCCTCATCAATATCAGCAGCATGACATCAACATCATCAGCGTCATAATATTCATCAGCATCAGCATTCTCATCCTCGCCAGCATCATCATCATCATCAGCATCATCAGCATCAGCATCAGCAGCATCATCGTCATCGTCATCCGCATCCGCATCAGAATCATCAGTATCATCAGCATCATCAGCATCAGCATCATCATCATCATCAGCATCAGTATCAGCATCATCCTCACCCTCAACCTCATCATCAGCATCAGCAGCATCGCCCTCATAATCATCAACAGCATCATCAGCAGCATCAGCAGCAGCATCATCACCAGCATCATCATCATCATCATCATCATCAGCATCATCATCATCAGCATCATCATCAGCAGCATCATCAGCAGCATCATCATCAGCATCATCATCAAGCGCACCTGGGCTCAGACCGCATCCCAGCAGCGCGACAGGGCAGCGCTCGTCCGACTTTCCTTTTTCGGACGCAATTCCTCCCTCGAGGCGCCCAGCTGAGCGCAGCCGTCTCGAGGGCTCGCGGCGCATGGCTGGAGAATGCGCGTGCTGGGACCTCTTCGACTCTTTCTGTATAATCCGCTGTCGCTGATCTCCGCGGGCAGGTGCCGCGAAGTGGCACACGAGCTCGAAGCAGGTGCGGTCCTCCTTCCAGGCAGTCGCATACGGAGCTGGGCAGGTCGACAATACATATCAAGTGGAGAAGCTCGGCGGCGGGTACTCCGCAATTCATTTTGGTTGGGCTGCCTCGGCGTGGACGAGTCGTTCAGCGCGCTGCACAGTCATCCTGGGCAGACAGTTCAGACTCAAAGATGTGGTGGACATCTTCACGCCGCCGAAGGCTATTCAAGGCAGAGCAGGCGCGGTGCGGGTGAAGAGTGGCAAGTTCGCCGTGACGCTGATCGTCGGCTACCCACTTCCCACGGGTGCCACGGGCAAAAAGATTGCGGTTTACGAAGCAGCGGTGAGAGCGACACACCAGTGGATTGATAACATCGTGGAGGGCACGCGTGCATGCTCTCTTCTTGCTGTGGGAATGGATGTGAACAGCGGCTTCGGCGAGAGAAGTGATGGAGTTCCTGTGGCAGAGGAACATGCTGGAGAGCACAGCCGAGCAAAGCAGAACTTGTCGGGCGACTTAGCGGAGCAGCTGTGCCAGACTAGAAGCTTATGCTCACCTAGTACATGGTATCGCGAGGGTGGGCCCACTTTTTTCGGTACCAATGGGGCGAGCTCTACAATTGACCACTGGTTCATTCCAGAGCCTGCGATGGGGAACGTCCACGAATGCAAGGTGAGCTACTACCACGGGAGACGGCTACAACTCATTCCTGATCGTCGTCCACGCGATCATATACCGCTTCTGCTCGTACTCGACTATATATGGGAAATGCAAGATGGAACTTCAGATTCTGCCGACAAGAAGTTGATGACTCGGGATCTTCAAAAGATATTGGAAGCATTGCAAACGGGGAAAGGTCGCGACACGTTCTTACTACAGCTTGAGGACCTTTTCACCCAGCACGAGAATGAGTTCACATCCCTTCGAGAAGATCGGCGAGTCGACAAACAGTGGAGTCTGGTGATGCAGCTCATGCAGGAAGCTGGTAAACAATATTTTCGGAAGCATCCACCAGAGAGACATAACACAGCAGAGTCACGGCTACAAGTTGAGAGGCGACGGCTAGTGGTGCTTCGTGCTGAAGAGCGAGAGCGAGTGGCAGAATTAGGCTCGAGAGATTCAGATTGTACCGGCGACGACGAGCAGTTGGAACCCATAAAGCGTCTCACCAAGCAGCTTAGACAATGGGCACGTCGAAGGCGAGCAGAGCGTCGCATGTCGTTCGAGTCGGACTTAGCCGAGGCTGAGAAGTTGGGGCACACGTTTGAGATGCATCGGATTGCACATCTCTTGGTAGAACGAGCTCGTGGTACCAAGCGACGGCAGTATCTGACAACGCCTGAATCACGACCGTCGGCGTATACAGTCGAGGCGTACATGGCGAAACCGAGCGCGGAGGGAGGCATGTCTGCTGAACGAGTAGATCGAGCTGAGCTTCTCGACCGTCGAGGTACCACTGCCGCTGATCTCGGAGAAAGGAGCGGCTACCTTGAGGAACTTGCTGAAAGGGATTTACGTCGTACGTTCTGGGCCATGAGGAAGCGTGGAAAGCGCAGAGGATCAGTACAGTGCAGCATTCCAGTCGAACTCATACGTTGTTGCATCGATCCTGGACATTGTACTACTGCGAGGCGACCTCCATGTGGACTGGGGCAACCACCTATTGAAGAGGTGGCGCAGTCTTGTCGCAGCTGCCGTATGGAAGTGCAAAAGGTTTTACTTCACACTCGTCGTGCTGATCGCGCTCCTGCAGCTGCGCACTGGTCGTTTGGCTTTGCACTGGACAAACATAACGGACTCAGAGGTTTAGATGGCAAGAGGCTCGTTCACCTGGTCTGCACATTCTGGATGTGTTTCTTTGGAGGTCTCCTCAAAAAGCCAAGTTGCCGTGAGTACGAGATGAACTTCGACCCGACTTGTCACGGCTACTTGGCACACCGCAGGCGAGAAGACGCTATGATGGTCACGAGGTGCGTGGGATATGCTCTCAGACAGAAAGGCCGTCGCAGCGTTTCAGAGTTGTTGGACATGTCGAACGCATTCGCTTGCACACCAATGGAGTGGCTTGAGGAGGCCGTCGAGGAGCTTGCGGACTCGGTGGACTGGGCCCTCATGCACGATGGAATCCATCATCACAGCGTGGAAGTTGAGGCGCGTGGCGAGGCGTTGCAGTTTGCCCTCGGTCGCGGTGGTCTCATGGGAACTTGCGAGGCGCCCAAAGAGTTTGCCGTTGCATGTAAAGGGCCCGTACAACGATGGCGTGCAGAGTGTGCTGCTCGGGACAACCTACTGCTGTTCAAGACACCGACCATGGAGCTACCCGTTCCGAGCGCTGTTGTTCAGTTTGCTGATGGCTTGAAGAAGCGTGACGTCATATTGTCTGGCTTGGCTACTGACGCACACACGATCATCGAAGAGAGCCAGGCTTTGCTCATCACGGAACTTGAGAAGGAGGGCGTCAAGCATAACATGAAGAAGCGCGAGATGGTCACTGAGCTCAAGCCGACTGAGAACTTGAAAATTCAAAGCACAACTCAAGCCAGGGTCTGGGAAGACACTACCACATGCACGGCATCTTGCTGGCAGGTATGTATGGAATGAGAATGCAAACGTCGAGGTCGGCTACCGCATCGACGCTCTAAAAAAAAGATGGGCTGGCATGGGTAGGTTCTGGTTTGCCAAAGGTCCTCACAACTTACGACGACAGCTCTTCTTGGGCAAGATTGTGGGGGCCGCTGTCTCTGGCATGTGCAGCTACGTCCTCACGGAGTCTGAGCTTCATCGTCTGGACGTTCAGATCTGCAAGAAGCTGCGAGTCACGGAAGGTGGAGCGCAGGTGGCACATGACACACACGTGAAAGTTCTCACGAACAAACAACGTATGAAAAGATGGGGAGTTGCTCCTGCGAAGGCGGCTTTGGCTATGCAAAGGATACGGTGGTCGCAAGACATGGTTCGACACCATCTGGCTCATCAACAGGTTATCGCAGCTCTCTGGGGACACTTGGAGGACGAGCCCTCGCCGATCGACGTCGACGGGAAGCTGACGGTGAGCACCAGTCCTTTCGCCAGGCAGTTCACACGCGACCTTCTGCCTGCTTCTGGACGGCATCAGTGGCACAGAGGATTTCTTTGAAGAGTGGGCGTTGGTGGGCAGGGCTTGGCAGGAGTTATAGAGTTGCGAGGAGCTTACCAAAGCTTTTCTGAAAGTGGATGCGAAGCTGCTGGAGGTGTCACTCATGAGGGAGGACCAGCCGTGGGACAAGTTTGCACCCAAAGCCAAGGAGGCGGAGGAGCCTGAGGGGGAGTTCGTGTGCGACTTGCTGGATGCGCAGGGCGACGTTTGCGGCCTGCGCTTTGACTCCTTGAAGAAGCTGGTGGCGCATATGATGAAGGCCCGCGGCGGGTCTCACGGCGTTCTGTGCCCGCTTAGATGCTGCGTGCTTGCGAACCAGTGCATTAACTGTGGCAGTCTGTTTGCTTCAGAAGATCACGCAAAACAACACGTGAAAGCTTTGTGGAGTCTTGGGGGATGTCGGCCTCGTGGGGGCCATCAAGCATAGGAGTTGCAGGTTCCTTGGGAGATTATATGTAAAATATGTGGGCTCGAGCTTGATAGCTTAACTGAATACTACACACACGCTCGTGAAGAACACTTGCCACGCCCCGCTCCGCGCCTTGTGGAGCGTCACCCTTTTCGCCATGCCCGCGCTGCTGGCGGCCGTCGACGACAAGAAGGATGGCGCTCCAGACCCACGCCGCGTCAAGCCACGCCAGGATGGAGGCAAGGACAAGAAGCTCAAAGGCGTCAGCGATCAAGGGCATCGTCGGTTCCTGCTGGTGATGGTCAAGCGGCTCTTGAGGGTGGCCCAGGGCATGCGCGAACTCGGAGGATGCCTATTTGACACCTTTCTCTGCCCCTCGGACGGGGTCGAGGCTCTGAAGATGGCGGAACAGACACACAACTACGAGGAGGCGGTGAAGAAGGACGAGAAAAGTCACCCTCACGGAGCGCCCTACATATGGGCGTTCGCTGGCTTGATCGTGGGCCTACACGAGCGCGGCGAGGCGGTGGGAGCACAGAACGGGGAGCACCTCAACGAGATGGTGGAGGGGCTCAACGACCACAACGTGGAGGACAAGATGGAGATGATACAAATGTGCCGTCTGGACAAGACGTAGGACAAAGAGAAAAAGCGGATCACCGTCGTGCTACGAGACGATCGTTGGCGCCAGACGGTGATCGCGGCCTGCGTTCAGGTGGGGATGGAGCGCAAGCAGGGCAAGGCTCCAGCGTCGTCCATGGAGCGCGAGCTTCAGGAGTACGTCGCGCAGCTGGTGTCGTGAGAGCCCGACAAGTTAGAGTACCAGCTGACGACCCCAAACGTTACTTGGGCATGGATGTTCCTGACGACCCCAAATGTTACTTGGGCATGGATTTGCGTGAGCCTGCTGATGTACCTCATAGTGTACGTGAGCCTGCTGGTGCTGTCCCTGAACTGGTACATGAGCCTGCTGCTGTACCTGAGCGGGTTCGTGAGCCTGCTGCTGCACCTGAGCTGCTACGTGAGCCTGCTGCTGCAGGCAACCGTGCGGTAGCTCTGCCTGTCGGCACCCCCGCATTTGTCCCGAGTGTTTCGCCTGAGAATAATTTGTTTCTCCTTCCCCCCCTCGACCTCGGGGCCGCCTGGGACTCTTCCTGACCAGCGTCGCGCCGCGTCTCGCTGTGGCTCCTCGGTCCTCGCCTCTTCCCCGTTGTCCTCCAATGCGTTGGGAACCCAGGGGAGTTCGGTGCACCCCGCGACAGTTGCGGAAGCCCCCAGGGTAGCCACGACTCCTGAGGCGTTTTTGATTTCTCTTGGGATCGAGCGGGGCAACCCCCGCTGGAATACTCTGATACATAGTGATAGGTTGCGCTCGATGTTGAAACGCACGAGGCGCTAATATCGTTTCCTCCAGTCGGCCGTGACTCTCGAGTCGGTCGGCGGGGCCAGCCGTGGGCCACTGTCGGCCTTAGGTGCGGCCCCCTCGCCCTGCGTTCTTCGCTGGTCGTCTCGGTTGAAGTCACCGCACGCCGCCTCTTCTTCAAAGTCATTGTATACCAGAGTGGTGGATCACGATTCCGTGGCAGAAGTTTCGCAGGAGCACCTTCTCACAAAGACAAGACACACATAGGGAGCCATGGCGCTGAATGAAAAACATCATCATCATCAACAGCATCATCATCACCATCACCATCACCATCACCATCACCATCACCATCATCATCATCATCATCATCATCATCATCATCATCATCATCATCATCATCATCATCATCATCATTCTCATCATCATGATCATCATCATCATCATCATCCTCATCCTCATCCTCATCATCATCATCATCGCGCATCCTCCTCCTCCTCGTCCTCCTCCCCCTCCTTCTCATGCACCTCCTCGCGGTAGAAGTAGTCCACAATGCTGCAGTCCTCATTCGCGCGGTCTGAGTGCCAGCGACAGGTATTTCCCTGTACAAGTTGTACGAATAAGTAAGGTTATAGTACAGGCTCTCGAGCGAGGACACATCAAAGCCTGAAGCGAAGGCGGTCCATGAGTGTAAACCTCAAGCTAAAATTAAAAGAAAACCAGAAATATGCGCACGAGGGCGCAAGCTCGAACGGTAGATATCTCTGAAGCGGCCGCCTGTCGGCCATCTCTGCCAATTTGCACGGGAATGGAGCCGCCCACGAGTTCCTCGGTACCCCGCGTGTGCCTGCGAAGCCCCGTGCGGGGTGAGTGGTGCAATGGAGGCCGCATCTCGACACACCTTGTAGACTGAGTCCACAAGCTGGGCAGCTTCACAGTTCACATTACCAGCTTT
>CAUYUJ010016375.1:200000-281623 GCA_963575745.1 Prorocentrum cordatum | reverse complement strand
TTGGACTCTCTTGGGGCCTCTTGGGGGTCTCTTGGCAACGTCTTGGAGGCTTATTGGGGGCCTCTTGGGGTCTCTTGGGGCCCTCTTGAGGCGCTCTTGGGGCGCTCTTGGGAGCCTTCGGGGCGCTCTTTGGGCCATCTTGGAGGAGATCTATCAAAGAAGGGGGGTTTGCTTATTAGCCCCGCCCCTCCAGAGTGCCTCGAGTCGCCTCTTGGGCCCCCCAAGATGCCAAAATCCTTCCAAAACCTAGGTAAAATCAATGTTTTGTGTTTTCTCGCCTGTTCGCTCTTGGAGCTGTCTTTGGCCATCTTGGACGCTCTGACACCTCGCGACCGGCCCCGTCCAGGTCAGTGGGGAGGGGTAAGGGGAGGGGTAAACTCCTCCCCGAAGGGGAAGAAGGGGGTTGGCAGAGGAAACTCCCTAGACCACCTACGCCCTAAAGGGCTGGTGGGATTTTGCTGTGCGCGGGGGACGAAGCAGGGAGATCCATTGAGTTCGTTGTTATCCAACAGTCTTTCACAGCACACCTTCCAAAACAATTTCCCGGAGTGGTCTACACGCAAGTACGGATATCAGTCATCATGTGTAGAACGTGCACGACTGACTAATTTCATATGTGTTGACGATGTGGTGATCATTGGTGGTTCAGTGACGTTGATCAAACGGATGATATCAGACGTCCGGGGCGTTGTTTTGACGCTAGGCTTGAAAAGTCACCCAGACAAGTTGAAGACATCACACAATTTCTGCGACCGGAAACCAAACATTTCGCCAGAATTCGCCGTCTTCGACGACGTGAAGATCGAAGATTGGCTTTTCTCTGGGGCTCATTGGCTCCGAAACATATTGGCAGACATTCTACATTCTGTGACCTAGCAGAGGTAGAGCTTGGAAAAAGCTGGCTTTGTCCAAACAGGAGCTCATTACCAAGGCGTATTCAGCCAATGACCGGCTGCGCCTCTTCAGCGAGGTCGTTGGTGCAACTATGTTGTACGTGCCTGCGTCGGGGACATTCGCGGCAGAATTGGAGTGCAAACGTCGGGCAACCCGGCGCCGAATGTTACGCGTGAGTGCGCCGCGACGCCGATGCTTTGACGCGGCGGACGACGAAAATCGGGACGACCGACATGGGTACGGAAAGCATGGGTACAATGCCCAACAGCAGTTCCTGTTCATTTTGAACAGGATTCGCTGTCCGCGCCGCCACGGCCTGTGTCCATTCGAGACAGAAGGCCGCCTGTCCAACAGCGGCCGCTGTTGGTTTGGGACAACATTTGTTGTTGGGCATTGTGCCCATTCTTTCTGTACCCATTTCGGGCGTCCAAAGAAAAGAGCGCCGACGCAGCGTCCACACAGAGCGGCACCGACAGCGGCACACGTTCCACGCATTCGTCGTCCAGTTCGTCTTCGGACATTCGTACATACATCGAGCCATGGCACGAGTGGATCAAAAGGAGCAACACACATGGTAGAACGCATATTTTCTCAAGCTGGCGACGAGGATTGGATTGCAACGCGCAGACGACGGAAATGGCGATGGGCATCTTAACTGGCGCGCAAAAAACACCCTGCTGCGGCGCGCGTGCCTGGAGGCTACCGCAACGGCCGCGGATGCGCTGGTTCGACGACAGATGTCAGGCAGTACGAGGTAATCATACCGAGCGGGTCTGGGAAACGCTTACCTGCAATGGCGAGTTGTGGGGGGGCATTGAATCGATGTGCGTACGCGCATTCAACTGAGGCGCCGCAGATTTCCAGCTACAGCTCTCCGTTTTCCGCCTCCAGCTCCCATCTGTCTTTGCGAGCGCGGCCCCCATAGTTCTTCCCAGCGCTCATTTCACCGATTTGGTTTCTCTGACTGCAGCGCTCGCTTCTCCAATCCAGGCTCATAACTTTCCGACTAGTTCCCATCTCTTTGGCTCCAGATCACCACTTTCCGCTTCCAGCTCCCATCTTTCTGACTCCGGCTCCCAATTTTTTGACTCCAGCTCCCAACGTCCGATTCCGGGTACTAATTTTCTGACTCCAGATCGCATTTTTTTGTGTCCGGCTTCCAGCCGACTCCAGTTCCCATCTCTCCGGTTCCGGCTCCCAATTTTCTGACCCAGGCTCCCAGATTTCCGATTCCGATTCCAATTTCCCGACCCCAGTTTTCATCTCTCCGAGTCCACCTCCCAATTTTCTTTTCCGACGCTTGTCGTTCCGATTCCGGCTTCCGGCTCACAAATGTCCGAGTTTGGTTGCTAGCTTTCCGAATCCAGCGCCCGTTCTTCTGACTCCAGCTCCTAAGTTTCCGAATCCAGGTCCGTTCTTTCTGGTTTCGGCCGAGTTCCGAGTTCAGAAATGAGGCGCCCCGGCGCACCCGCCGTTCTTTAGACGGGACGCCCTTTGGGCGACATCGGTGCCGTTCCGCTCCGCTCCGCCGCTCCCGTCCACTCCGTTGGTTTCGTCGCTAGATGGGGGTGAGATCGGGGATCAGGAAACCAAGGGGGGGAAGTGCCTACGAGAGGTGCCGCGTGCCGCCATTGTCAGCCCCGACGCCAGGCGCAAATCCCCGAATGGGTACGGTCGCTCCCTGCGCCTCCGGGCGCCAGGAAAACGAGTTGCGCCTGGCTGAGTCATTGAATTTTTTGTTTGCCCCCCCCCTTTTCTCGTCCGCAGCGAACCCGGAACCCTGCCCTCGTCGATCCACGGCCCAGGCATTTCGATGGGGAGCGGGGGTAGGACTGGGTAGGATTCGGAATTCGTCGAGCATTTTGCGAAATCCAAACCTTCTCCGCCTCCTATCGATTCAGGAAAATCGATGGTTGGTGGGGGTGGGGTTCGGATGTCGCCACTGCTCGCGTCCACCCCGAGAGCTGGCAGCAAGGTGAGCGAATGTTAGCGGGATTCTTGAGGGCTGCGAGGCTCAGAGGGGGAGCGGCCGCAAGTATGAGCTTGGACGGGGAGGAGCAGGAGCAGGACAACGAGGGGCTGGGGGGGAATATGAGGCTGAGGAAGGGGAGTTGTGCAGGATGAGCAGGAACAAAAGGGGGAGGGGATCGGGAGATGGAGCAGGATGGGGGTCAGAAGAAGAAGAAGAAGAAGCATCATAAGAAGAAGAAACTGAATAATCAGAAAAAGAAGTAGGAGTACGATGGGGATGAGTAGAAAGAGCACAAGAGAAGAACACAGGCTCCATTGGGAGCGCCACGGAGCCCGGGAGAGTCCTTGGGAGCGCGGGCGTGACGGTTCCCGAGGACAGTTGGGAGCTCTTGCCGAGGGGCGTTGGGGGGTGCCTGGGAGACTGCGGGAGCGCCAGGCAGCGCCAGAGGGGGGCATAATTTACCGGGATAACCCCAATCACCTATTCTATAGGTCTCCTAAATTGGGTCGGAGTAGATGGGGTCGGAGGATCGCCGCATCTCCGATGCATCGCCGATGCGGCTCGAGGTGCAGCCCGATTTGCTTTACGCGCACGTCGGCATCGCCGATGCATCGCCGATGCGGCGCGAACCTCCGACCCACCCCATTTATTCCGACCTCATCTAGGAGGCCTCTGCACTCATCGCCGACAGAGGCACATTACGGTAGCCCATCCTGCCCCGAAACATGCGGTTTCGCTATCAGAGGCCTGTCGCCGATGTTCGTCGATGGCAGTTCGATGTTTCCACCCTGAGTTGGTCCCGTCCTTTCCCCTGCAGCGGGTGGAGCCTGGAGAACGCTTGGGAGTTCCAGGGTGGGTCCCGGGAGCGCGGGCCAGGGATCGTGACCTCGGGAGCGCAGACCCATTGTTTTTGTATTAGGGATCGTTGCCTCGGGAGCACGGAATCATTCTTTTCTTGTAGGGAGTGAGTAATAAGGAGGAACGAAGAGGAGGACCATGAGAGGTATCGGAGGAGGCCTCCTTCCGCTCCTGCTTCCACCATCCCACACGCTTCCTTTGCAGCGTACGTGCAATCAACCGGGGCTGAACAGAAGCCTCGCTGACGCCGGGCGATGGGCCTCGTAAGCGGTAATTTAGCTCCAGCACGAATGCAGCCGCTAGTTTGCCACGGTCGACTTTTTCGGACTCACTTTTTTCATTATCGTCCTCCATGAGCGGCTCCCGTGGCGCCCGCGAGCAGTCTCCAAACATTGCCCTTCACCTTCCCAAAAAAGATGCGGCCATTTGAACATATTTGACACGCAGAGGGTTGGCTCTATACTGTGTGGGGCAATTGAGACGTTGCGTTCACAATGGCGCTGTGCCAATATTTTGTCTGCCGTTTTCCTTCTTTTGCCTTCCTCATATAGTCGAAACCCATAGTGAGGGTAGTTAATCTCCGGTACTCTTGCATCTTCGCCCCGTTGGTCCATCCTTAGTTGATCCCTTCCGATGGCCAGCCCCGCTCGAAAAGTTTCGACATGGGGTTCTAAGGGGCCAAGCATGCCAGAGTGATCCCATGAATGAATGACGCGCACGAGCCTGGACCTCCTCGCAAGCGATTCGCAACTGCGGTGGGACCAGCGTCGGGCGACGAAATCTTTACATATCCACTATCCACTGTTCCCTGGCCAGTTGTGTATACGGCCTCCTGACCAAGCCAGGAGGGCGTAGCGAATACACCGCTGATGGATGGACCCGGCCATGGAGCAGTGGATATGTATAGATTTCGTCGCCCTACAGCGTGAATTTCTGGCGCTGCTGAGCTTGGGACAACGGCGCCACAAATTGTCGTCGTTACCTAACATCGAAGACTGGTAGGTTTCTAGTGGTGTAAAAAGAGAGCAGCACATTACTCCACAGGGGGGTCTGGGCAGCCGTTGGGGAGCCGTTGGGGGCCGTTGGGGGGCCGTTGGGGTTTGCCGGGGGGGATCGTTTTTCGCATACAGTCACACACTTCGTGCTTTTCGATTTCCCAGAACTCAATTCCCGGGCCACATTCTGAATGCCCGGAGCCAACTGTACGCCACTTCGTGCTCTTCGACTTCCCAGAACTCCATTCCCGGGCCACATTTTGGATGCCCGGAGCCAACTGTAGGCCACTTCGTGCTCTTCGATTTCCCAGAACTCCATTCCCGGGCCACATTTTGGATGCCCGGAGCCAACTGTAGGCCACTTCGTGTTCTTCGACTTCCCAAAACTCCATTCCCGGGCCACATTTTGGATGCCCGGAGCCAACTGTAAGCCACTTCGTGCTCTTCGACTTCCCAGAACTCCATTCCCGGGCCACATTTTGGATGCCCGGAGACAACTGTAGGCCACTTCGTGCTCTTCGATTTCCCAGAACTCCATTCCCCGGCCACATTGAATGCGGAGGCAGGGCTGAGGCTGAGGCTGAGGCAGGCTGAGGCTGAGGCAGGTGAGGCGAGGCCGAGTCTGAAGGCGACTGAGGCTGAGGCTGTGAAGCAGGATGAGCTGAGGCAGCCCGAGGGGGGCAGGCTGAGGCTGAGGCAGGCTGATGTGAGCAGGCTGAGGCTGAGGCTGACCGATGATGCAGGCTGAGGCTTCGATGGGAAACTGATGACGTGAGGCTGAGGCCGAGGCTGAAGGCAGACTGAGGCTGAGGCTGAAGCAGGCTGAGGCTGAGGCAGAGGCTGAGGCTGAGGCAGGCTGAGGCAGGCTGATGCTGAGGCAGGCTGAGGCTGAGGCTGAGGCTGAGGCTGAGGCTGAGTCTGAGGCTGATGCAGGCTGAGGCTGAGGCAGGCTGAGGCTGAGGCCGAGGCTGAAGGCAGACTGAGGCTGAGGCTGAAGCAGGCTGAGGCTGAGGCAGAGGCAGGCTGAGGCTGAGGCTGAGGCAGGCTGAGGCTGAGGCAGGCTGAGCCTGAGGCTGAGGCTCATGCAGGCTGAGGCTGAGGCAGGCGGAGGCTGAGGCCGAGGCTGAAGGCAGACTGAGGCTGAGGCTGAAGCAGGCTGAGGCTGAGGCTGAGGCAGGCTGAGGCTGAGGCTGAGGCAGGCTGATGCTGAGGCTGGCTGAGGCTGAGGCTGAGGCTGATGCAGGCTGAGGCTGAGGCAGGCTGAGGCTGAGGCCGAGGCTGAAGGCAGACTGAGGCTGAGGATGAAGCAGGCTGAGGCTGAGGCTGAGGCTGAGGCAGGCTGAGGCTGAGGCTGAGGCAGGCTGAGGCTGAGGCAGGCTGAGGCTGAGGCTGAGGCTGATGCAGGCTGAGGCTGAGGCAGGCTGAGGCTGAGGCCGAGGCTGAAGGCAGACTGGGGCTGAGGCTGAAGCAGGCTGAGGCTGAGGCTGAGGCAGGCTGAGGCTGAGGCTGAGGCTGAGGCAGGCTGATGCTGAGGCAGGCTGAGGCTGAGGCTGAGGCTGAGGCTGATGCAGGCTGAGGTTGAGGCACGCTGAGGATGAGGCGGAGGCTGAGGCAGGCTGAGGCTGAGGCTGAAGCAGGCTGAGGCTGATGCAGGCTGAGGTTGAGGCACGCTGAGGATGAGGCGGAGGCTGAGGCAGGCTGAGGCTGAGGCCGAGGCCTGGCAGGCCAGGACTGAGGCTGAGGCTGCTGAAGCAGGCTGGGCTGAAGCAGGCTGGAGGCTGAGGCTGAGGCCAGGCGAGGCTGAGGCTGAGGCTGAGGCAGGCTGTGATGCTGAGGCAGGCGGCTGAGGCGAGAGGAAGGCAAGGCAGGATGAGGCTGAAGCAGGCTGAGGCGAGGCCGAGGCCGACGCAGACTGAGGGCTGAGGCTGAAGCAGGCTGAGGCTGAGGCAGAGGCAGGCTCAGGTGAGGCTGAGGGCAGGCTGATGCTGAGGCAGGCTGAGGCTGAGGTGAGGCTGAGCAGGCTGAGGCTGAGGCCGAGGCTGAAGGCAGACTGATGCTGAGGCTGAAGCAGGCTGAGGCTGAGGCTGAGGCAGGCTGAGGCTGAGGCAGGCTGAGGCTGAGGCTGAGGCAGGCTGAGGCTGAGGCTGTGACTGCGACTGCCGTTGCCACTGCGACTGTCATCGCGAATGCGACTACGACTGCGAGAACAGCAGAATTCTACAACTGGATTCTCATCCGAATCTTAAGGGGAATGCTTCCAGATGTGCTCCTACACATCGATGTTAGGTTGCTTTGCCGGGATAATTTTTCAACACCACGCCTCAATCCTGCTGGGGTGAGTAGACCTGCTTGGCATGGGGACGGAAAGCGCGTTTGTTTTGTGAGGGCGCGAGGTCGTTGGCTTAGTGTCTTGGAGCCTTGTTGGTGCAAATGCTTCATTACGACATACAAATGTACCGACGAGCCTTGCGACAATTAATACATATTGCATATCCAGGCCTTCCTGGAGGCCCTTTTGGAGCTCTTTTGGGCCGTCTTGGGGCCCGTTTGGGCCGTCCCGGGACCCTCTTGGGCCGTCTTGGCGGGCGTGGGCTGTCTTGGGGCCCTCCGGGGATCCTCTTGGGTCTCCATGGGGATCTCCTGTGGCCCTCTTGGGGCCCTCTTGGGAACCTGTTGGGACCCTCAGGGGCCTCTCTTTGGCCGTCTTCGGGCTCTCTTGGGCCGTCTTGACGCCCACTTGGGCCGTCTTAAGGGCCTCTAGGGCGGTCGTGGGGCCTCCTGGACCATTTTGGGCGCTGTGAAGAACAAAGAAACGGATATGCTGAACATGTTTGTTACCTAACAGCGAAGACTGATAGGTTTCTAGTTGACTCAAAAGAGCTCACAGATCACTCCACAGGGGTGTCCGGGCAGGTGTTGGGGAGTTGCCGGGCGGCAGGGTGCCGGGCTCGTTTTTCACCAACAGTCACACACTTCGTGCTCTTCGACTTCCCAGAACTCCATTCCCAGGCCACATTCTGAATACCCGGATGCAACAGTCACACACAAAGTGCTCTTCGAGATCCCAGAACGCCATTCCCGGGCCACATTCTGAATAACCGGATGCAACAGTCACACACTTCGTGCTCATCGACATCCCAGAACGCCATTCCCGGGCCACATTTGGAGGGCCGAGTGAAACAAGTTACACACTAGTGCTTCTCTTTTTTTTTTTTTTTTTTTTTGTTTTTTCTTTTTTTTTTTTTTATTTTTTCTTGTTTTCGGTTTTCTCTTCGAGTTCCCAGAACTCCATTACCGGGGCCACATTTTTGATGCCCGGAGCCAACGTAAGCGACACTCGTGCTTTCTTCGAGTTTCCCAGAACTCCATTCCCGGGCCCACATTTGGAATAACGTAGCCAACTGTAGGCAACTCGGCTCTTCGACTTCCCAGAACCACACTCCGGGCCACAAATTCAGCAGGGGCAAGAGCACGACGAAGGAGGAGGACGAGGCAAGACCAGGAGGACGAGGACGAGCAGGAGCAGGACGGAGGCGCAGGAGGAGCAGGAGAAGAAGGACGAGCAGGAGGAGGAGGAGGACGAGCAGGAGGAGGAGGACGACCAGGAGGAGGAGGACGACCACGAAGAGGAGGAGGAGGAGGAGGAGGAGGGGAGGGGGAGGAGTACCAGGAGGAGGAGGAGGAGGAGGAGGAGGAGGAGGAAGAGGAGGAGGAGGAGGAGGAGGACGAGGACGAGGAGGAGGAGGAGGAGGGGGGGGGAGAGTACCAGGAGGAGGAGAACGAGGACCACCAGGAGGAGGAGGAGGAGGAGGAGGAGGAGGAGGAGGAGGAGGAGGAGGAGGAGAGAACACCAGGAGGAGGAGGACGAGCAAGACGAGGAGGACGAGAACGAGGACGACCAGGAAGAGGAGGAGGAGGAGGAGGAGGAGGAGAAGGGGAGGGGGAGGACTACCAGGAGGAGGAGGAGGAGGAGGAGGAGGAGGAGGAGGAGGAGGAAGAGGAGGAGGAGGACGAGGAGGAGGAGGAGGAGGAGGAGGACGAGGAGGAGGAGGGGGGGGGAGAGCACCAGGAGGAGGAGAACGAGGACCTCCAGGAGGAGGAGGAGGAGGAGGAGGAGGAGGAGGAGGAGAGAGCACCAGGAGGAGGAGGACGAGCAAGACGAGGAGGACGAGAACGAGGACGAGCAGGATTAAGAGGAGGAGGAGGAGGAGGAGCAGGAGAAAGAGGAGGAGGAGGAGGAGGCAGGCTGAGGCTGAGGCTGTGACTGCGACTGCCGTTGCCGCTGCGACTGTCATCGCGAATGCGACTACGACTGCGAGAACAGCAGAATTCGACAACTGGATTTTCATCTGAATCTTCAGGGGAATGCTTTCAGATATGCTTCTACACATCGCTGTTAGGTTGCTTTGCCGGGATAATTTTTTACCTAACAGCGAAGACTGATAGGTTTCTAGTTGACTCAAAAGAGCTCACAGATCACTCCACAGGGGGGTCCGGGCAGGTGTTGGGAGTTGCCGGGCGGCAGGTGCCGGGCTCGTTTTTCACCAACAGTCACACACTTCGTGCTCTTCGACTTCCCAGAACTCCACTCCCAGGCCACATTCTGAATACCCGGATGCAACAGTCACACACTTCGTGCTCTTCGAGATCCCAGAACGCATTCCCGGGCCACATTTAGAATAACCAGATGCAACAGTCACACACTTCGTGCTCTTCGACATCCCAGAACGCCATTCCCGGGCCACATTCTGGAGGGCCGTATGCAACAGTCACACACATCGTGCTCTTCGAGTTCCCAGAACTCCATTCCCGGGCCACATTTTGGATGCCCGGAGCCAACTGTAGGCCACTTCGTGCTCTTCGACTTCCCAGAACTCCATTCCCGGGCCACATTTTGAATGCCCGGAGCCAACTGTAGGCCACTTCGTGCTCTTCGAGTCCCCAGAACTCCATTCCAGGGCCACATTTTGAATGCCCGGAGCCAACTGTAGGCCACTTCGTGTTCTTCGAGTTCCCAGAACTTCATTCCCGGGCCACATTTTGAATGCCCGTAGCCAACTGTATGCAACTTCGTGCTCTTCGACTTCCCAGAACTCCCATTCCCGGGCCACATTTTCAGCAGGGGCAAGAGCACGACGAGGAGGAGGACGAGCAAGACCAGGAGGACGAGGACGAGCAGGAGCAGGACGAGGAGCAGGAGGAGCAGGGAGAAGGACGAGCAGGAGGAGGAGGAGGAGGACGAGCCAGGAGGGAGGACGACAGGAGAGGAGGACGGACCAGGAAGAGGAGGAGGAGGAGAGGAGGAGAGGAGTGAGGGGAGGGGGAGGAGAGTACCAGGAGGAGGATTGAGGAGGAGGAGGAGGAGGAGGAGGAGGAGGAGGAGGAGGGGAAGAGGGAGGAGGAGGAGGAGGGCGGACGAGGAGGAGGAGGAGGAGGAGGAGGAGGAGGACGAGGACGAGGAGGAGGAGGAGGGGGGGGAGAGTACCAGGAGGAGGAGAACGAGGACCACCAGGAGGAGGAGGAGGAGGAGGAGGAGGAGGAGGAGGAGAGAACACCAGGAGGAGGAGGACGAGCAAGACGAGGAGGACGAGAACGAGGACGACCAGGAAGAGGAGGAGGAGGAGGAGGAGGAGGGGAGGGGGAGGACTACCAGGAGGAGGTGGAGGAGGAGGAGGAGGAGGAAGAGGAGGAGGAGGACGAGGAGGAGGAGGAGGAGGAGGATGGAGTGAGGGAGGGGAGGGGAGCGGGGGGGGGAGGGAGAGCACCGGAGGAGGAGAGAGGACCACCAGGTGGGGAGGAGGAGGAGGAGGAGTGAGGAGGAGGAGGAGGAGGAGGAGGAGGAGGAGGAGAGCGCACCAGGAGGAGGAGGACGAGCAAGACGAGGGACGAGAACGGAGGACGAGGCAGGAGGAAGAGGAGGAGGAGGAGGAGGAGGAGGAGGAGCAGGAGAAAGAGGAGGAGAAGTAGGAGGAGGAGGCAGGATGAGGCTGAGGCTGTGACTGCGACTGCCGTTGCCGCTGCGACTGTCATCGCGAATGCGACTACGACTGCGAGAACAGCAGAATTCGACAACTGGATTTTCATCTGAATCTTAAGGGGAATGCTTTCAGATATGCTTCTACACATCGCTGTTAGGTTGCTTTGCCGGGATAATCTTCAGACAATGGGACGATTTTTGCCTCTTGGGGGTCCCCTTAGGGGGCCTCTTGGGGCGTCTTGGGGCCTTTTGGGTTGTCTTGAATCCAGATTGGGCCCTCTTGGAGCGCTCTTGGCCCGTCTTCGGGCCCTCTTGGACCTCTCCCACGCCGTCTTGGAGGTCTCTTGGGACCTCTTGAGCCGACTTGGGGGCATCTTGGGCGCTCTTGAGGCCGAAAATGACAGAAACTTGGGGCGATTAGACCTGGGCCACGGAAACGGAAAGAGCGCCTCAGAAACTTGCCCGAGATGTCTCACACCATTGTGCGTAATCGCAACCTTGGCGTTCGAAGCTCATTACGTCGTCGTTCGTACTGGGAGCCTTGGCGTCTGCAAATTTTTCACGTCAACTTTCGCACTGGGAGCCTTGGTGGTGAACCACTGCGCACGTCTGTGTTCGTACTGCGAGCCTCCGTGTTTGTAATGTTTAGTGAATGAGAGACACAATTATCGCAACGTTTCTCATGTTACCGCCGGCTCTTGCAAACATTCCGCGCGCGGGGGGTTCCACGTGCGCGAGAAGACGAGATCTGTAAGGACGCCGGACAGTCTGCAGAAGTACAGAAACCAGAGGTCCTTGCTGTGACACCGAGACAGCCCAGTCCCCACACCCAGACAGCCGAGTCCACACACCCCGTGGCAACCCGCATGGCCGCTTGAACCCCCATGGCCGTTTGAACCCGCATGGCCGTTTTAACCCGCATCGCCGTTTGAACCCGCATGGCCGTTTGAACCCCCATGGCCGTTTGAACCCGCATGGCCGTTTTAACCCGCATCGCCGTTTGAACCCGCATGGCCGTTTGAAATAGCATGGCCGTTTGAACCCGCATGGCCGTTTTAACCCGCACGACCGTTTGAACCACGACGGACGTATGAGTTCGCATGGCCGTGTTAAGCCGCATGGCCGTTTTGACCAGTGTGGCCGTTCGAACCCACATGGCCGTTTGAACTTGCATGGCCGAGAACATTGAAATGTTGGAAGCGTGACTTTAAATTCTTTACGCTTCGCGTATCCCCACCAGACCATCTCACAGCAAGAACTCTCGCGAAGCATGCCGACAGTCGTGTTTTTCAGGCGTGTGTCCGCTTGGCCCCGCATATCTCCCCTGTTCCTCCTTCCTCCCGCCTCCTTGTACATCCTCCTTGTGAGGGGAGCGGGAGAAGGACGAGGCGGAGGAGGAGGGAGAGAAAGCGCTCCTCGTGATTTGAGTCGTTTGGGGTTTCTCGTCCTGGTGTGAGTCGTTAGGGCCCTTCTTCCTGGTGTGAGTCGTTCGGGCTCTTCGTGGTGTGAGTCGTTCGGGCTCTTCGTCCTGGTGTGAGTCGTTCGGGCTTCTCGTGGTGTGAGTTGTTCGGGCCCCTCATCCTGGTGTGAGTCGTTCGGGCCCCTCCTCCTGGTGTGACTCGTTCGGCTCCTCGTGGTGTGAGTCGTTCGGGGCCCGCGTCGTGGTGGGAGTCGTTCGGGCTCCTCGTGGTGTGAGTCGTTCGGGCGCCTCGTCCTGGTGTGAGTCGTTCGGGCCCCTCCTTGCTGGTGTGAGTCGTTCGGGCTCTTCGTGGTGAGAGTCGTTCGGGCCCCTCGTCCTGGTGTGAGTCGTTCGGGCTCCTCGTGGGGCCTCTTGGGGGCCTCTTGGAGCCTCTTGGGGCCTCTTGGGGGCCTCTTGTGGGCCTCTTGGGGGCCTCTTGGGGGCCTCTTGGGGGCTCTTGGGGCCTCTTGGGGGCCTCTTGGGGGCCTCTTGGGGGCCTCTTGGGGCCTCTTGGGGGCCTCTTGGGGGCCTCTTGGAGGCCTCTTGGGAGCCTCCTGGGGGCCTCTTGGGGCCATCTTGGGGCCTCTTGCGACCTCCTCAGAAGCGCAAATGAGAGCTGCCCCCTGAGAAGGACAACATGAGTGTAAAATCAATGATTTTGCTATGAGGGAAGATGAGCGCGGGCCCCTCAGAAGGCCAAAATGGGGCCCAAACCCTAGTAAAATCAATGATTTCTGCTTCAAAGACGAGCAGAGGGGCCAAACTCCCTCCCCCCGTCGGGGCCAGAATCCTCGTGAGGGTCGTCGTTTTTTGGCCCTCCGAGGAGTCGAAATGGACCCCCCTGACACCACCCCGGACTCCCTGTCCAGGTCCAGGGGGAGGGGGTTGGGGAGGGGTAACCCCCTCCCCGAAGGGGAAGAAGGGGAGTTGAGAACAGAGAGAGCTCTCTAAACCACTCACGCCCGAAGGGCTGGTGGGATTAGCGAGCGCGGGCCGATGCGAATGCCATGGAACCCACATGCGCGGCGCAGTACGAGACAGCAATTCGCTAGACCCTGTCCTGGGGATTCACTCCAGTGAGCGGCCCGCCGCTTCAAATGGGCAGGCTGGCAAAATCCAGCAACGGAGCTCGTGCGTACATCGGGCGGCATCTGAGCACGCCGCTGCCTCTCGTCATGTGTCGTCGCCCTCGCTATCTCCTGTCACAGCAAGACAGCTGAACAAATCGATGCGAGCAACGCGGGCAGCCCTTGGGGCCGAGAAAAGAAACGGCAACAGAGTCTCTCTCGGGCTGTCTTGGTTCACCACGTCCCTCGATATCTATAGTTTTTCGAGGATGTCTCGAAGGACAGCCCCACTAATAACAAAAAACGTCCGAAAGGAACTCATTCGCCATTTCATGTTTTGGCGGATGTGTCATGCGAAACGGCCATTTCTAGGTATTCGGGCGATTCCGCCACCAATCTGAACATCTTCATATTTTGAAGATGTTTCAAGCAAACATTTCATTTTTATCATAAAACGTACTCAATATTATTTTCAACATCACATTTTTTGGAACATGTCTCAGACGAGACACTCATTATCGAGTAGTCGGGCGATTTCGCCACCGATCTCAACATCTCCGTTTGTTGTGGATGTATCAAGCGAAAGCTTCATTTTCAACATACGACGTCCCAAGAACAAGTCCTCCACGATCTCACTATTTTGAAGATGCCTCAGTCGAAACGGCAGTTTTCGAGGGGGAACCGCCAAGCGAAAACAAATTTTCGACCTATCCGCTTCTCTGAGATTGCGCGCGCACGTCAAAATCCTTTGACACCCAACGCGCATGTGTGCACATGGGGTGCAATCGCTAGGCTCCCGAAGCCCAACAATCCATATAAGCAAAGGTGGGTGGAAAAAAAAAACATACGCCAACGCGGTGAGTAAACATGGGCGCCTATGCTTTTCCGGAATTGAAAAGAGAAGTACTTAGGATTTGAGTGGAAATCTCAACGGCAAGACAACTCTTCTGACTGCCCGAGAGTTTTCCGAGATCAAAGATAATGCCCCTGGTCCACAAACCTCATCCACGCGAGTTGGGGTTGAAAAAACATACGCAAACGCGTTGGGAAATCATGGCCTGGAGAAATGTTTTTTTAACCCCTGTTGGCCCCCACCGCATAAAAAAAAACAATGCCCCGGGGCCACAAACCTCATCCAAGCAAAGTAGGGTGGAAAAACAGACGCAAAAGCGGCGCGAGTTCGTGAACGCATGGGCCTTTGTGCAACTCGGGGGAGATATGCCGATGATGCCACTGGGAATCTCAATGGAAATCTGGAAACGCACAAAAAAAATTGCGTTAGTGACCCCTTATAAACAAGTACACAGTGCGTGGTTCAAACTATGTACGTGTCCCAATGGGTGCTTCTAAGGCACATCCCAAAGGGTGCACGTGGAACACGTGTCCCAGTGGGTGCGTGCCGGAACACGTCCCAAAGGGTGCGCGTGTACTATACCGTACGTGTCACAATGGGTGCGTGCTGAGCACGTCCCAAAGGGTGCGCGTACTACACGTGTCCCAATGGGTGCGTGCCGGAGCACGTCCCAGAGGGTGCGCGTGTATTATACCGTACGTGCCCCAATCCAATGGGTGCGTGGAAAGCACGTCCCAAAGGGTGCACATACGACACGTGTCCCAGTGGGTGCGTGCCGGAGCACGTCCCAAAGGGTGCGCGTGTACTATACCGTACGTGTCCCAATGGGTGCGTGCTGAGCACGTCCCAAAGGGTGCGCGTACTACATGTGTCCCAGTGGGTGCGTGCCGGAACACGTCCCAAAGGGTGCGCGTGTATTATGCCGTACCTGTCCAAATTGGTGCGTGCTGAGCACGTCCCAAAGGGTGCGCGTACTACACGTGTCCCAGTGGGTGCATGCCGTAGCATGTCCCATAGGGTGCGCGTGTATGGCGTGTAAGCACAATGGGTCAGGATGGTTGTTCCGATGATTGTCTCGATGGTCATCCTGATGGTTGTCCCGATGGTCGTTCGCTCGTGCGAGCCTTGCTGTTCAGAGCTTGTCCCGTCACTATGCGCTCTGGAAGCTTTGGTGACTAGAGTTGCTGACGTCACCGCTCCACCCCCTTTTCCTCGGGATGAAAAGCTGGCCCTAGTGAAAGGCTCCGCGCCCAAAACAGCCCCAAGCCCGTCGCAGGCGCGCGTAACCGTTCGCTGTTGGGAACCTTGGTGTGCAGAGCTTTTTGCGTTACCGATCGCTCTTTTATTCGGCGTCCCTGGGCCTTCTTGGGGATCCTCTGTGGCTGATTTGGGGGCCCATTTCGACGACTGTCTTGGGGCCCTCTTGGGGCGTCGTGGGGCCCTTTTCGGGCGTCTGGGTGCATCTTGGAGGGCTTTGGCCGTCTTGGGGCTCTATTGGGAGTCTCTTGGGGCGGTCTTGGGAGTCTCTTGGAGCTCTCTTGGGGCTCTCTTGGGCCGTCTTGGGGCTCTCTTGGGCCGTTTCGAAGCCCTCTTGGGCCGTCTTGGGGCACTCTTGGGCCGTTTTCGCTCGCTTCTGGGGGCCTCTTGGGCCGTCCTTGGACGATCTTTGGAGCCTCCTGGGTTATTTTCGGCAGTTCATGGCCCGACAAAGTGAAATCCTAAAAAACCTTCCAAAACAATTGAACAATCAATTATTTGTGCCTCCTCGGGGCCTCTTGGAAAGCCTCTTGGAGGCCACTTGGAGCGGTTTGGGAGCCTCTTGGACCGTCTCGGAGCCATCTTAGGGCGTCTTTGGGCCGTCTTGCACCGTCCCGGACTCAACTTAGGCGTCTTGGAGCGCTCTTGGACCGTCTTGGAGCCGTCTTGGACCCCTCTTGGACTGTCTCGGGGGCCTCTTGGGCCGTTTGGGGCGCGTCTTAGAGGCCACGAGGGCGATTAGACCAAAACGTCCGGTCCACACGCCCCCCCTGGACCCTCCCTAAGAAAGGTTTCGCCCCTTGCTCAACGTCACTCGCTCGTACCTCGCTCTTTCCGTCACCTGCTTGGCATGGGGACGGAAAGCACACTTATTTCAGAGCGCGAGATGTCGCTGGCTTGCCCGTTCTTTCTCTCTGTCTCCCCGTCTGGAGGCTCTCTTAGGGCATCTTGGTGGCATATTGGGCGCCCTCGAGGGCTATCTCGAAGCTGCAGGAGGCCTCTTGAGGGGGAACCAGGGCGTGTTGGTGTCTTGGGAAGGCACTATAGAGCGCGATAAAACACGAATGAAGATTAAGGATAGTACTGTTGATGATGACGACGACGACATACTGTCTCTTGGGAGCATCTTGGGCGTCTCGCAGCCTCCTTGGGCCGTCTTGTGGCTCTCTTAGGCCATCTTGGGACCCTTCTACTGGGCCGTCCTCAGGCTCTCTTGGGAGCCTCTCGGGCCGTCATGGCACAATCTCGGGGGGCTCTGGAGCTGTATCGGGCCGTTTTTGCACGAAAAGGCGAGGAGCTGGAAAGCCTTCCTAAACCGAAAGGCAACAATGGTTTATTCGTCCTTCAGCACTGAACCCGAAGGGTAGGCCTACCCTAGGCATACCCCTAGGCCTAGCCCCTAGGCCTATCCTAGGCCTACCCCGAGGCCTACCCCCTAGGTCTACCCCCTAGGCCTGCCCCTAGGCCTTCCCCCTAGGCCTACCCTTGGCCGGCCCCTAGGCCTACCCCCTAGGCCTACCCTAGGCCGGTACCTGGACCTTCCCCCTAGGCCTACTCTACCCGACCCTTCCGTTGGGGTCCGCCCGACCCGACCCGGCCCAGCCCGACCCGCACGTTAGGGTATCCGCGTGTCATTTCGATCACGTACCACACTTTCATGTCCCGCCCGCCCGACCCGACCCGCTTGTTAGGGTCCGCCCGCCCGACCCGACCCGACCTTCCCGTTGGGGTTCGCCCACCCGACCCGGCCCGACCCGCCCGTTAGGGTTCTCGCATATGACATCGATCATGCACCACGTTTCAATGTCCCGCCCGACCCGGCCCACCCGTTAGGGTCCGACCCGACCCGCCCGTTAGAGTACTGGCGTGCCAACTCGATCACGTACCACACTTTAATGTCCCGCCCGCCCGACCCGACCCGCTTGTTAGGGTCCGCCTGCCCCACCCGACTCGACTCGCCCGCTGGGATCCTCCCGCCCGACCCGACTCGACCCCTCCCGCCCGTCAGGGCATTCGCGTGTCAATTCGATCATGTACCACACTTTAATGTCCCGCCCACCCGACCCGACCCGCCCGTTAGGGTCCGCCCGCCCGACCCGACCCGACCTGCCTGTCGCCGGCGACGTCGTCCTCCTCTTCGTCCTGTTGTTGTTGCTTTTCCCCCTTGCGCCCCCGCGGCGGCGTCGACGACGACGACGACGACGGGAGCGGCGACGGCCACGGCGGAGGAGGAGGAGGAAGACGGGGGAGGGAGGAGGAGGGCGGGGAGGAGGCGGAGGAGAGGGAGGGAGGGGGAGGGGAGGGAGGAAGAGGGCAAGGGAGGAGGAGGAGGCGGAAGAAGAGGAGGAGGTGGAGGGTGAGGAGGAGGAGGAGGAGGAGGAGGAGGAGGAGGAGGAGGAGGAGGAGGAGGAGGAGGAGGAGGAGGAGGAGGGGGGGGACGAGCCGGAGGAGCAGGGGGAGGAGTTGGGTCCGTAGTCTCCGCGCCAGTGTCGCCAGCGGCAGCGGCGGAGGAGGCTCCAGGCGACCGGGCGAACGGGCGAACGGGCTTCGGGCGAACGGGCTCCGGGCGAACGAGCCTCCGGGCGAACGGGCCTCCGGGCGAACGGTCCTCCGGGTTTTCGGGCGATTGAGCTTCCGGGCGAGCGGGCTTCCGGGCGAACCGTCTCGCCTCGCCCGATCCGACCCGTCCCGACCCGAACCGTTAGGACGCTCGCGTGTCCATTCGATGATGCGTCATACTTTAATATCCTGCCCGCCCGACCCGACCCGCCCGTTAGCGTCCGCCCGGCCCAGCGCGACCCGACCCGTTAGGGTTCTCGTGTGTCCATTCGATGTCGCACGATATTTTCATGCCCCGCCCGCCCGACCCGACCCGCCCAGCAGGGCTCGCCCAGCCCGACCCGACCCGCCTTGTTAGGGTCCACCCGACCCGCCCCGCCTCGACCCGACCCGTTAGCGTTTTCGCGTACCCATTCGATGATGCATGACGCTTTGATGTCCCGCCTTCCTGGCCCGACCCGCACATCTGGGTGCCTTACCCTTGGGCCTACCCCCTAGGCTTCCCTTAGCCCTACCCCCTGGGCTTCCCTTGGCTTCCCCGTAGCCCTACCCCTTAGGCTTACCTTGGGCTTACCCCTAGGCTTATCCCCTAGGCTTGCCTTAGGCCTACCCCTAGGCCTCTCCCCTGGGCCTACCGTAGGCCTTAGGCCTACCCCCTAGGCCTTCCCCCTAGGCTCACCCTAGGCTCGCCCCTAGGCCTACTCCCTAGGCATACCCTAGGCTTACCCTAGGCTTACCCCTAGGCCTTACCCCTAGGCTTACCCTAGGCCTACCCCTAGGCCTTCCCCCTAGGCCGACCCTAGGCCTGCCCCTAGGCCCTAGGCCTACCGTAGGCCTACCCTAGGCCTACCCCCTAGGCCTCCCCTATGCCTACCCCCTAGGCCTGCCCCGAGGCCTTCTCCGTAGGCCTACCCCCTAGGCCTACCCCCTAGGATTTCCCCCTAGGCCTTCCCCCTAGTCCTAACCCTAGGCCTTCCCCCTAGGGCTAGGGTAGGCCTACCTGTAGCACTTCCCTCAATCTGTTCCATAAGCTCATGCTTAGTGTGAAAGCAGTGCTAGTTCAGATATCGGCGCTAATGATGTGAAAGAAGAAAAGCAGCCCATGCTTAGGCCTTCCCTAGGTCTACCCTAGGCTCTTGGGTAGGGCCTACCCTAGGTCTACCTTCGGGCGTTGGGTAGAGCCTACCCTAGGCTACCCTAGGGCCTTGGGTAAGGCCTACCCTCGGCTACCCTAGGGCCTTGGGTAGGGCCTAGGGTCGGCTACCCTAGGGGCCTGGGGTAGGCTTCCCCCCGGGGTTCTATACCACTTTGGGGGGTCCTCTCGGGGAGGCCTCTTGGGCTGTGCTGAGGCCTGGGGTAGGCTTCCCCCCGGGGTAGGGCTTGTGCAGGTAGGGCGGAGCCAAGGGCGCCCCCTGGGCGGCGAAAGTCCTACTCTCGTTGTTTTTCCGGCTTAGACCGCCCATCGGTGCTCGGGGGGGGGGTTGGAGACATCTTGAGCCGTATTGAGGCCGTCGTGGGTTATCTGGATCGCTCTTGGGCCGTCCTCGGGCCCGTCTGGGCCTCTGTACGCCGTCTTGGAGGCCGTTGAAGCCGTCTGCATACGTGCAGATGTTCGAACACGTCTTGGGGCCGTCTTGGAGGTATCTTGGGCCATATTGGGGCGATCTTACGGGCCTCTGGCCGCTTGGGTCGTCTTGGAGGCATTTTGGACCGTCTTGGATGACGCTTGGTCTCTCATGGGCTGTCTTGAAGGTACCTCAAGTTGGCTCTCTTAGGCCATCTTGGGACCCTTCTGCTGGGCCGTCCTCAGGCTCTCTTGGGAGGCTCTCGGGCCGTCATGGCACAATCTCGGGGGGCTCTGGAGCTGTATCGGGCGGTTTTTGCACGAAAAGGCGAGGAGCTGGAAAGCCTTCCTAAACCTAAAGGCAACAACGGTTTATTCGTCCTTCAGCACTGAACCCGAAGGGTAGGCCTACCCTAGGCATACCCCTAGGCCTAGCCCCTAGGCCTATCCTAGGCCTACCCCGAGGCCTACCCCCTAGGTCTACCCCCTAGGCCTGCCCCTAGGCCTTCCCCCTAGGCCTACCCTTGGCCGGCCCCTAGGCCTACCCCCTAGGCCTACCCTAGGCCGGTACCTGGACCTTCCCCCTAGGCCTGTTCTAGGCCTACCCCTAGGCCTACCCCCTAGGCCTACCCTAGGCTTACCCCTAGGCCTTCCCCCTAGTCCTAACCCTCTAGGGTAGGCCTACCTGTAGCCCTTCCCTCAATATGTTCCATAAGCTCATGCTTAGTGTGAAAGCAGTGCTAGTTCAGATATCGGCGCTAATGATGTGAAAGAAGAAAAGCAGCCCATGCTTAGGCCTTCCCTAGGTCTACCCTAGGCTCTTGGGTAGGGCCTACCCTAGGTCTACCTTCGGGCGTTGGGTAGAGCCTACCCTAGGCTACCCTAGGGCCCTGGGCAAGGCCTACCCTCGGCTACCCTAGGGCCTTGGGTAGGGCCTAGGGTCGGCTACCCTAGGGGCCTGGGGTAGGCTTCCCCCCGGGGTTCTATACCACTTTGGGGGGTCCTCTCGGGGAGGCCTCTTGGGCTGTGCTGAGGCCATATTGGGCTGTCTTGGATCGCTCTTGGGCCGTCTTGGGTCCCGTCTGGTTCCGTCTGGGCCTCTCTCACGCCGTCTTGGAGGTGCTTTAAGCTGGCGAGGAGCTTGTGCAGGTAGGGCGGAGCCAAGGGCGCCCCCTGGGCGGCGAAAGTCCTACTCTCGTTGTTTTTCCGGCTTAGACCGCCCATCGGTGCTCGGGGGGGGTTTGGAGACTTCTTGAGCCGTATTGAGGCCGTCGTGGGTTATCTGGATCGCTCTTGGGCCGTCCTCGGGCCCGTCTGGGCCTCTGTACGCCGTCTTGGAGGCCGTTGAAGCCGTCTGCATACGTGCAGATGTTCGAACACGTCTTGGGGCCGTCTTGGAGGTATCTTGGGCCATATTGGGGCGATCTTACGGGCCTCTGGCCGCTTGGGTCGTTTTGGAGGCATTTTGGACCGTCTTGGATGACGCTTGGTCTCTCATGGGCTGTCTTGAAGGTACCTCAAGTTGACGAGGACTTTACGCGCTTACGCGAAGCCTACGCGGAGCTCACGCGGAGCTTACGTTGCCGCCCGTTTCAGGCCCTGGTGTCAAGAATTGGTTACGTCACCGCTCTCTGTTGGGAGCCTTGGTCGTATCAGCTTGTTTACGTCACTGCTCGCTCTTGGGAGCCGCGGTGTTCAGGGCCCGTGACGGTCCGTTAGCAGGGAATTCGTTTCCTTGTCAACCGTCCGTTAAGAGGGAAAACCGTCACCCGATGTTCCTTGTTAAGTCCCTCTTAAGGGCTCGGTTAACAGGGAAAAGGGTGCCCGAGCGTCAGTCACCAGATGTTCCATGTTAAGCACCCGATGTGTCCCTGTTAAGGGCTCCGTTAACAAGGAAAAGGAGTTGGTTTTCTTCGTTAAGCACCAGAGGTTCCCTGTTAAGGGCTCTGTTAAAAAGGGGAAAAAGTGCCCGAGCGACAATGTCCTTGTTAGAGGCTCCGTTAACACGTAAAAAGGCTCTTAGATCTTGGGGCCGGGGATGCCACCCCCTCTGCATTCCCCCTAGTTTCATTCCTTCCGACTAAATGATCGCACGCTACGCGCCCTTTCCGTCATCTGACGCCGCGGTTGCCTACCCCCCTCTTATTTCTCCCGGCTAACGGATCGCGACGCTACGCGCGCTTTCTGTCGTCCTGCGCGTTGGTCAATCTTTAGAAAGGGTCCTCGAGGGTTCACACAAGCGCCACAGGCGGCGTGAGCAAGCCCAGGAGGGCCCAAATGCGTTATCCAGATGCTTTGAAAGAGCATAATGAAAAGGGATAACACGATACATCTACATGCACGCGTGTTCACATATATGTATGAGCCTTGCTGTATCGCCCAAAACCTGATAACATGGAGAGCGAGAGAGGGAGAGTGAGAGAGAGCAAGAGAGAGTCTTTGTCGTTCTCTCTCGTTATGTTGCTTCCTCCACCTGTTCCTCTTGTTTCTTTATGTTCTCCATATTTGTTCCCCTCATCTTCGTCCTTACCTTCTTTCCTTTGCGTAGTGGCCTTGCTTGATCTTTCTCATGAATGGCATACAGACTCCTGTGGTGGAGGTTTTGCAGGTGGACTCTTCTTCTTGTATGTCCCACCCTAACAAAGGATAGAGGTGGAATGTCAACCAGAAATGGAGGGCAAACAACACAACGAAGAAACCAAAGACTGAGGACAAGAAGGAGCACCAACTAAGCATCGCGGCAGTGCTTACGCCAGCTTCCGCCTACCCAACCGCCCCCACACTTCTCGCGCCGCCCCCCTTTTCTCTCCCTGGGAATGTAAGTCAAGGCGTTGCATCCTCTGACAAGGGGCCGAAGGCGAGGAGAAGGGGGAGCAGAATCAGGGAGAAGGGAACATAAGGAAAATGGAGGAGGAGGAAGAGGAGGGCGGATGGAGTCGCCTGGAGCCGCCCTGCCTCGGGCCTGCATCTCGTTGGCCGCCTTCTCCTAAATTGTCTCCTCCCTTCTCCTCCACCTCCTCGCTCCTCCCTCCCCCTCCCTCCCTCTCCTGCTCCCTCCCTCCCCTCCCTCACTCCCTCTCATCCTCCCTCACTCCCCTTCCTCCCCGCCCTCCCTCCCGTACCAGCCCGAGACATATTAATGTAATCAAGATTGGCACCATTTTGCCTCTCGGAGCCGATATCGATGCTCTCCCCCAGCTTCTGAGGGTACGCTCCCGAGATTGCCGCCGCCATGTGCCCGTTGATCTCGGGGACGGGGAATGAGCTCGCGGCTCTAGGTCACCCGTGGGGACGTGCAGAGAAGCGCGCTTCGCGCGCCGCGCCAGAGCGGCTGCCCTTCTCCACAGGGGCGGCGCGAGGGTGCGACGTTTCCCGAGGCCGGTCAGATCCCCACTACTCCTCCCTCGGAGCCTAAGAGATGGGGGTCAAGGCAGACGGGGGTCAGCCAGGGCACCGGATCTTGCAGGATCCTTCGAAGACCCCCTTTTGGCCCATTGGCTGACCCGGGTTTGCGAGCCCTGCATTGCAGTTTTTCGGTTCCCTGCTGTCGCGGGTTTGGATTGACCCAGGTCGGACGATCCCCGACTCCCGCTCCTCTCGACTCGCTCCCCCCCTTCCTCCCTCTCCTCCCCCCTCTCCTCCCCCCCCTCCCCCCTGGGGTACAGGGATGACCTCAAGACCAGACAGATCCCCATCCCCCCCAAGAACCCAGACATCCTCCGACATGGCTTTGTCAATGCGCGGCCCCAAAAGGTCCAAACTCCTTGTCTGAGTGTATCTTTTTACTGCCGGGTCCATTGCTGAT
Source organism: Prorocentrum cordatum (assembly GCA_963575745.1). Lineage (NCBI taxonomy): Eukaryota > Dinophyceae > Prorocentrales > Prorocentraceae > Prorocentrum > Prorocentrum cordatum. The sequence continues at coordinate 258,363 of CAUYUJ010016375.1, read as the reverse complement.
GGCCCCAGGGCCCGATGACGGGCCGCATGGGCCGAGATCGAGGAAAAGCGCACGCATTGCACAAATCTTATATGATGAGCCAGTTTTCCACCATCACCACAATGAGTTGGAGGGGGGAAGGAGGTGGAGGAGGGGGAGAAGGAGGAGGAGGAAGAAGAAGAAGAGGGGGAGGAGGACCCCCCCTCCAACTGATGGTGGTGGTGGTGGTGGAAAACGGGCCCATCATTATCCTCGGAGATCTGGAAAGGGGAGGTCTGGGGGGCAGCAACGGGGGAGGGGCGAGGCGGTGAGCGCTCCTTGGGCGGTGAGGCCCCCCCTGGGGCGGGGGCGCCGTCCGATGGGGGCCGCGGCGCGCCCTCCAGGAGGCCGCCGAGACGGTGCGGCAGCCCGTTGAGGCCGAGGCGCCGCGGCCCCGACGGCGACTACGACGACGACGACGACGACGACGACGACGACGATGACGATGACGATGACGACAGACATGAGCCCCCTGCTCAGGGTTGACCCTGAGGGGGGGAAGTGAGAAGGAGAAGGCCCTCTCAGAGGGCGGCGGGGCTTCTCAGAAGGCCCCTGGGCTTGTGAGAAGGTTCCTCAGAAGGCGTGGGACACTTCTCAGAGGGCCAGCGGACTTCCGAGCCTCCTGAGAAGGTTTCCTCCTTCTCACTTCTCCCCTTCGATCACGACGGTGGAACCAGGACCACTTTGGGCTCGGGAGGGCCTCTGGTTTGCAAGCCGTGACCTCGCCTCGTGAGGTCCGCGCCGTGATGGCCGAGGAGCCCGCCGGGTGCCTGTGGCCCGTCCGGGCGCCCGCCCCCTCACCCCGTCGCCAGGCCCACGCGCGCGCCGCCGCGCTCCTGGAGCTGCAGGCCGCCATGTCGAAGGAGGGGCCCCTTTCTGACGAGGAGGAGGAGGAGGAGGAGGAGGAGAAGGAGGTGGGCCTGGCCGATGCCGGTGCCAGTGGTTCAGGTTGCCGTCGTCCCAGCCTCCGCCAGCGGCGCGTGCATTGCGGACATTCCCGAGAGGGGGGGGGGGGGGCGCCGCGCCCTGAGATCACCGAGCGCGTTGCACTCGTCGTCAAGTGCCTTCTCGCAAACCTCGGGAAAGGGACACGTGTCCGCCCCGAATGTAATTGATCGTAAATCCCCCCGCGGCGGATCCAAGCCACTTGCGAGCAGATGCTCTGCGAGCAGCGGAACGCGCTTGTCTGCGATCCGCGCACAGGGCTCCCGCGCGTCGGGCCCGTGCGGGTCGCCTCTCCACTGGCTCTGCTAGGATCGCGACTGGGCGCGGTGGGCACGTCAATGGCAACGTCAGGGTTAGAGAGGCGACGACGGCGACGGCGACGGCGACGGCGGCGACGGCGGCGGCGGCGACGGCGACGACGACGACGACGATGACGACGACGACGATGACGATGACGATGAGGATGACGATGACGATGACAGACATGAGCCCCCTCCTCAGTGTCGAGGTTTCCAGACGGTTTCGTCGGTTCTCGGCGGTTCTCCAGCCTCGTGGTGCTCCCTAGCAGCTGCGCCTCGCCGAGGGCCTTCCACGGGTGCCTGGATCGTCCCGAACGGCAGCCGGAGAGCCAGGTGACGGCCTGGGAGCCAGGTGTGCAACGTCAAGGGGGAAAAGGCTCAGGGGGAAACGCATCGAGCATCGGGGGCCTATCGCCGATCCATCGGCGACGTGTTGCCGATTCCCTTCTCGGTATTCCCCCCCCCCCCCCCCCCCCCCCCCCCCCCCCCCCCCCCCCCCCCCCCCCCCCCCCCCCCCCCCCCCCCCCCCCTGAGCCACCTTGTCGCCCTGTCGTTGACCCTCAGCACGGTCGCGCGAGCGGCGCGTTCTCGGCTACGCGTAAGAGTGGGCCTTCGCCAGAGCGACCTCTGGCGCGCGGCCTTCGGGGGGGCCCGCGGGGCAGGGGGGGGGCACACCCAGGCACGCAGGCCGCCAGCTTCGCACCGCGCGCAGCGATTGGCAGGTCGCGCGCCAAGGGCCACGGCTGCCCAGGGGTCGGTGGCTCTTGCGTGCAGCCGCTCTGCTCAGGGGCCGAGAGACCCCCCGGCCAGCTTTTCCCCGACTCTGTTCCCAACCAATCTTGAATGTGAATCTTCCTGTTGGCGCCGAGCCGCCGCCGCCTCGCCCCTCGTAGGGCCGTCCCGTGGGGCGAGCAGGCGCCGTGTCCGTGTCCGTGTCCTTGCCCCCCTCCCACAACCGGCGTCCACCAGGCAGACCGCCTTAGGCGTTTGCCAAGCAGTCCCGCCCTGGCAGGCTCCTCCCCCAGGGTGTGAGTGCGCCGCTGGGCCTCGCCCGAGGGGGAGGGGGGTGCGCGACCAAGCGACCGAAGGATGCCCAGGAGAGGGGTGCAGTGCCCTCCTTTGGACCTGGACGATTGAGAAGATATTCCGTGTTCGACGTCGCCGTCGAGGCCGCCAGGCCGCAGCCAGCGAACCGGACAAGAATCGATTCTTTGTTGAAGTATGCCCGCCCGATTTGGTATTGAAATTGTTTTGTCGCATCATTGTGGGCCTTCTGCCCTCGGGCGTGCCTGCAGGCCGATCTCGGTCGCTTCCGCCTGGCTCCTCAGCACGTCCGGCCAACCCCTGGCAGTCCTCGGGGGCCACATCGCCGTGGCAGGTTGCCAGGCTCCGGTCGGACGAGAGCGGGGCGATCTCGGAGGCCCAGAGGTTGGCGCCAGCAGCAACATGGGTGATTGCCCCCTTTCGGCAGCACAACAGCAGCAGCAGCAGCAGCAGCAGCAGCAGCAGCAGCAGCAGCAGCAGCAGCATCGGCAACTCTGATCAGGCATGTGGGGAGCACGCAGTGAACAGAAAGGCTGGGGAGCCGTCATTCCGGAACAGGGGGAGGATAGAGAGGAGGAACTAGAGGAGAAGGAGGAGGAGGAGGAGAAGGAGGGGGAGGAGGAGGAGGAGGAGGAGGAGGAGGAGGAGGAGGAGGAGGAGGAGGAGGAGGAGAGAGGAAGAGGAGGAGAGGAGGAGGAGGAGGAGGAGGAGGAGGAGGAGGAGGAGGAGGAGGAGGAGAAGGTGGGGGAGGAGGAGGAGGAGGAGGGGAGGAGGAGGAGGAGGAGGAGGAGGAGGAGGAGGAGGAGGAGGTGGAGGATGGAGGAAGGAGAAGGGAGGAGGGAGGAGGAGGATTCGGCGGATGAAGAAGAGAATGAGGAGGGCGAACCGGACGGCGAGAGGCCTCTTGGATGCTTCTCGGATTCTTTTCGGATAATTCGAGAGTTTATTGTAAGCCTGGTGTGGCGTTTTTATTGCCTTTTGGCGGACCCAGGGGCCTCTTGAAGCGTCTTGGGGGCCTCTTGGGGGTTATTTGGGGCATCTTGGAGGCCTCTTCGGGCTTCCTGGGCGCGTCTTAGGGCCCTCTTGGGGCACTCCCAGGAACCTCCGGGGCCATACGGGGGCCATCTTGGAGGAGCTCGATCAAAGAAGGAGGAGTACTCGATTAGGCCCCCCAGGAAGCCCAAATTTGGCCAAGCCTGAATTCTTTATACGATCAATGATATTGGCGTTCTCTTTCCGAGGCCATCATGGAGGCTGCAACTCTCCGTTGCCCCTCCTCCAGGTCCAGGGTGAGGGGGGGAGGGAGGGGTCAAGGCACCCTCCTAATTAGATAGTAAGCCACCTAGCTCACTCCCACCCGGCCTCCGAACACATAGGTCATAGGTAACATCCGAGCCTCAGCATGTTCAATGGTCTTCTTTGGATGGGCAGCTACTGGGAACCAAAACCGACCCCATGGGCACGACGCTGGGGCGAGGTGCGCCACGCGTGCCAGGCGCGTCACGCGCGCCAGGCAACCCTGGGGCCCGAGCGTGCCAGGCACGCATGGTGCGCCAGATGCGCCACGTGCGCCAGGTGTGCTGCATACTCCAGCCGGGCCAGGTACGCCACGTTCGGGACACGTGCAGAGTGTGTCGGGTGCGCCTGTGCACGTGACAGCACACATCGGGAAGAATGTCGGACCCCACCACCCTTGTCGAACTCCAATTCTCATCATTGTGTCTGGTGGGCCTGCGCACAGCACGCCATACGGCATCACTCCCGCCGTCCCTGTCAGAAACGCTTGACAGTGATCGCGGGATGGCCGCGCATGATTCAGATGCAGCCGCGAGGTGCATTTGCATTGTTTTTTGACGGAGTAAGAACCCTATTCGCAGCAGGCAATCTGTTGACACCCCCGCCGTCCATGTCACGAAAACAATTCAAAGGGCTCGCCGGCCTCACGAACATGACTCAAGGCTTTGCCCCCGAGTGTGTGTTCGTATTGTTTTTGTTACGGATGATCGGGGGGGCGCATCGGTTTGGTTGCGCATGTTCCGAATTTGGAGGCAGTGTTTGTTTTGTATGGTTTTGTTGGATAGGGATGTTACGGGGGGGGGATCGTAGGGTCGGCATTGTTCTTGGTTGGCTACCAGTTGCCTGGGGGAGGGGGTATATATTATGGGGGAACGGTGATAAACCCCTCCCCGAAGGGGAAGGAGGGGGGCTGGAAGAGGAAACTCGCTGAACCTTTCACGCCCTTGAGGGCTGGTGGGGTTAATCGCGCGACCGCGCATCCGCGGGATCGCGCACCAAAAGCCAGACCGCGAGGGCGCGGATACGGATATGTTCGCCGCTCGTGCGCAGCCTCGAACGGCGGCGGCGGCGGCGACGGGGGGCCCGCTGCGCCAGCCCTTCGGCTGCACGGGCACTTTGCCGCCGCCCCCCCCCGAGGAGCTGCAGGCCGCTCTGGAGCGGGCCCAGGAGCGCCACGAGCAGGAGCTGCGGGCCGGTCTTGCGCAGGCCCCGCGGCATCCGACCCCTGGGGCGTCTTTCGATCGAGTCAGAGCTCAGAGTCGGCTGGGGATCTGAGGTGGCCCAGGAAGGTGGGGAGCGAGGTTTGAGGTGCTGGGTTCGAGAAGGTTTGTGGCTTTGTTGGTCTCCGGCGGGCCACTTTCGGGCCCCAGGATCCAGGGTGGAAAACTGCAACGGCATGCTTTCGGCGGACAGTCTTGACCAAGGCGAGATCTTGGAGCGCTGTCGCAAGGACGGCCACGAACACCTCATGGACCCGAACATTGCACCAGATGGGCCTCAGGAGGGGTCCAGACCGATTTTGAGTGGATTTGACTTCACCCCCCCTCGTGACAGATTTTCTCGGGGCCCAACCAGCTCAGGCCCCCCAGCCGCCTTCAAGTCAGAGCGCAAGCCCATGCATCCGGCGCCTGCATGCGGTCTTGCCCACAGGGGCCGCAGGTTAGTTCCCAAGGGGGCACGGAGCGAGTGATGGGTGTGCCAAAGTGGGCGGGAGAGGGGCCGGCATGCAGCATGCGGGCTCGCCCATTGTGGACTTACGTGGCGCTGCCTATGTGGCGCGAATCGTATGAGCGGTGCGCAAAACTGGAGGATGCGGCATGCGAGCGCGAGAAGTCAGGGATGGCGAAATGAGGTGGAGGGAGAAGAGGAGACGGGTTGAAGAAGGAGGGGAGAGAGGAGACGACGACGCGGACGCAGACGCAGACGCAGACGCAGACGCCGTTGCCGACGCCGACGAGGGTGCGGAGGACGAGAACGAGGTCGGCGGCGAGGCGGGCGGCAGCAGGGCACCCGCGCCCGCCCGCGCAAGGCGTTCTCCGCCCAGTCCTCGCCGATCATGGGCGCGTGCAAGCAGCAGCTCCAGGACCAGCGCGGCGGGGGGGGGGGGTCCAGTCGAGCCCGGCACTGCGCGGGTCCAGGGACCCACAGTCGGTCGACGCTCAGTCCAGTTGGAGTAAGGCCAGTCGGAGCCCTGGTGGGCCTCCAACTGGACCTCGCCTCTTTTCCAGCGGCGCGAAGCCCGGCCAGAGTAAGCCCAGTGGGCGCCAAGACGTCCTACTTGCTGGAGCTCCATCTAGACTTGGCCTCTCCCGGCACAGGAGGGCGCCAATTGCGTCAGGTCCCCGTCCCGTCGACGCGGCGGCGCCGTCGCCGTGGGCGTTCGAGGTTGAATGCCCGCGGCCTGGATTCGGTGGCCCCGTGCGCGGCCCAGGCCAGGCGTTGGCTGAGACTGGGCGCCAGTGGTGGGGAGGGGCGTCGCTCGCGCGCCTATTTGCTTCTGTACGCATTGCGCGAATGTTCGCATTACGAGGTTGGTCTCGCGTGTTGGGATGTCGTATTCATTTGCGTGGTTGGGCGCGTAAGCCTTTTGTTGGCTCTTTTCCCCCCCCTCCTGGGGGAGAGGAGGAGGAGGAGGAGGAGGAGGAGGAGGAGGAGGAGGAGGAGGAGGAGGAGGAGGAGGAGGAGGAGTTGGAGGAGGAGGGCGCCGCACCCTTGAAAGAGGAGGGAGGGGATTGATCTGTGCCCTAGCGGGCTTCTCTTACAGTTCAGAATTCTTTGCCTTTCTACTACCTCCCGTAATTCACATGCTGGCTTTACAATTTTGAGGTAGATCAAGCGCCACGTTCCGATCAGTTCTTTTCTCGGATCGTAGACATCAGGACGCGACGGCTCACGCAAGCCAACGTTGATCCAACATTAAGTGGAGGAGGATGGGAAGGGGGGAGGAGGAGGATAAGCAGGAGGAGGAGGAAGGAGGAAGGAAAGACGGAGGCGGAAGAGGAGGAGGAGGAGGAGGAGGAGGAGGCGGCCCACCCTCTCTCATGCAGTCCTCCCTCACACCATCATTCGGACCGTCTCGGGTTATCTTGGAGCGTTCTTGTGCCGTCTTGGTGCCGTTTAGGGAGTCCTTTTGAACATTTCTTGGGGCATTTTCTGGGCCATCTTGAGAGTCTCTTGGAGCTGTCTAGGGTCGCCGTGGGGAGCTCTGAAGGTTGGGCTGTGTTGGCATCTCCTTGGCTCCTCTGGGGCTCTCTTGGAACCATCTTCAGCCGAGGGGGCCAGGAAACGCAAGCCACGCACACACATGCGAATTCCAATTGGATACTAATTATGTTGGCCTTCCTGCAGAGCTTCTTGGCTTTCTCATTGATGTGTTGGAAGCCTCATGGCGGCTTCTTTATAATGTTCCGCTGTCTTGGCGGCCTTGGGCGCCTTCTAAGGCCGTTTTTGGAAGCATTGTAATGCCGTGGAGATCTCCAGGGACGCGGCGGGGCCGCCCAGGAACCCTCGGGAACGCAGATGCACGCAGCATTGTGCTACCTGGAGGTGGGGGTGGGCCTGGAACAAATGCATGCTTTTGGTCAGACAGCGCTTGTCATTCTACCACGCCTCGACGTACCAGTGGTCACGTTGGCGGTGACATGCACAATTCGGAGACAAATTTTTGGAACTGGATTAGAGGCGCGTGTCGCGACCGCGTTTTTTTGCGGCGTCTTCATGTTGGCTCCAGCGGTAGTGTGTGCCCTCGGCGTTTCCATTACTGCATGCTTGTTGGCTTGCTCGAGTGCCTGCGTGCCTGTGGGTTTGCATGCGTGCGCGTGATGAGCATGGCGCTGTCGCCGGTCTCTCGTCGTGCTTGCGGGCCGCGGCCAGATCGCACGCGCGCGTCGCGTTCGCGCGTGTCGCAGGCGCGGGTTGCAGGTGGGCGCCGCGGACTTGTGTCGCGGGACCAGGTCGCGTCGCAGGTCGCGGGCGCGGGTCGTGGGCGCGGTTGACGGCTTGCGATTCGTTGGCCACGCATCATTGTTGCTTTCCCGCCACGAAGCCAAGTGAGATGTGCTTGTCGCCGAGGGTGTCGCGGCATTTTGACGTATTTGAGGCGCGCAGATGTGGACGGCGCCAGGGATTGCGTGGAATGTTGGAGATGTCTGGTACGCGCGGATGCGTTTGGTGCTGAAATCTTCGTGGCGCGTTGAATCGCCTTGAGACGTTCGGGTGCGGTTCGCGCCGAGGTTTTCGTGACACTGATCCTTTCTGAGACGCGCCGATGTGCACAGCCCCGATGTTTTCATTTGCCTTTCAGAGTCTGTGAGGCACGCATAGGCGGTTCGCGCCGCGGCGTCGTGGCCGATTGAGACCTCTTCACGCGCGCGGATGTGATTGGCGCTGAAGGTTTAGTAGCAATCCCCTCAATGTCACGTTCAATCTCCACGGGGAAGTATTTGGCGTGTGTTTTTGTAGGGCGTACGCACGCGTTGAAACCAATGAGACACTCACAATGGTCGTAGTGAATTCTTGACGCTTTGCGTTTCCCACCTGCTTATCAAAGAACAGACACCAGTCGAGTTGCCCAGAACAGGGGTGTGCAGCGGCCGCGTCGTTGCTTGCGTTTCGCGGTCCTTCGTGTTTTTTTTGGTTGAGTTGTTGTTTGCCGTCGCCTGCGGTGCCTGTAAATACGTCGCACCTGGGTCAGTTACCATTCGTGCCCGCTTTCGAGGGACTCCTGGGGCCATCGTGGGGCAATCTTGGAGGCCTCTTGGGCCTTCGTAGGGGCTCTCGTGGGGCCCTCTTGGGGTGCTCCTAGGGGGTCTCTTGGGGCCCACTTGGAGGTCTTGGGGGCCCTCTTGGGGACAACTTGGATGCAATAGATCAAACAAGAGAGCGGCGTAGATCAGGGTACCCCCGTCTGGGCTTAAACATTAGCCTCTTGGGGCCATCTTCGCTCGGTGTTGGTTGCTCGTTGTGCCTTGTTGGGCCCCCGGTAGGGCCATTTTGGATCCATCTTGAGCCCTCAGGAGCCCATCGGAAGAGAACCAGCGATACGTCAAGCACATTGTCAAACCAGGCAGGAACATTGGTTTTGACGGCTCGGAGGGCACGCGGGGCCGACTTGAGGCGATCCTCGGGGTCTTTGGAGGCACGGTGGATGTTATCGGGAACCCTTTTGTGGCATTTCGGGCGATCTTGGAGGCCATCATGGGTTCTCTGGGGAGCCACCTCGGGCCAAAACGGACCTTGGCACCTCGAAGGATGAGGGTTCCAGACCCAGGGGGAGGGGGGAGGGGAAGAGGGAACTCCCTCCCCGAAGGGGAAGATAGGGATTGGCAGAACGAACTCCCTAGACCACTCACGCCCTAAGGGCTGGCGGGATGATGGTTCGACGGAACGTTTCAAATTGGGCCGAGCTCGCAGGGGCCACCGCCCAGAGGCGCTCCATGTGGCCGCGGAACAGAACTTTGGTCAACTCGTTGGCCCACGTCGGTTCTGCACATGTATTGTATGATTTGTTTTCTGAAGGCAGTCCTTGATCTGACAATTGTGACAAGGCCCCCTTTGCAACCTTGTTATGTTTCCATACCTAATGTTCTTGGCCTGTTGATAGGGGGATTCGGTTATTAGACAATGTGGTTTGTATTTCCTACAGATCTATCGTGGGGTCATGGATCATTACGGTTGACTGTTACTTGTAGTCGTAGTTTCACGCGAGGCCATCGCAAATTGAAATTCGCGCATTTACCAAAAAGTAATCTACGTGTGGTCTCAGAGCACACCAATGCGGAATCTCAAGCAAGTTGGTTCTACAACGCATTGGCGCCCCCTGGCCCCCGCATTCACTGCTCGAACCAAGCGTCGACCGCTCCAGATGTTATCCTGGGGGCCGCGGGCCGTATTGCGCGTGCCACCGAAGACTGATATCGGCCGCCAGCCTGGGGGAAAGTGCGAGAGGGTGGACCTTCTCAGACAGCTCGGCAGTTCTCGGGCCTTCTGAGCAGTTTTCCCATCTTTCCCCGAAGACACAGAAGAAGGCCTCAGAAGGCCGGAAGGGCTTCTGAGAAGCCTTGCCGCCTTCTCAGAAGGCCTTCTCTTTCTCACTTCTCCCCCCTCGCTCGACGCCGATGATCACTTGGGGCCACGCGTGCCGCTTCACCCGCGCCCGCGCGCCGCTTTGCCTCGAGGGGCCGCCAGCGCGCCGCGCGCCGCGGCCTTCGCGTTGCCCTTGTGGCCTCGGCCCCCCAGACCTCCAACGGACAGCTTCTCGGATCTTCGCCGTCCTCGTCGGGTCTTGGGGGGGCTTTCTCGCTCCGGGAGGCTCTCAGGCGGAGGGCGTCCCAGGGGTGCCCGAGTGCCGTCTCGGCCGCCAGAGGCCCAAGTTATGGCCCGAAGGCCACCTCGCGTGTTCCCAGGTCAGGGGCTCGAACGTTGGACGTGCGGACGCAGTTCCGTCTCTCCTCTCGGCGGCGACATCCGAACCAGCTCGATGGGCGGCGTGGTAGGACTCGAAATTCGTGGAACACGTGGCGAGATCAGAAGTCTACCCCCACCTCCCATCGATTCAAGACAATCGATGTTTGGTGGGGGTAGGGTTCGGATGTCGCCACCCATCTTCCTTCCTCGTCTTTCCCTTCTGCCCGATTTCCTCGCCCTCTTCCCCTTCCTTCCGTGCCAGTTCTTGCACGGTGGAGGCCCCATCTCATCAGTTGGGAAGTTGAAGGTTTTCAGCACACGGGCTGAACCTCGTTACCTTTCCTTGCCCTCTGCCTCCTCCTCACCGGGGGGGAGGGGAAAAAGAGTCTAGAGTTTCAACACTATTGAGCACTATTGAGCCTGAGGTTGGCCAGCATTCTCGGCCTCTGCAGGTCGTATACTCGGGCCCCGGGAGCGCGAACCAAAGCGGCTCGGGATGGAGCACCAGCCCCCGGGAGGCGTGTCGAGGGGCCCGGTCGCATCGGGAACCAGCAGACTGCACCCATCAAGCTCGCGGACGTCCGCGTGGATTTCGGGGGTCGGCTCTGTCCTGTCCAGCGCCTCGGTATTGTTTGTACCATCCCCATCCCCATCCCCATCTCTTTCGAGACCCCACCAAATTACCACCCCAGTTGGGGATACACCCTTCGAAACCCGAAGGGAACGCCTTATATATATATATTCATATATATATATATATCCCATTCTAGAGGGGTAAATTGGCCAGTGGGGCCTAGGCCACGCCGCTGGGGATGGGCATCGGTGAAACGATTCTCAGTCTGCGGCGCGCTTAGCATGCAGGGAGGAGAGGCGCGTGGGGGGTTCAGCGCCGGCCTAGTAAACCCGCTAGCGCCCCAAAGGTTTGAGCTTTTCTGTTTTGAAGCAGGCGTCTATGACACTGGGGCGTCGTGATAAAATGACGGCTGGCACCTTCTCTCCGCTACGGGTTTTGGGACCCTTGACGGATTGATTTGGCCTGAGAGATGCAAAATATGGATGGAGTCAAGAGTTCGTGCCGTGATTTTCTCATGGCGTTGCGATGTTATACCAGGATGTCGTGTCGGGTCGTGTGCACGCTTGTTTCGCATTCCTGTGTGGATGCGTCGTCTGAGGAGGTTTCGATTGTCTTTTGTTCAAGAGGGCCAGCGGCAAAAGAGCCTGGAGAATTCTAGCTTTCCGTTCCGCCCTGATTCTCTTTCGGCGCGAGGCAACGCAAGGCAGAGGAGTTGGGAGCAACTCAGTGCAGCGCGGGGCAGGGCGCTGTCGTGTAGAGCAGAGCAGGAAGCACAGGACGAGGGGGGAGCGAGGTCAAGGGGAGGACGAGGAGGAGCAGGAGGAGACATGTGGACGTGCCCAGACTCCCAGCGTTGTGCACTTGGTCACGGCGGGGACCCCTGGAGATTTCGACCCGAGCCGTTTCTCGACAGTACTTGGGCCTGGTGAGAGCCCCCAGGGCCGAAGCACAAGACACGCTATCATTCCGCCAGGGCGAGGATTTCGACCCGCTTGGGCCGGCTGAGCAGAAGTGCATCGATTGTCTCCCCACCGTTTCAACAGTATACGATTGTTCTAGCAAGCTGGAATGGCCTCGCTAGCCCCACAGATGGGCTCCGAGTAGATGGGGTTGGAGGGCACCGCCGCATCGCTGATGCATCGGCGATGCGGCTCGATTTGGAGCCCGATGTTCTCCACGCCGACGTCGGCGATGCATCGTCGATGCGGCTCGATCCTCCAACCTCATGTGCTCGGACCCCATCCAGGAGGCTTCTATACAAATGGGACGGCGTAGTTGCTCCACCCTGTTCCACCAAGGTCGAAGACCCTCTCTGCGTTAGAGGCCTGTGGAGGCTTTCTGGCCCCTCTGGCGCGCGCGCCCGCGGGCTGGCCACGCGCGCGCGGGGTGCCGCGGGTGGAATGGCGCGGGGTGCCGTTGCAGCAGGCGCGGACGCCGCGGCGCTCTCCCGCAACTGACAGGGCCCATTTCGGTCCGATCGATCCGATGGGACGTCGGTTTCGGCCAGTTCGATCCGATTCGATTTCGATTTCCCAGCGATCCGAGATGCGACCCGACGCTTGCATGGCGTTTTTGTGCATCCTGGTGCAGCCGATCCGATTCGATCTTGACTCCGTGCCGATGCAGTCCGATCGGACGCACGATGTTCCGAGTCGGTCCGATGTTCCGATTCGATGCCGTTTGCTCTTGCCCCGACCCCCACAATTGGCGTCTACTGACTAAACAGGCCCGCACGCGCTCTGCACATCGGAACATCGGCATGAAGGAAAGTGCTCCTGAGGGAAACAGGTCGTGTGTTTTTTCGCCGCATGTTTTGGCCTCCCGCGGCCCCCACCAGGCCCCTCCCGCCGCCTCTCTTCGAGGGACGACCCCACAGCTTGCTTTCACTAGTCTCGAAGAACAAACATCGGCACAACAATCGACTTTCTCAGGTCGGCGCAGATCTCTTGGGCTGGCGCTGGGCCCCCCTGGCGGCGCCTCCGCCGCCACCGCGCCGCCGCGCGCCAGAGAGGGGGGCACTGCGCTTATCAAAGAAATCCGCGCGGGTATCCCCGAACTTCCAAGAGTGTATCTGTGTGCAGTTGTTTGCTCCTATACAAACGATCCCGCTTGTGTGCTGCACAGCCCTGTCCTATTCGATCCCCTCTTCAGGTGCGCTTGCGACAGGGCCTTTGTTGTGGTGTGGGTGGCCATTGTGCGAGTGGTTCTTCCGCCCCCTGTCTCTTGCTTCCAGCTGGGGTGAATGCCACACGACTGGGGCCGACTTCGTTCTCCTCCTCGTCCCGGTCCTCCCCCTCCTCATCCCTCCCCCTTTCTCGTCGTCCTCCTCCTCTTCCTTCTCTCGGAGAGGCGGAGCAGGCAGGGAGGCGACGACGCCTGCACCGGGGACAGCGCCGGCGGCGACGATTGGCGGCGGGCGGCGGAGATGCGTGCGCGGAGGAGGGGGCGCGCCGGACGAGCGGGATCAGCGGGCGGAGGGGCGAGCGGAGCAGCAGCGTGGCAGCAGCGGGAAGGAGACGGCGAGCACCACGGCGAGCAGTCGGAGCGGCAGCACGGGCCGCCATTGCGCCCTCACCGTTGCGCTACCCCCTGCATCCCCTCTCCGCCGCACAGGAAATATGCACGGGCACCCTCCAACGGATTGTTCTTGGGCCTCAGGGGGGGAAGGGGTGTATAAATCACCGCTGAGAGCCAGCGACTTCATACACCGACCAACCCCCCTGAAGGCACATGCAGAGTTCGTCGGAGGGTGTCTGTGTATATATTTTCGTGGCGCCTCCCTTCCGCAACCCGCTCCTTGTGGGCTCGTCGATGTGGGACCTTCCTTGAGCCCATATGACAGATCTGCTCGATCTGCTCGATTCTAGTTTGACCCGAGTTGGACTGGAGCTCGACTCAAGTCGACGGACGTGCGACGCAGCATCGACGCACGAGCGGAGCGAGCGGCTCCAGAGGGCCCCCAGAGCGAGCATTCAGGGCTCACGTCACTCCCTCTCCCTGCTCGCCCCGGCAGAAACTCCCCCCTCCAATCCCTTTCGCTTGCCCCCTCTGAAAGGCTTTCGTCCGGATTTTCTCGCCTCGAGGTGCTTGCCAGCAGCTGCGCCTCGCCGAAAGCGTTCTTGGCTTGCCCGAATCGTCCCGAACAGCCGCCAGAGGCTCGAGTTACGACCTCGTCGGGTCGCGCAAAAGTCCCCACGGGAGGTTATCGGCCAGTTTCGGCCCAAGGGATCCTCCTGTTTCGGGCCACGGGGCCGTCGACAGGACGTCGGAGGATGGAGGAGCCTCTCCTCCAATCCCTCCCTGGGTCCTGGGAGGCGTCCGCTAGGCAGACCCGCGCACCGCCTCGCCTGCGCCATTTTTCTGCAGCACTCGCGCCTCGCACCCGAGGGCTCTGGCGCGCTGGTCGTCTTGCTGCGCGTGCAGCCGCGACGCTGGAGCTGAGGACCACTTCGAGCTAACAGGAGGGGCTCCGGTTTTCGGGCCGTCCCTCAGGACTAGGCCCGGGCACCTATTCGAGGCCGAGGCTTGCCGTGGCGGGGAAAGAACCTTCGTCTCCTGCTCGGCAGTTCCCAGGGTTGCACGACGACTGCGCGCGATTCCTTCTCCCCAAAGGCCGGCGCAGTGAACCGATACCTCCCACCCCCGTCCTGAAGTCCACCGCAGATTAGGGGCAGCATGGGCGTGCCCATCGTTCATGTGGGCCTCCCGCGGAGGCGCGAAGATGACCTCGCTTCGCGCGTGACTGTCTGTGCCAGAGAGCCTGCTCTCTCTATGGAGGTGGCGCGAGGGATCGAAAACAGCCTCGCTGCGCGGGGGGTAACGCACGAAGCTAGGTGACATGGACTCGACTGGTTAGCGCCCTTACCTTCTCCATGCCATCACCCTTCCTCTCCTCCACCCCACCCGCTCGCTGCCGTCCTCAGCCGTGTTCCCATCATTGTTCTCCTCGCCCCCTCCCCCCAGCCGTGAGCGGTGTCCCTTTCCTCAAAACATGCCAAAGCAGAAAAGTGCTAGCAGGCCCAGGTGACGCACACACACACACACAGGCTCCCACATCCCCAGTGCGAACGCTACCCTTCTTTTCATCTCCGTGTCACCACCGTCACCCACGTGTCGGTGGGAGCCCCTCAGCGTATTACTTTTCGTCCGATGACTTTGCTGTTCTTTCAACATACGGGGTTCCCACCGCGGCATGTGACTGCTACTCTACTGTGGGACGCAACTCCTGGGATGTTAGATTCAGCACTGGCACTGGTATTTCTGAGATCGAGAAATGGTCAAATCTAGCTCTAGCATCATCTGTGTCGATCTGGTTTGAGCCCGCTTCGTCCAAACTCAATCCCTGGCCCCATCCGGCCAAATTCGGCTTAGTGGCCTCTTCATCGGGCTCAGGATCCAATTTGAGCGGCAGTAAGACATGGGATCGTCTGCGCCGACATTGGCGCGTAAGCTGCCCGCGTAAGGTCGCGCGTAAGCGCCCTCGTCTCCAATGTGGCGTGCCGCGCGGGCGGCCCGCGTAAGCCAACGCGTAAGTTCGCTATGTCATCTCGCGTAAGACCCGTTTCTTTTCGTCGCCTACTTGGTCGTTCTCGCGAAGATCTCCCAGGAGTGGTCTCCCCATCCTCTTGCTCCCCGGATATTCCCCCGAGACGTTCCGCGCCCAGAGCCGTGGTTGCGCGGAGCGGCCCAGCAGACGGAGCGCGCCCGCGCCGCGCGCCGGCCCCCGCCTTTCGCCACCGCAGTGCTCTGGCGCCTGCCCGCTGGGCTGCGGCCTGCCCCGCCCCTGGGCCCTCGGGTGGGAGGGGCTCGGCGTACAGTCAGCCCGCGTGGTAATAGGGAAGCACACAATGGCATAAAACTCGGAGGTCCGCGCGGATTTCTCGGATCGGCGTTGGACCTTGGCGCGCCGAGCGCGCCAGGGGCGGCGCCGGAGGCGCCGCCAGGGGTCTCTCTCCAGCGCCGATGCGAGAAATCCGCGTGGACCTCTGATTGTTTATGCTTATACAACTGTGCTACAATAAATAAGGATGAGCAAGGTTCGAGGGTTACCCCTGCATCCTTGCCCTTCGGCCCACCCTTAGCCGCTTTAGCTGGCCGCGCCCCGCCCGCAAATTGTCGACGTGGCCTCCCAAGGCCTTTGCATCCTGATCGTGCGTCATTATCTTAAAGGCTGCTACCTTTGCCGCCGACCCCAAATCCTGGGCCTGGTTTTTGGTAATGGGTTTTGTGGGTTTCAGGGGCAGCTGGTCGTTGCCGAGGTCGCCATGGCTGCCGAGGTTGCTCTCGTAGGTGTGATGGTCCTGGAGCGAGTTGTTGGAGGGTGGAGGTCATTTAACACAACACCCAGAGGGTGCAGGAAGCTGGGGATGTCAGACGTGTTGGGGGGTTCCGGCGTTTGTTTTTGTAGAGCGGGCGACTGTGGATGTCAGACGTTGTGGGGGGTCCCAGCGCCTGTTTTTGTAGGGTGGGGGGTCTTGACAACACCACACCCAGGGGGTCCAGGAGGCTGGGGATGTCAGGCGTGGTGGAGGGTCCCGGCGCCTGTTTTTGTAGGGTGGGGGGTCATTTAAACAACACCAAATTGCAGAAGGTCCAAGAGGCAGGTCAGACGTGGTGGGAGGTGCCGGCGCGTGTTTTTGTAGGGTGAGGGGTTTTGAAAACAAAACGTGGTGGGGATCTTGGCGTCTATTTTTGCACGGTGGGGGGTCCGTAAAACACCACACGCAGAGGGTGCAGGAGGCTGGGGATGTCAGACGTGGTGTGGGGGTCCCGGCGCCTGTTTTTGTGGGGTGGGGGGTCTGCAGAACACCACACCCAGAGGCTGGGGTTATCAGACGTGGTGGGGGGTCCTGGCGCCTTTTTTTTTTGTAAGGTGGGGGGGGGTCGTAAATCACCACACCCAGAGGGTCCAGGAGGCTGGGGATGTCAGGCGTGGTGGAGGGTCCCGGCGCCTGTTTTTGCAGGGTGGGGGGGCATGAAAAAATATCAAATTTCAGAAGGTCCAAGAGGCAGGGGATGTCAGACGTGGTGGGAGGTGCCGGCACGTGTTTTTGTAGGGTGGGAGGGTTTGAAAACAGCACACCCAGAGCACGTGGTGGGGGGTCCTGGAGCCAGTTGTTGTACGGTGGTGGTCTTTAGAACCCCACAACCAGTGGGTGCAGGAAGCTGGAGATGGCAAATGTGGTGGGGGGTCCCAGGGCCTGTTTTTGTAGGCTGAGAGGTTTTTTTAAAACATGACATCCAGAGTGTCCAGGCGGCTAGGGATGTCAAACGTGGTGGATGGTGCTGGCCCTCTTTTTCTATGGTGGGGGGTCATAAACTCACCACACCCCAGAGAGTCCAGGAGGCTGGGGATGTCAGACGCGGTGGGGGGTCCTGGCGCCTGTTTTCCAAAGGGTCTGGGAGGTTGAGGATGTCAAGCGTGGTGGGGGGTCCCGGAGCGTGTTGTTGTACGGTGGGGGTCATAAAAGCACCACAGCCTAAGAGTCCAGGAGTGTTGATGTCAGACGTGGTGGGGGGTCCCTGCGTTTGTTTTTGTAGGGTGGGGGGTCTTGAGAACACCGCAGAGGGTGCAGGAAGTTGGGGATGTCAGGCGTGGTGGGGGTCCCAGCGCCTGTTTCTTGTAGGGTGGGGGGGTCCTTACAACACCAAACTGCAGAAGGTCCAGGCGGCTGTGGATGTCAGACGTGGTGGGATGTCCCGGCGCCTGTTTTTGTAGGGTGGTGGGGGTCTGAAAACAGCACACGCAGAGCTTCTAGGAGGCTGGGGATGTCAGACGTGGTGGGGGAATTTGGCGCCTGTTTCGGTAAGGTGGGGGGTCCTTAAAACACCACGTACAGAGGTCCAGGATGCTGGGAACGTCAAACTTGGTGGGGGGTCCTGGAGCGAGTTGTTGTACGGTGGGGTGTCTTCTTTAACACCACGCCTAATTACCAGAGGGTGCAGGAAGCTGGGGATGTCAGACGTGGTGGGGATCTTGGCGTCTGTTTTTGTAGGGCGTGGGGTCTTTAAAAGATGGCGGCTGGGGATGTCTGACGTGGTGGGGGGTCCCGGAGCTAGTTTTATACGGTGGAGGTTCGGCTACATGTAAGAGTGGCCTTTGGCCAGAGTGACCTTTAGTGTTGCCCCTAATGGTGTCGGATAGATTTTCTTGAGGAGTGCGCTCGGCCTCGTGTCGGCGCACGCTGCACCAGTCTGCGATCGCATCAGAGCGCGCTTGATTCAGGGTGCGCCCCTCGCAATCGATCGCAACGCATGCACGGTGTATTCTGCCGCGTGCTTCGTTTGGCGAGGCGGGGCCCAGTCGAGCGGGCGACGTGCTCTCCGCTTTGGGACTGGTCCCAAATCGTCCTGGAATAACTTTGACGAACTTTGACCAACTTTGATTTACTTTGAATAACTTTTCGCACTCCGCGCTTTACAACTCAATTCTTTACCATTGAAAGTTATTTGCGGCCGCGGGGGGGCCAAGTTTCGGCCCGGTGTGGACCTTGACGCCGGACCCGGTCAGACGTCATCGCGATGCGGCCCGGCAGTGCCAGAACATTCCGCGGTGGCGCCCATTACGTCTCGTTTCGCATAGCCCTCGGGCGGGTGTTCTGGGGCGCCCAGAACGAATTGGCGGAATTCCGCAATTGCCTGCTGGCGCTGGGGTTCTATCGAAGCGCGCCCCACCGATCGTTGATGCAATCCGACGGCCTCGGCTTGCGCGGTTGCTCCATGCCCCCACGGGCCCCCCTAAGGCCGCGCACCAAAGGGCCCTCTTGCTTAGGGTCATTCTTACCTGTCGCTGAGGGGTCCTTGAATCACAACACCCAGAGGGTGCAGGAGGCTGGGGATGTTAGGAATGGTGGGGGGTCCCGGCGCCTGTTTTTGTAGGGTGGGGGGTCTTTAGAACACCACACCCAGAGGGTCCAGGAGGCTGGGGATGTCAGACGTGGTGGGGGATATTGGCGCCTGTTTCGGTAAGGTGGGGGGTCCTTCTAACACCACGTACAGAGGTCCAAGAGGCTGGGAACTTCAAACTTGGTGGGGGGTCCTGGAGCGAGTTGTTGTACGGCGGGGTGTCATTTTAACACCACGCCCAATTACCAGAGGATGCAGGAAGCTGGGGATGTCAGCCGTGGTGGGGGTATCGGCGTCTGTTTTTGTAGGGCGGGTGGTATTTAAAAGATGGCGGCTGGCGATGTCTGACGTGGTGCGGGGTCCCAGCACCTGCTTTTTCTAGCTGGCGTGTTTTATATATATATATATATATATATATAAAATACCCAAAGAGTCTAGGAGCGTGGGGATGTCAGATGTGGCGGGGGGTTCGGCGCCTGCTTTTGTAGGGTGGAGGGTCCTTGAAGCACCACGCCCCGAATTTCCAGGATAGTGGGGATGTCAGACGTGGTGGAGGGTCCCAGCGCCTGTTCTTTTAGGGTGGGGGGTCGTGGGAACACCACACCCAGAGGGTCCAGGAGGCTGGGGATGTCAGGCGTGGTGAAGCGTCCCGGCGCCTGTTTTTGTAGGGTGGGGGATCCCGACGCGTGTTTTTGTAGGGTGGGGGGTCCTGAGAACACCGCGCCCACACGGTCCAGGAGTCTGGGGATGTCAGGCGTGGTGGGGGGTCCTGGCGTTTGTTTTTCTATGGTGGGGGGTTTTCACAGCATCAAATTTCAAAAAGGTTCAAGAGGCAGGGAATGTCAGACGTGGTGGGAGGTGCCGGTGCGTGTTTTTGTAGGGCGGGGGGTTCTGAAAACAGCACACCCAGAGCTTTTAGGAGGCTGGGGATGTCAAGCGTGGTGGGGGGTCCCGGAGCTTTGTTTGTACAGTGGGGGGTCCTTAAAACACCAGAAGGTGCAGGAGGCTGGGAATGTCAGACGTGGTGGGGGGTCCAGGCGCCTGTTCTTGTAGGGTACGGAATTTGTAGTTAGAACACCACACCCCATTTCCATGAGGCTGGGGATGTCAGATGTGGTGGGTGGTCCTGGCGCCTTTTTGTTTCTATGTTGGGGGGTCCTGACGGCACTACATACAGAGGGCCAGGAGGCTGGGGATGTCAGATGTGGTGGTGGGTTCTGGCAGGCTGACGATGTCAGGCGTGGTCGGGGGTGCCGGCGCCTGTTTTTCTATGGTGGGGGGTCATAAATACACCATACGCAGAGAGTCCAGGAGGCTGGGGATGTCAGGTGTGATGGGGGGTCCGGGCGCCTGTTTTTGTAGGGTGGGGGGTCTGTTAAGATGAGACGAGAGGGTCCAGGAGGCTGGGGATGTCAGACGTGGTGGGAGGTCCGCGCCTGTTTTGGTATTCGAGACTTGTGTGACTGCGGGGCAGAACAAGCTTTCAGGAACGGTGACGAAAAATCAATCTCACACGCCTCTGGGGTCGGCGGATTATACGGGTTGACTGTGTACACCACGTCGTTTGGCCGGCCAAGGAGCCAGCTCCCAGACGATACAAGTTTCTCACTTCGGGCCCCATGACCAGGACCATCAAAAATGGATCCAGTGCGAATCCAGGCCTCCCAGAAGGGATCCGAGTGGATGGGGTTGGAGGCTCGCTCTGCATCGTCGATGCATCGGCGATGCGGCTCGGTGTGGAGTCTGATTTGCTCCACGCCGACGGCGCCGATGCATCGCTGACGTCGCGGGTGCATCCTCCGATGCATCGCCGACGCATCGGCAATACGGCGCGATCCTCCGACCCCATCTACTCCGACCCTATCCGGAAGGCTTCGAGCGAAAGAATACCCCTCTCATGGGGAAGGGGTCGGGACCCTGGCGGCCGCGGATTGCAAAGAAGAGATCGGAGGATGTCCGGGAATGGGCTCGGCGAAGGCATTTGGTGTGCAGACACTTTGGACTTTGGCACCCCACAGGCTGGGAAGCTGGGGTGTCTGCGTACCGAGCTCCTTGGCGGATCAGGCGGTTTGGTGTATGCTTCGATCCCTTCCCACGGCCATGTTTCCCTGCGGGATGGCGTCCGCTGCCGCGGGGGTGGCTTTCGCTGCCAGCTGCGCAGCGGGGCCTATCTTCAGGCCTCCCGCGCCGCTCACTGCACCGCTGGTGCCGCAGAGGTGCGGTCGACGGGGATTGGGTCTCAGGAGTTGTCAGAGAGGTCTTCTGTTCCAGGGCCGCCACGGGGGTGCGAAGTCAGTCGCGTTTCGCGGTTTGGGCCATGTCAGAGCGAGGCGCGTGTCCCTCATCCTGCTCCGGGGAGGGGGGCGGCGCGAAATCGCGAAGATGGTTAGCTATTGGGGAGGCATCCAGGGAGTTATAGAGGAACTAGAGCTTCTAAAGCGGGTAATCAATATCAGCTACCACAGCTGGTGTGTGGCCCAGGTTGATGCGGAGAGGACACTATACTTGCAGCGGGTTCCGTGAGTATCGGCGGCATGTTCGTTTCGAAAACCAGTCGCATCTCCAGAAGCGTTTCTCCGCTGTATTAACCATCGCTGGCGCCTTTTGCAAAACCCTCTGCGAAAACAGTCGTTTATTATTTGATTTGCTTTTCCAGTCTCTGGCCCGGGCCTTTGGGCTGGAGTTTTGACGTCACCGGTTGGTTGGTTTCTGTTCGTCATGCGTCTCTGCAGTCAGCGCGTCTCGTCTTGCAGGGGGTGGGTTTTCTCAGATATCCTAGGTGCCAGCGCAGGCCCCGCCGTCGTGCCAGCACAGTAGGGAAGAGAATAAGTTGGAGAATCGTTCTTGTTCGCTGTCATGTCTGAAGCGGCGCGGTTCGCATCCTCGCCCCTCGTCCTCGGTCTCGTTTAGTCGTCGAGGTTCATCCGGGTCTTTTCGGAGCCCCTCTCGGGAGCATGTCGGGGACTTGCGGGTGGTCCCTGGAGGGGCTTGGGGCCGTACTGTGCGCGATGGTTCCACCGGGCCCACTGGAAGAGGCTTGGCTGAGTTATCTTGCTTGCGTCTGGAGTGGTCTTGGGGCAGTCCGCAATGTCGGTCGGCCTCCCCCCCCACCCCACCCCACCCCCCCTGGCCTTGGAATACAGATGAGTCACGGCCACGTACGTGGACGTGGGCCAAGAGTATGAGTCCCACGGCGTCATGGAGATGCCTCAATCAAAAACCATTCGAGGTGGAGAGCCCAAAAAATGTATCATAAGGGTGCCCCTCAACGAGAGTGTTAATATTCACCCGCATGCGAGCTGTGCCCTGCAGCCGTGTTGGAGCTGTCGGTGGTTTTCCCGGAGCCGCCTGGAGGCCCAAAATTGCCCGAGGCGACAGAATTTGGGAGGAAAGTCCATGGTCGCCCTTGGAGTCATGTATAAATCCCACCAGACACCATTCATTCACTCTCCACCATCGTGCAAGGCACGGTGTTCGGATGCACACGCCACGCGGCGGTCCTGAGTGCGCAGGGAGATGTGGAATTGCGACTCGGTGCGCAGTTGATCACTGCAGGTTCTGCTTGAGCAGTTCCATGACGTGCCATAGTTGATTGGTGCGATTTCGCGGTCCTGCGAGTCTTCAGTCTTTGGGGCGAGGGTCTCCCCGTAACGTATATTATCCAGGGATGTGCCCAACGCATGCGCAACACATGGCAAAATCGACGGCCCTGCCAGAACGTTGGTTTGTAGAAAGTCTCTTCACACACCCTTGCGACATCTATATTGGAACTCTTGGCGTTGCACGCCTCGTCGGCCATAGGACCCAGTCAAAGCATCTCCAAGGGAAACAAATGGGTGGGAGACGGAGAACAAAATGACGACCAAGCAGAGGAAAGAAGGATCACAAGATAGTTGTGCAGTTGGCAGCGCCCAGGGACGGGCGGTCCAGCTTGATCCGAGTAAGACGTCATTCCGTTGGACCTTCCAGGAGCTTTCGACAGGGGCTACAGTTTCGTTCCCGGCATCGGCAGAGCAGATGCCGACGGCCGCTGGAGTCAGCAGGAGTTGGCGAAAACAGGCGACGAGTGGCACGATAATGAGACATATAATATTCAGTTTGTCCAGGAGATGGGGCGACGGGAAGTTCTGGGGCCAGTGGCAGGCAAGGCGCTGGATGAATTGATTCTTGAAACGCAGATCCTGACAATTCTTGATGCTTCGCGTATCTACACCAGGCTGTCGAGATTGACCCGCTCTCTGGAACCGTCCTTAGGGCCGCAGATCAAAAAAGTATCTACACCAGGCCGACAGCCATACACTGGGCGACGCCTGATGCCTGGCCTTGCCCCGGGAGCGGCTTGCAGTGAGTGGTTCAGCCTTCAGCTGTTTGCGGTCGTCCCTTTTTGTAGTGCAGTCTGCACAGCTTGTGGCAGTTCTTCACATCGTTGTGCCCCCGAATTGCGTCTGTCGGTTACGGTGTGCGCGCACTGACTTCAGCTGCAGGCGGTCACTTCGCTAGTGTACATCAGTGATTCGTCCACTGAAGGCTTCTACGTGGTCCACTCATCTTTTTGCGTCAGTGAGTTCGTTGCGACAGGCCCCACTTTTTTGCCTCACCATTGTACATGGTTCCGCCTTGTGTGTGCTGGTCGCGCGCTCTCGCTCTGGCAGCTTGAGTCGGGCGCCGAATCGGCGACTCACTCTGCTGTCTTTGCACTTGTAGCTCGTGCCCTCTGGTTCGTTGCTTCGCCTATGTGCGTTTGCCTGCGAATGTAGTTCATTTTGTGTATTGTGCATGTGCAACTGCGAGCATGTCTTGCAGATGCGAACGGCTGTCGACAGTGGCAGCCGTACGCAAATTCGCTCCGTACCGCATCCCGGACTCTGCGTTTGCTCCTTGACATTTGCTTTGGAACCGCGAACCAAAAAGTATCTCCACCAAGGCAGCGGCCCCGCCCCATGTCGGGCGACGAAATCTATACATTTCCACTGCTCCCTGACCATGCCCATCTTGAACCCAGGAGCTGTGTATGCGCCCTCCTGGCCAAGCCAGGAGGGCGTGGCGTATACACCGCTGCGGGGTTGAGGATGGGCCTGGCCAGGGAGCAGTGGATATGTATAGATTTCGTCGCCCTACCATGGACCATGGACTAAAGAGGACAATAATGCGACGGAGGCGGCCTCGCAGGAGCAATGGACTTGTGCATCTGGCTCCGCCAACCCGTGGCAGGGATGGCAGGGATGGGTTTCTTGGAGCCACCAGGGCGCACCGTGGACAGATACTGATTGGAAAGCGAAAGGCAAACGTTACCCCCCCAGGGGAGACGACCGATACACCGACAAGCGCGCACGATGGTGGGACTGACTTGACTAGTGTGCCAAGGGCACGCAGGGACGGGCCCGCCCGACGGAGTGCCCCCTGCTCCCCCAGCTCGGCGGCGGCGACACCCCCTCAGGCGCTCGCCGCTCTCTCCCCGCCGGGGACGGTTTCACCTTGCAGCGCCCGGCCGTGGCCGCAATACCGTGGGCAACTCCCGCTGGGGCGGGGGTGTCGCAACATCTCACCCAAGGCGCTGCGTAGCTAGACAACCCACACTCGATATGTGGACCTTGCCTGGCCACCTCACCCCCCCCTCGGCAGGTGGGGGTGAGCCTGCAGGCCCCACCGGCCCAAGGCCAACAGCTGCCCTCTACGGCGGCTGACTGCTCTGTTGGGGACTGGGGACGGCCGCAGACGCGTCCCCGCGCTCAACACCTTTTGCGGTCTCTCTCGGCAGCCACTTTGGTTGGCCGGGGGCGGTTGACTGGAATAGTCCCCCCCTGCGCACCACTCTGCTTGGCGGCGGTCTGTGTGCAGCCCACACAACCCTTCCCTCGTCCTCGGCTCTGTGCGAGCTGCTTCCATGACATGTTACATTGCGGCTGTTGGCTGCACCCCCCCTCCAACCGACACGTGTTCATTGCGGCTGATGGCTGCGCCCCCCCCTCCACTGCGTGGTCAGATTCAGCCCTGGCGGCGTTCCAGCGCTCCATGAGGCGGTCGCGGCAGCTGCGAATCTCGGCGACAATCGTGACCTTTACTTGCGAGGTTGCAGTGTACCAGCCCTTGGGCCAGCGTGTCCTCTCTCATCGTTGCAGCCCCGGCCAGTCACTGGTTTCGGATACGATGAACGACACACAGGCCCCCCCCCGGCAGCGGTGCGGTCTGTGGAGTGAGTGCTTTGTTGGTACCTGCCGTTCCCCTGCCCATTCTGTGGTCAGATTCAGCCTTGACTGCGCTCCAGCGCCTATGAGCTGGTCGCGGCTGCAGCGTACCTCGGCGACCTTCGGCCGATACCCGCTAGGCGGCAGTGTACCGGCTCTTGGGCCTGCGTGTCCTCTTTCATCGTTGCTTCCCTGGCCTGTCACTGGTTTCGGAAACGATGAGTGACACGCCGGCCCCCCCCTGGTCAGCGGTGTGGATCGTGGAGCGAGTGCTCTGTAGGTCCCTGCCGTTCCTCTGCCCCCGTCTTCGCCGACCCCGCGTACGGCGGTGGTACGGACTTCGCGCTGAGTGGTTCAGCCTTCAGCGTTGTCGCTTCGGTTCTCCCTGCCCGCTTTCGGCTAGGAGAGCTGCTCGGAGCTTGGCGCCGACAGGGCGACTTTTCCGTTGCATTCGCACTGCGGTCTGCTTCACTTCGGTGTGGCTGGCGCCTATGTGCGTTCGCCTTAATGCGGAGCAATTTGCTCAATGCATGTGCACACCGCGCATCCTAGCTAATTTGCCTAGCTCGCGTCCCGGACTTTGCTCCCGCTGCCTGACCGTCGTCTCGCGGCCGCGACCGAAAAAAAATATCTCCACCAGGGCGCCTAGGTGCGTCTGCTGGTGAATGCTGAGCATTTTGTTCAGTGCATGTGCATCTGCACGTTCGTTGTGCAATTAGCTTCGTGCCACCCGCCCCGGACATTGCTTGTCGCCGCCAGGCCGTCGTCGCGCGGCCGCCGACCAAAAAAGTATCTCCACCAGCACATCCAAGAACAATCGTGAGGCGAGTTCCCCTGATCAGGGATGCGTAGCGGCATGCAGTTACGCTTTGGGAGCCTATTGGAAGCATCATGAGGCCATCCCTGGGCCCTCTCGGGACTCTCTTGAGGCTATTTTGACACCCTTGAAGGCTCTCTTGGGGCCTTCTCGGTGCCTTCTTGGGGTCCTCTTGGGCCGTCTGGCCGTCTTCGGCTGTTTTGGGGCCTTCTTGGAGGCCTTCCGAAGCCTCTTGGAACCATCTTGGAGACCACGGCTGAACAAAAAAAAAAAAAAAAAATAAAAAAAAAAAAAAAAACAGGCGGTGTCACATGTGATCCTCCCCTCGGAGGCCGAGAAATTGCTTCTTGAGGCCCTGTTGCGACGCCCTTGGGCTCCTCTAGGGCGATCTTGGAGCTCTCGTGGGGCTCTCCTGGGCCCCCCCCCCCCCCCCCCCTGAGGCTCTCTCATGCAATGTGTGTTGGCCTTGGGGGGACAGCATCCGCAAAGCCCCCCCAAAAGAGCTTTAGCAGGATCCCAGTCGGTCCCCGCCAACCCCCGTCAGCCCTCACGCTGTACCCTCGTCCTTCTCTCCGCTGCTGGCCAGGGGCGGCCACCGCGCCAGACGGCCTGTCCCACGTCCGTGTCCACGGGCAAGGGGGGCAGGTGCTGCGACGTCGGGGAGGGAGGGGGTACTCTTGGAGTCCCAGATTCCGCTCTACTTTCAGCGCCTAGCCACCTCAATGATCGAGTGGTTTCACTGTTTCCGTCCTCTGATGGGGGCGGGCGGACACCCAATCTACTTTCAGCGCCTTCCTACTTCATGTGTCTACCTACTTCTTCCGACCGATGGGTAAGCCACTCCCCGAAATGGAATACGGGGATGGTCACATTGTCGGACCGAGCTAAAAGGTCGAGGTCGGTTCGAGTAGGGTTCCCTGATGTTCTTCGTGTATGTTGGATATTCTTGTGCATCCTGGAGCATACCCTCGAACGGTCTTCAGTTTGGGCCGGCGGAGGGTCTCGTATTCTTGGAGGATGATGTTTCGTCTAAGGTCCGGCCGTAAACATTACACGCCCAGGCGGTTGATTGGCTTGCTCGCAGCCGCCCCCTTCGATCCAGACCCCGGTTAGAGGGGGAGGGCCACACCCCTTCCAGGAGTCGCGGAAAGGGGACAGCGGAGAGAAGAACGAGCACATCTTTGCCCCAAACACATTGTTGGCCAAACTGGCCATTCCTCCAAACTGGGGAGACCGGACTGCTTTGATGGGCCTGGCACTGAGGACTGCCTGCGCCCGTCTCGCTTGTCTTCGAACCAGCGGCGCTTCTTGACTCGCCTGTTGCGCGTGTAGATTTGAATCCAATGGCTCTGTTCCTAGACTCAAAGCTGGTGTACACTTCGCAGCGTGCTGCTAGCGAGGCAATATGTGGGGCCGTTGAGGCAAATGGCTGTGGAGGTGGGGAAGCGATGCTGCAATCCCACCCATCCCGCCTGCGCTGAGATGTGCACGCAACCATCTTGCCAGACGTTGGATTTGGAACGATCTGTACATGACTCACCGCGTGGGGGCCGACAAATTCAGCCCCCCTTCTTACTGCTTTACGATTCTGACCTGGCGCCGGACAGGCGCTCCGACGGGCACCTTGACAGGCGCTCCAACCACTGGATGCAGCGAGGCTCGCGCTCCAACTTGAAGCTTTTGAAACAGGGAGGGGGAGAAGAAGAGGGGAATTAGGAGGAGGAGGTGGTGGTGGAGAAGGGAGGAGGAAGAGAAGGTGGTAGATGAGGGCGGAGGAGTTTTCGGAGGAGGATAGATGTGAGTGGAGTGGAGGTTGATCGCATGCTGCACGCGATGACGCCGCGCGCACCGCGGATCTGGTTGAGGCATTGCAGCCGACGCCCAGTTTGTCCCACAATTCTTTCTGGGGGGTCGAAGGTGGGGCCCTGAGGCATGGGGCCCGAAGGATAGGAACGGGCTGCCAGGTTGAGCTTGCATTGTTCAGAGCCTCCTCCCCGTAGGGCCCCATGTCCCAGAGCCTTCGATGTGCCGATGCTCGACCAGGCCGCCATGGAAACATGGGGAGGCGGGCAGCTAGATCGCCCCGCTCGCGACGGGGAAAGCGGAACGGGAGTTGTCGTTGCCTAGGTGCCTCTCACAGCTCGCTGAGCCACCCGACGGATGCGATACCGCCGGCACATCGCCCAGTGAGTTTTTTCTCTCCAGCGTAACGCTCGTTACCCGGGCCAACCCTCCCCCCCAAGTAACGCTAACGATCGTGCCGTGGGGGAGGGGAGGCCTGCCCCCCCCCCCCTAACGGTGGGAGCGGACCCCCCGCAGGTATGCTGCCGTGCTCACAGGCATGGCGTGGTCTGAACGGCACGCACCGGTGCTCACAAACGTGTTGTGGCGCTCGCAGTCGTCGTCGTCGTCGCTGTCGTCGTCGTTGTCGTTGTCGTCGTCGTCGTCGTCGTTGTCGCCCAACGCAGCTGGCGATGGCCCAGCTACCGCAGGCTGGTTCGACCACTCGCCCGTAAGTGCAAAATCCGTTGGCTCTCTCTCTCTCTCTCTCTCCCTTTTTGCCGCTGCTCGGTTGCAGTGCGATGCAGCCAACGCGCTTAATAAGGACGCGCGCCTTCTCAAGGGTACCTTTGTGTCCTTGCTTCTGCGGCCTGTTTTTTGCTTCTTTCATTGGCTAGCTTGTGCATCAAAAATCCAACTTCGGCTTCCAAGGGTCTTGCGTCCTTGCCACCCGTCCGTCCTTAATGCACGTGTCGATTGTAAGCCCAGCGCCATGGCGCCTTCTCCCGCGGGCGCTGTGGTGTGCGCGGGCGCTGTGGTTCATGGGGGCAGCATGGTGCGCACCAGCGCTGCGTTGCACACGGCTGCTGCGGTGTACACAGGCGCTGTGGTGTACGCAAGCGCTGCGGTGCACGCAGGCACTGTGGTGTACACCGACGCAGTGTTGTACGCGGCAGCTGTGGTGTACGCAGGCATTGTGGTGTGCGCAGGCATTGTGGTGCACGCGTGTAGAATTCCCAGGCGCTCAAATTTCCACAGGGCTTCTTTCAAACCATGTATAAAACGTTTGTTCTTTTGTGGATTCGAAAGGTGCCCCTTTTTCCAGAGGGATTCGTTTATCAAACAATTGGAACTCAGAGGCGCTCCGCTGTCCATAGTGATTCCTATTCAAGTTCTATATCAAAATTTGTTTTCGGAATCCAGAGGCGTTCCATTTTCCATGGGGATTTGCTTTAATAATCCAAGTGTAGGCAACGTCTGTGTGTATACTTTCATTATATACAACGGTTGATGCAATATACACGGGCATTGCGGTGTGCATGGGCGACGTGGTGTTGCAGTGCACGCGGCTGTTGTGGTGTACGGAAGCATTGTGGTGTGTGCCCAGGTGTGCTGTGTTGGACGCAGGCATTGGGCACTGTCGTTTACACAGGCGATTGATTCGCCGTTGGCGCGGACGCACCCTGGCGGGCGCACGCCGCGGCCGCCGTTACCGTTACCTTCCCGCCCTCCCCCCCCAGGGTAACGGCCGTTACCCGGGAGAGAAAACAACGGTCACCCATTCGTTGCTCGGTTTTCCTCGAGGGAGTTCCCTGCTAGTTTGGAGGGTTTGCATCCGTATCGTCAGGCATATATCCCCATTCCAAGTGGCCCACCAGCCTGCCCCCTGGAAGTTTGATGGATGCCGCGGGGAATGGCGGAGACAGCATATATTCTAGACCCTGCACGTAAGCCCGCCAGCCCATTCAGTAACGATGCCCGGGCGAGCTGCCTTGATCAGGCATGTGGGGGAGCACGCAGAGGAAGAAAGGTTGGGAAGCCGTCAGACCCCAAGAGGGGGAGGATGGAGGGGGAACCAGAGGAGGAGCAGGAGGATGAGGAGTAGGGAGAGGGGGAGAGTGAGGAGGAAAGAGGAATAATTGGCGGATAGGAAGAGGAGAAAAAGGAAGGAGAAGAAGAAGGAGGAGGAGGTGGACGATCAGAAAAGCCAAGGGCCTCTTGGATGCCTCTTGAAATCTCTTCGGATGTCATTCGAGAGCAGCTTGAAGTCTTCTTGGGGCATCTTCGGGTTCTCTTGGCAGTCCCGGGGGCCTCTTGGGGCGTCTTGGGTGCCTCGGGGAGATTTGTTTGGGGCCTCTTGGGAAGCTCTTGGGAGCCTTTCGGGAGCATCTTGGGGGCCTCGTGGGGCCTCCTGCGCACCTCTTAGGCCCGTCTTGGGGCACCCTTTGGAGGCTCGGGGGCCATCTCGGGGCCATCTTGGATGAGATCGATCAAATGAGTGCCGTCATAAATTAGCGGTGCCCCTCCCCCTCCCCACAGGAGGCCGACTTGTGGCCAAAACCAGAGTACACACATACGGAGTTTGTTTTTTCGCCGAGGCCAAAAACAGCCCTTGTACAGCTCGCGAATGGCGCCCCTCTAGACCCAGGGGGAGGGGGGACGGGGCGGGGTAAACCTCTCCCCGAAGGATCAGAAGAGGGATTGGACGAGGAAACTCGCTAAACCACTCACGCCCTAGAGGGCTTGTGGGATTAGGGTCCCCCCTAGAAGGCCAACATGTGACCAGCACCTTTGTGATATATATATATATATATATATGGTAGTTGCCTTCTCGCCGGGGCCGTTTAGGACACTCTAACTCCTCGCGCCCCCCTCCCCGTACAGACTCAGGGATAGGGGATAGGGGAGGGGTTAAGACAGCTTCCCCGACCTCAAGCCGTCTCGCTCACTCCCACCCGCCCTCCCAACACGTAAGTAGCACCCGAGACGAAGCGTGTTCAGCGGTAGTCTTTGGATGGACAGCTGATGAGAGCCGACACAAGCCCCATGTCCTCAACGCTGCGGCGAGGCGAGCCACGCGCGCCAGGTGCGCCAGGCACCCATGTGGCTCAAGCGTACCCCGCACGCCTGGTGCGCCAGATGCGCCACGTGATCCACGTGCGCCATGCGTGCCGCATGCTCCAGCCGCGCCACTTGCGCCACGTACGGGGCACGCACAGGGTGTGCCAGGTGCGCCTGCGCACGTGGATGTACACATCGAGAAGCGTTTCGGGCCCCACCACCTTTGTCGAAAGCCAGTGCGCAATCGCGGCGGGGTGGCCATCATAGCGTCGGGTGGGCATGCACATAGCAGGCAATATGCCAGCACGCCCGCCGTCCCAGTCAAAAACCAATCGAAGTGATCGCGGGGTGCCCTCGCATGATCCAGATTTTGTTTCAAAGTGCATGTTGTAGATGTTGGCCCTGCGCGCAGCAGGCAATATGCGGACACCCCCGACGTCCCTGACAGGCCGCAAAAAGGCGAAGTGCTCGC
Source organism: Prorocentrum cordatum (assembly GCA_963575745.1). NCBI lineage: Eukaryota > Dinophyceae > Prorocentrales > Prorocentraceae > Prorocentrum > Prorocentrum cordatum. The sequence goes on along the minus strand of CAUYUJ010016375.1, from coordinate 227,621 downwards.
GAACCCTCCGATCATGACCCAAGATGTTGCCCTACAGCCTACGTCACATGGATTTTTCCAAACCATTATGTGGTGTTGGGTCCTCGTTTTGAACGGTCCCCGCGTTCCTTCCTCCTCCCCCCCTTCTCCCTCCTCCCATCATCATCGCCCATTCCGGCACAACCCTTTACAGGTTTCGTGGCCCCATAGGGAGCTCCACCGAAGGTCCCAGTCGCAGTGTTCGCATGCGTCCCTGCCACCCATGTCGGCACATCCCTCACACGTTTCGTTGCCCCACAGGGAGCTCAACCGAGGGCCCCAGTGGCGGTGTTCGCATGTGTCCCCGCCACCCATTTTGGTGCACCCCTCTCACGCTTCGTGGCCCCATAGGGAGCTCAACCGAAGGCTCCATCTTTTGAAGGCCCCAGTGGCGGTGTTCGCATGCGTCCTCGCCACCAATTTCGGCACACTCCTCGAACGTTTCTCTGCCCCATAGGGAGCTCCACCGAAAGCCCCACTCGCAGTGTTCGCATGCGTCCCCGCCACCCATGTCGACACAACGGTCACACGCTTCGTTGCCCCACGGAGAGCTTCACCGAAGGCCTCAGTGGCGGTGTTCGCATCCGTCCCCGCCTCGAATTTCGGCACATCCCCCACACGTCTCGTGGCCCCATAGGGAGCTCCACCGAAGGCTCCAGTGGCGACGTTCGCATGCGTCCCCGCCACCCATGTCGGCACACCCCTCACACGTTTCGTGGCCCCATTGGGGAGCTCGTGTGAAGGCCCCAGTGGCGGTGTTCGCATGCGTCCTTGCCACCCCCTTTCGGCATACCCGTTTACAGGTTTCGTGGCCCCATAGGGAGCTCCACCGAAGGTCCCAGTCGCAGTGTTCGCATGCGTCCCTGCCACACATTCCGGCACACCCCGCACACGTTTCGTGACCCCAAAAGAAGCTCCACCGAAGACCTCAATGACGGTGTTCGCATGCGTCCCCGCCACCCATTTTGGTGCACCCCTCGCACGTTTCGGGGCCCCATAAGCAGCCTCACCGGAGGCCCCAGTGGCGGCATTCACATGCGTACCCACCACGCATGCCGGCACGCCCCTCACACGTTTTGTCACCCCATCGAGAGCTCCACCGAAGACGATACCCACAACTTCGTTATCCACAACTGCATATGGTTGGGTCCTTCGCCAGGCTAATTTAACAGGGATGGGAGGGGCTGCCCTTGTTGGTCCTGGTTGGCTGCCGGTCGGCTGGGGGACGGGAAGTTCACCAATAGGGAATAGTGATAAACCTTTCCCGAAGGGGAAGAAATGGGGTTGGAACAGGAAGCGCTGTAAACCACTCACGCCCAGGGGGTTGGTGGGATTAACAGCCCCCCCCCCCGGAGGCCAGCATGTGGCCCAAAGTTTATGTTGAATCAATGATTTGGGGTTTCTCGCCGAGCCCTCTAGGAGCGTCTTTTGTCCCTCTGGGGGGGCCCCTTGGGGCCTTTTGGAGGTCTCTTGGGAGCCTCCTGGAATTATCTTTGGGCCTTCTTGGGGGCCTTTTGGAGCCTTCTGCGCAACTCTTAGAGCCGTATTGGGGCATTCTTGGGGGCCTCGGGGGCCATCTAGGAAGAGATCGATCAAAGGAGGGGCCGTAGTAAATTAGAGGCGCCCCCCCAGAATGCCACAATGTGGCCAAAGCCATAGCCATTGATGTTAGCCTTCTTGCCGAGGCCAGCTTGGACGCTCTTTCTGCTCGCGACCCCCTCCCTGAATGGGAATAAGGGGGGTTGTAAGAGGCAAGGCTCTCAACCACTCACGCCCGGAGGGCTTGTGGGATCCATCTATCCCCAGCTAGCGGGGTGGTCAGAAAGCGGGGCAAAGGCTTTCCCAGTGGGGACGGGAAGGCGTCTGACGATGCTCGTTCTGGATTCAGGAAACTGCGTCGAGGAGACCCTCTTGCACACTGCGCTACGCCCGCTCTGAAGGGTATCCCTCGCCTGGCAAGCGTCGCCCAACAGAAACAGGCTGGGGCGTCTCGCATGAACCCCCCGCGCGCCCCGAAGGTGTTCGTTATTCTCGCGCCCAGGCCCGCGTTCCCAGCCAGCTCTCGGTATCGCCCAGGCTTGGCCCACTTCTGGCCCGCGTCGGCCGTTCTCCGGAGGCGGCCGCGGGAAGTCCGGCCGGCCTTTGCGCGGCCCCCGCCTTCTGCCTCCCAGATATGGTCAGGGTACTAGATGGGGTTGGAAGGTCGCGCCGCATCGGTGATACGGCTCGATGTGGAGCCCGATGTTTTTCACGCCGACGTCGTCGATGCATGGCCGACGTCGCTGATGCGTCGCCGATGCATCGGTTATCCACGTCACCTTCATGGGCGCGAAGGTAGCCTTTCTTCGCGAATCGCGGCTTGGATTGGAGAGCTGCCCCTCTCCAGAGGGGCAGCGCGAGGGCACGAGGATGACCACGCGTCGCGCATCGCGGGGCGCGATGCGCGATGTTAGGCGATTTTACCATGCGATCTCCCGACCCCATCTTTTTGTGGGCGCCCAACGCCATCGAAAGCGCGCGCGCTCGCTTGTGCTGCGTTGTGCGCGGGCACAAATTTCGCGCCCGCGCCTGGCCCGCGCGCAGGCGGGCGAGCAGGGCGCGCGGGCCGCCTCCCGCTTTCCTGCGCCTCGCGGCGCGCGGCCCCACGAGAAGGGCCCGCGCGCGCGAAAGGGGCGACGGCATGTGCCTCGCGGCGCGCGGCCCCACGCGAAGGGCCCGCGCGCGCGAGGGGGAAGCGACGTCATGCGCGTTGCTCGTTTGCTCTTCTGCTCGCTTCGCGTCGAACGCCCCGTGCAGGCGCGCCGCGGGGATCGCGTCGGGGCGGATCGCGGCGCGCCTCGGGGTCGTGCGGTGTGCAGGCATTGGTGCTTGCATGTTGCAGGCATATGCGGTTGCGTCCCGCCGTGGCGGGCGGCGCGCTCGCTTTCGCTGCCTTCCTGGCTGCTCTGCCTCCTGTCGTGGTCGTCTGGCTGGTCGTGTCGCGGCTGTCTGTCGGTGCGTCGTGGGTGTCGCGTCGTGGCTTCTCGCCGTCGTGTCGGGGCGGTCTGGCTTGTCGTTCGCCGCCGCGCGCGCGCCGGTCGCCGCTCTCTTCTCCCCGTGCAGGTTAATTCCTCGCTCCCTCCTCCGCCAGGCGCAGGTACTTCCATCTTCCTCTTCGACAAGATCCCCTCGTCTGTTTTGCTGGCTCGACCGAGGTCAGGACTACCCTTTTCTGGCGTGGGCTGGCCCACGCTCTGGCTCCGCTCTCGCGCGGTCTCTCGGCTGGTGTCCTCGGGTGCTCGCTCGCCCGCGTGGCTTCTCGTCTGACTTTTCTGGGGCCCGCTTGGTTCCTTCGCTGGTGAAGGCCAATGCGGCGTGTCTTATACGGGCGCATATTGTCCGTCCGCCCCACGAGGCCATGCGGGGCCAATACGGCTGTCGCACTTCCAACGCTGGTGCAGGCCAATACGGCTTGCTATCGCACGGGCGCATATTGTCCGTCGGTCCCAAGTGGCCGCGCGGGGCCAATACGGCCCTCGCAGGTGATCCGGCGCAGGCCAATACGGCTTGTCATCATGCGGGCGCATGCTGTCCGTCGGCCCCACGTGGCCATGCGGGGCCAATACGGCTTTCGCACTTCCAACGCCGCTGCAGGCCAATACGGCTTGCTATCGCACGGGCGCATATTGCCCGTCGGCCCCAAGTGGCCGTGCGGGGCCAATGCGGCCCTCGCAGGAGCTCCGGCGCAGGCCAATGCGGCTTGTCATTATACGGGCGCATATTGTCCGTTGGCCCTACGTGGCCATGCGGGGCCAATGCGGCTTTCGCCGGTGCGCGGGCCCAGTCGGCCCAAGCGATTGGCTGCTCCTGCGCCCAATCGGCTTACAACGCCGGCTCAGGCCAATACGGCTTGCTTTCGCACGGGCGCATATTGTCCGTCGGCCCCGAGTGGCCGTGCGGGGCCAATACGGCCCTTGCTAGTGCGCGGGCCCACTCGGCCCCAGCGCTCGGCGGCTCTGGTGCAGGCCAAGACGGCTTGTCATTTTGCGGGCGCTTATTGTCCGTCGGCCCAGAGTGGCCACGCGTGGCCAATACGGCCTGCGCCGCAGCGTGGGCGCTCCCTTCGCGTCGTCGCGTCACCTCTCCGTCAGCGTCAAGCGCAGCGGCGGCTGAGTCTTGCGCTGTGCGCGCACGCGCAACGCGCCGCTTCGCAATGGCCGAAGGCGCGCCGGAGACCCGTCGCGCTTTTCTCGAGCGCGTCGACGGGGCGGGCGCGCAGGAGGCCGCCTGGTTCGACTCGGTCGCAGCGGCGCTGGCAGCCGAGAGCATCACTGTGCCCTCAGAGCTGGCCGGGGCCAAGTTTGAGGACTTCCGCTTCCAGAGTGCCGATCTGGATGGCGGCAAGAAGCGCTGCGTCCGCGCGGCCGTCAAGACGGCCCGGCGCGAGAAGGTCGGCGTTCCCGCGCAGCGCGAGCGGCGCGCGCGGGCACGCTCGCGCGCAGGGGGATACAAAGGACCAGCAGCAGGCGGCCGCGGGATCGGCCAGCGGGGACGCCAGCGCCGCCCTCCTCGCGTTTCTCCGAAAAGAGGACGAGGCTCGCCGACGCGACAGCGCGCGCCCGCCGCCGCGTGACGTCGCGCCCGTCGCGTCGCAGGCGCCAGCGGCGGCCCGCGCGGACGTTTGCGCCGCGCTCAAGACCGCGAGCCTCGAAGGCTAGCCCGGCGACCTCCTGCCCAGGCGACGCGCGGCGCGCCACGGCGGGGCGCGCGCGCGCCATTTTGCGCGCGACGCTTGCGGCGTAGCTCCGACCTCGTTGATGAGCTTGCCAGCGAAGTGGCCGAGCTGCGGAAGCGCGGCATCGAAAAAGGCTTCGTCAACATGAAGCTAGCCAGGTGGCCGCCGCAGCACCTCGCCGGGGCGCCCCGCGATGCCGACGAAGACGAAGCTAAACTTTCGGAGGGCCTGAACAACTTGGCACAGGCGCGGTGCCTCATAGTCGCGTGCGCTCGTGCCCCGCCGATCGTCTCGCGCGAGGCCATTGGGGCGAAGGCGTCGCCCAAGCGCGTAATGATGACGCTCGGCCAGTTTCACCTCGCGTGGAGTCGCTACGCGGTCGGTTCCCGCGCCACTGGCCAGCTGAGCTACGCCGCGGCCGCAGCCCATCGCGACGTCTGCGTGGCGGTGGGCCCCGGGGCGGCCCGCAACAAGCGGCGGGTGCAGGTCGCGGTCTACGATGGCGAGCGGGCCCGCAAAGATTGGGCGGAACGCTCGCGCTCTGGCGACCCGACTTTCGTGGCCCGCACGCGTTTTCTTGGGAATGTGTTTCCGCGCCGCGTCGGCCCCGTCGGTTGCGCGCAGGCAGATCGCGCGGCGAAGCGCGTGGACATCCTGATCTTGAGTCGCGCAGAGACGGCCTACGATGCCGACGAGGCCGCGGCCAAGGCGGCGCCGGCTGAGCCGTCGGCAAAGGGCGGCAACAAGGGCCCCCAGGCCCCCACGTCGCGTCGGCTCACGCGGGGCAACAGCATTCTTTCGCGCAGCGCGATCGCAGGTGGCGACGGGCAAAGCCGCCGCGGGGAAGGGCCACGGCTCCGCGAGCGGTGGCAAGAGCGCGCAATGGTCGGGGAAGCGCTGGAACAGCTGGGGCTCGGCGGGCGATCACCGCGGGCACAGCTGGGGCGCAGCGGATCGCGGCGGGGAGGAGAATCGCAGGCCGCGCGCGCCCCCGAAGGCCGTCAAGAGGGCCCGCCCCTAGCGCCGCAGCTCCTGGGCGCAAAAGAAGCCGCGGGCGCGCAGAGCACGCGGTCGCGCGCGGGCTCGCGCGGTGTCAAGAGTGACAGCGCGGGAGCCGAACAATAGTCGGCGCGCGGTGCGTTCGAATTTAGCCGAATAGTAATCGGCGCGATGCCTTCTCAATCTTCGCAACGTTCGCAAAGCAATGCGGCGCGTTGCTTGGCCTGGTCGCGCCGAAATTGCACGGGCACTTACAGCTCGGCTCGCGCGCTTCATCAGATTGCAGCGGCCGCCGCAGACGCGGCTTGTCCCTCGCGCTCGCGTTCAGGTCCGTTGTTGAGCTTTCGCTGCGCTCCGACGCGTTCGAGGCTACTTTGTTCGTCGCGTCTATTTGCAATGCGAGGGCGGCTACCGCCGCCTCCACCAGCGCCGCCGTCGGGGCGTGTTCCTGCGCCGCCAGCTCCCCCAGTGCGGCGGCGCTCGCGGTCTCGCGGCACGTCCTCGACGAAGGCCCCCGCGCGCATCGCGCGGCCGCATTGTCGCATGTCGCACTCCGCTTTGCAGGCGGCGAACGACTGGGCCGCTCGTGCGCCTCGCCAGGTGGACGCCGACGACGTGGGGAAGCTACAATTCGTCGACGACGCGTGCCGTGAGCAAGTCGATTTCGAGCCAGCCGTTGACGTCAGCGCAGACGTCTGGGCCGCAGTGGACTGGGTGAACGCGCGCCAATCGGACCAGATTAATGCCGAACGCGAGCGCTTCATCTGCGACATTGAAGCTGAGGCGCGTGCGCTGCACGCGTCGGGCGACGTGGCCCGCTGGCATGCAGGGGCCGACGCAGGCGTGCGCAAGGTGGCGACTGGCGTCAACGGCCCGTTAATGGAAGCGCTCGCCGCTCGTACCGATTTCCAGGACGCCGCGTGCATCGAATTTGTTCGCCGCGGCGCGCAAGCGGTGGGCCCGCTCCCAGTCTCGGGAAGCGGCGTGCCTGTGCAGCGTCCCGACGCGCAGCCGGTCTCAACCGTGCTAGGGGGCGCCGCTCAAGCCAACCGCGCGTTGCTGGCGCCCCTCAAAGAGGACGCTCATTCCGCGACGCTGCTGCGGCAGTCTTTCAAAGAAGCGCGCATGGGTCGCGTGGCCCAGCCTGTCACGGCTGAGCAGGCCGACCTTAGTGCAAACGTATTGTCGCCGCGCTTCGGGGTTGTGCAAACGCGGTCCAATGGCGACACGCGCGTTCGGGCTGTTGACGATCTAACTCGCGCGAAAGTAAGCGGGTGCACCTCGGCAGGCGAGAAGTTTCGCCCCGAGCCCATCGATGCGCTGTATCGCGTGGCGAGGGGCGTGGCGCGGGGCACGCGCGTGCGCATCATGTTCTACAAAGCCGACATTGACTCGGCCTCCCGTAGGCTGCCCGCCATGCCGATGCATCGCCGGTTCCTGTTCTTCGTTTTCCTCCCGCAGGGCGTGGCCCATGTGGCAGGGCACCTGGCCATGCCCTTCGGCGCCGTCGCGTCCGTTCATGCGTGGGAGAGGGTCGGCGCGCTCATTTCGCACCTTGTGCGTCGCCTACTGTTCGTTCCGATGCTGCGTTTCGTCGATGACCTTTTTGGCGCCGAGCGCGCGGCGTGCGCCGGGCGCGCGCTCGAGTGCGTCGTGCGGCTCGCGCGCTGCATCCTCGGCCCTTCTGCAATCGCGGCGGACAAGGTCGCCGCGGGCATGCCGCTTGTCGCCCTGGGACTTCAGGCCCGCGCAGACCATGGCGGTTTCTCGTGCACCCCCTCGCCCGACAAGGTCAAGAAGTGGCGCGGTCGCATTGGCGACGCGCTCTCCTCGGGCGTTTTGCGGCCGGGGGACGCGGCAAAGCTTGCGGGCGCCCTGATGTGGGCATGCTCGGGCATGTTCCATCGCATAGGGCGCGCGCTCAATTGGCCCTTGTTCGCCCACTCGAAGCAGTTCGGCGTGGCGGTGCCGCAGCAGCTGCGCGTCGCACTCGAATTGTGGGCAGAGTCTTAGCGCTGGAGCTCTGCGAGACCCGTGTCTGGGCACCAGACCAGCGCGAGGCAGCGCAGCTCTTTGTCGACGCGCGCAGCGCGCCGCCCCGCGTCGCGGCTGTGCTCTTCCTCGACGGGCGGGCCTCCTACTCCGATTGGGCCCCCCCCGTTTGCGTTCTGCGCCATTTCAAGCAGAGGGGCGATGCGCAGATTATGTCCCTCGAGCTTCTAGCGATCGCGCATGGCCTTTCCACGTTCAGCGACGCGCTCGCGGGCAGGCGCGCGCGCCTCTGGTCTGACAACGTCGGTGCCGAGGCCGCCGCGCGGAAAGGCGCCTCCAAAGAGTGGGGCTATACGTGTCTCATCAATTCGTTGTGGCTGCAGGCGGCGCAATTGCGCGTCTCGCTCCGCGTCGACCGCGACCCAACGAAGCTTAACGTTGCCGATTTGCCGTCGCGGGAGCAGTGCTGGCTCCTTCGCGTGATCGGCGCTTCTTTCGTGCAGCCGCGTCTTAGCGAGGCATTCTGGAAGCCCGATGCCTGGGCATTTCTTTCGGCTGCGCGGGCGCCGCTGCGCCGCGCGTGAGCGACTGTCGGCCGAATGTTCGGCTTGCGCGCCAAATCCTGTTGCGTCGGCGTGCGTGTCAAAATGTTGTTTTTTGTTTCGTTTTCGTGTTGCGTCCGCGTTTGTCGCGCGTAGCGCAGCCGCTCCACGTGCGCTCGGCAGACAGGGCTCGGCGGCAGAAGGATTGCTTGGCGCGCGCCGACCGTCGAAACGGCAATGGCCAGGCACGCCGCTTCCATGCGAATCTTCCTGGAGAGAGCCGCAGGCCTTGGCAGGCACGATGCGGCGTGGTTCGATGCGATCGCGGCGGCGCTCGCTGCCGAAAGCGCGTCGCGCCCGTCCGCGCTCGCTGGGACCAAATTCAGAGACTTCCAGTTCCTGGGAGCGGACCTCGACGGCGGCCAAAAGCGGCGCATTCGGGAAGCTATCGCACTCGCGACAAGCGTTCAGGATCGCGCATGTCGCGCCGCGAACCAGCTGCATCGCGCCCGCGCGCGCGCAGGAGGTGGAAGACCAAGTCCAGAGGCCGGCGCCGGCGCAGGCGCAGGCCGCCGGGGGCGTTGCCGTCGAAGCTCTCCTCGAGTCAAGGGTTGCGGAGGCGCAGGGGGCCCGCGCGCCGCAGTGCGGCGGGGGCCCGCGCGCGGAGCTCCGCGATCTTCGCTGGCGGCTCGGCAGCGAGGAAGGCCCAGCGTGCGTCGCTGAGTGGCTGTCTTCGGCGCGCGCAGCGGCCCTCCTGGGCGCGCGCCCGCGCTCCATCGCCTCTTTCAAGAGCGGCGTGGCAGCATGGTTCGCGTTCGCGCGCGAGGCTCTTGCGCTGCGCGGGCGCGAGCTGCCGCCGTCCGCTGACGGGTTGCTCGCGTGGTCGTTGTTGTTTCGCTCCGACCAGACTTCTTCCAATTATGTCTCTCACGTCAAGCTGGCTTGTCCGGTTTGCGGTTTCCCTGTAGATGTTTTTCGCGACGCGCCCCTTCGCCGCGCCAAATGCGCGATTCGCAAGCGCGGCGCTTTCCTGCCCAGGGCGCTTCTATTCATAAGGGAGGGCGCAGTTTGCGCGCTGCTAAATCTGGCAAAAGAGCGCGCCGTCTTCGCGCAGCTCTTTCTTGTCACGTACGTGTTTCTCTTGCGCCTTCCCTCGGAGGCCCTGGGCATTTCGTTCGACGGCGCAGCCTTTCGTCAGGGCGCAGGGGCTTCGCTCATTCTTTGCGACGGTCTCCTGCAGCTCAAATTGGCGCGCCGCAAGAACAAGCAATTCGGGTCCGTGCTCCAGCGGGCGCGCTGGCGCGCGCGCTGCACCAGGACGCGCCCGGCCCACGCGCTCGGCGCATGGTTCGCGGGCCTGCCCGTGGGCGCCCGGCCGTTCGCAGACATTAGCGCGGCGAGCTCGCTGAGCACGCTGCGCTTTCTCCTCGGTCCAGCTCGGCGTCAAAGACGCGGCGCTCTATCGCACGCGCGACCTGCGGCGCGGGCGCGCACTGGACCTCCAGCAGAGGGGGGGCACCTTGCGCGAGATCCTTGAAGCGGGCGGATGGTCCTCGCCCGCGTTCCGGTCGCATCTCGATATGACGCAACTAGAACTCGGCGCCGTGGTCGAGGCGCGCCTTGCTGAGTCCGAGGACGAACTTGCCTAAGCAATGGCGACCCAGGCGTCGCGCGATTCCCTCGCGCGTTCGCCTCCGCCGCTGCGCGTCGCAACACCGCGGCGCCGCCGCGCGCATCGCCCGTTTCGCAAGGGGTGCGCGTGCCGCGCGCGTCGCCGCCGCGCGGTGCACCAGCGCGCATCGGCTGGGGGTGCTTGCATCCCTGGCGCCCCCGCGCGTCGGCTCAGACTGGCACCGCCAGGCTGGGCGGCGCGGGGGGTGCCGCACCCCTTGTCAAGTGGGTGCGGGCACCCTCGGGTGCGGGAGGCTTCTGGCGCAGCTGAAATTTGTGGTGGGCGCCCAACGCCCATCGAAAGCGCGCGCGCTCGCTTGTGCTGCGCTGTGCGCGGGCACAAATTTCGCGCCCGCGCCTGGCCCGCGCGCGGGCGGGCGAGCAGGGCGCGCGGGCCGCCTCCCGCTTTCCTGCGCCTCGCGGCGCGCGGCCCCACGAGAAGGGCCCGCGCGCGCGAGGGGGGCGACAGCATGTGCCTCGCCGCGCGGCCCCGCGCGAAGGGCCGCGCGCGCGCGAGGGGGGCGACGGCATGTGCCTCGCGGCGCGCGGCCCCACGCGAAGGGCCCGCGCGCGCGAGGGGGAAGCGACGTCATGCGCGTTGCTCGTTTGCTCTTCTGCTCGCTTCGCGTCGAACGCCCCGTGCAGGCGCGCCGCGGGGATCGCGTCGGGGCGGATCGCGGCGCGCCTCGGGGTCGTGCGGTGTGCAGGCATTGGTGCTTGCATCTTGCAGGCATGTGCGCTTGCGTCCCGCCGTGGCGGGCGGCGCGCGCGCTTTCGCCCCGCCCCCCCCGCTCCCGGGGGCACTTGCATCCCTGGCGCCCCCGCGCGTCGGCTCAGACTGGCGCCGCCAGGCTGGGCGGCGCAGGGGGTGCCGCACCCCTTGTCAAGTGGGTGCGGGCACCCTCGGGTGCGGGAGGCTTCTGGCGCAGCTGAAATTTGTGTGACCCCATCTCGGAGGCCGCTTAGGAAGCTGTAGACTTCTTTTATGGTCTGGCGTCCGGGTTATCGAGCCCGCCCTCACACCCACCCCAGACAATTGACGTTATAGGCTACGCAGGTCCGCAGGGGGGTACGTATGCACTACTAATGCATGGGCGTTCCATTGGGCTTCCCCAAGCGAAAAGGTCAGGTAATCGGCCAGTTCTTCCCCTCCCCCACAGGAGAACCCGGGTTTGGCCGAAAACAGAAAACGATGTCCGAATGGGTGGGGTGGAGGAAGGTGGGGAGATGGGGAGCAGGACTTCTGGCGGTGCTGGGGCGTTTAGAACGTCCTGGAACGCTCTCAAAGCGTTCCGGCGTGCTCTGAGCCGCGGCCTTCGAGACATTCTCCAGAGCAGCGAGAATTCTGAGATTCCCGATCTATCCTCATCCGATGTTGTCCTCGTCCTGGTTTTGTCCTAAGTCTAGGTGGAGGGAGGGTGAGGAGTAGGAAGAGGCAGGCGATGTTGATGCTGTTGTTGATGATGATGATGATGAGGAGGAGGAGGAAGATGATGCTGATGATGCCGATGAGGATGAGGATGGGCATTATGATGATGACGATGGTGGTGGTGGTAGTGATGACGATGGTATCATGGTGTTGACGGTGATGGTGGTGAGGACCCTGATGGTGATGATGTTGATGAGGTTGATGATGTGGATGACAATTGTGATGTTGTTGATGATGATGACGGTGATAGTGATGATGTTGATGGTGATGGTGACGATGTTAATGTTGATGTTGATGCTGATGCTGCTGATGGTGCTGTTGGTGATGATGACGATGATGATGATGTTGATGATGACGATGTTGAGGAGGAGGAGGAGGATAATGATGATGATGAGGATTATGATAACGACGATGCTGAAGAGGAGGAGAAAGAGGAGCAGGAGGCTCGCTGGTGCTCGCGGGCGGCTACGCCTTCCGGGTTTCCGCCGTGCGCCCCGTTGGTGCACCCATTCGGTTTTGGGGCCTGCCACCGCTGAGCGGCGTGCTGGTCCTGAGGTCGGGCGGGCTGCGCTGGCTCCCGACCAAATTGCTCTGACCGCGGTTGAGACCCGCGCGCGCCGCCAGAGGAGGAGGAGGAGGAGGAGGAAGAGGAGGAGGAAGAGGAGGAGGAACATCTTCGGGCCTGACGCGGTTCTGGGCGTGCGGGTGAGGCTGTCCCCGCGTGGCGCAGTCGAAACGGAGGTTACCTTTTCCAAGGGGACCCTTGCTCCCGTGCGCCGTTCGTTCATCTTTGATTCATTTCGATGGTACGCCGCGCAAACTTGATCACGGGCGCAAGCGGCCCTAGCATGTTTATCGCGCATCTTGGTCATCAAGTTTGACTGTACCCCAGCGTCGAGATTTCCTGGCGCTTTCAGGCCTGGCGCGGCTCTGCGCGGGCAGGCGAAGCTGCATCTGGGGAGGAACCCAATCGAATCGGGCGACGAAATCTATACATATCCACTGCCCCCTGGCCGGGCCCAGCCTTGGCCCAGGAGCTGTGTCTGCGCCCCTCCTAGCCAAGCCAGGAGGGCGTGGCGTATACACCGCTGATGGGTTCAGGATGTGCCTGGCCAGGGAGCAGTGGATATGTGTGTATATATATAGATGTGTGTGTGTCGTGTCCCTTTTGAAACCGCTCCCCGTTTTCGGCATGTTCCTCCTAGCGCGCGAGTCTGCAGCTCTGTCATTCCGACTTCGGTGTGATAATGTGCAAGTTCTTGCCGAGCACAAGGAAGAGGAGGAGGAGGCGGAGGGAGGAGGAAGAGGAGGAGAAAGAGGTGGAGGAGGAGGCGGAGGAGGAGCAGTAGCCCACGCGGCACAGACGTATTGGCGCACTTCCGAGAGTGCCGTTGGTTGCCCAGGTTACTGTCCTCCAGGTAGAGCTCGGCTGGGAGTGTAGGGATGTCCGCGATTCGGTCGATCCGGTTGCGTCGCCGTCGGCTGCGGGTGGTCGGTTCGGTCGGGTCGGTCGTTGTGCCGTTGCTGCGTCGCCGCGCTTTTTTCTGGGCTGCGTGCGGCCCGTCGGCTATGGCCGTTGTCGGTTTCGCTGTTGGTTCGGTCGGTTCTCCGTCGTGCTGTCGCCGCGGGGAGGAGGAGGAGGAGGAGGAGGAGGAGGAGGAGGACTATACAGGACAGCATTTCAAGACCCCCGACGTCGTGAATATTTGGCAGCGTAGTCTTCCATGGAGGCCTGTGGCCTGGGCCCCTTCCCCGGGATCCGGTTTTCATCTCGGGCCGTGTTCTGACGGTCCCGGGGCTCGGCGTCGGCCCCAGAGACCGAAGACGTTGACACACAGTCACACACTCACACACACACGCACTTATCGTCGCGAATTTTATCAAGACGCGGGTGGGGTCATTGGGAGATGCAACTCTTCCTGGGATGTTTAAACTCCGTGGTCGGACACCAGCGCAATCCCGCATGATCCTGCCGAGTCCCTCCTGCTCCCGCCTAGTCCTGCTCATTTGAGTAATATCATGGGCTCAGCTTGGGCGAATCCGCCCCATCGTCGGGCTTCTTGGCCGCTGCTCGTTTTGGCGTAGACTTCCCCGAAGGTACCTCCTGAGGTTCGGGGCCCCTCCGCGAGGCCACTCGGCTGCTGACCCTCCGGCGGCGGTGCGGGCGCCTGGCCACGTGGCGCGGCGCGCTGCCGGAGCGGCCGCTGCGGCGGCATGCGCAGCGGCGGCGGTGGGCCCGCGCAGAAGGCCCCTCCGCCAGCTGCTCTTCGCTGCTCGCCAGTGATGCCAACGTCTGGCGGGTATCCATGGGCTGCAGGGGCAACGATAGAGGAGGGGAAAGACACGGGGGGGGGGGCTGCACAGGCACAGATGCTTTTCGCAGGGGTTGGCTTTCGCCGGGTTTCGTTTCGCCGGGCTTCGTTTCGACAGGCTTGTTTTCGCCAGGGTTGGTTTTCGCCAGGCTTCGTTTGGCCGGGGTTGGTTTTCGCCAGGGTTGGCTTTCGCCCGGGTTGGCTTTCGCTGGGGTTCGCTTTCCGGGTTGGTTTTCGCCGGGGTTGGTTTCGCCAGGGTTGGCTTTCGCCAGGGTTGTCTTTTTCGCCGGGTTGGCTTTCGCCAGGGGTGGCTTTCGCTAAGCATCGTTTCGCTGAGGTTGGCTTTCGCTGGGGTTCGGCGCGGGCTCCAACGGGCGGGGCGGGTCGGGCGGGCGGACCCTAACGGGCGGGACGGGCCGGGTCGGGTCGGGCGGACCCAGACGGGTCGGGTCGGGTCGGGCGGGCGGGACACTAAAGTGTGAGGCGCATTCGAGTCAGCACGCGTGAACCCAAACGGGCGGGTCGGGTCGGGAGAGCGGATCCTAACGGGCGGGGCGGATCGGGTCGGGTCGGGCAAACCTTCACGGGCGGCGGGTCGGGTCGGGCGGGCGGGACGTTACAGTGTGGGGTGCGCTCGAGTGAGCACGCGTGAACCCTAACGGGTGGGTCGGGTCGGGCGGGGGGACCCTCACAGTTCGGGACGGGTCGGGTCGGTCGGACCCAAACGGCGGGGTCGGGTCGGGCGGGCGGGACATTATTAAGGTGTGGGGCACGCCCGAGCGAGCACGCGTGAACCTTAACGGGCGGGTCGGGCCGGGCGGTGGGACCCTAACGGGCGGGGCGGGTCGGGTCAAATCGGGCGGACCCTAACGGGCGGGTCGGGTCGGGCGGGCGGGGCTATAATCTGTGTGGCGCGCCGGAGCGAGCACATTTGAACCCTATCGGGCGGGTCGGGTCGGGCGGGCGGACCCTAACGGGCGGGGCGGATCGGGTCGGGTCGGGCAGACCCTGACGGTCGGGTCGGGTCGGGCTGGTGGGACACGAAAGTATGGGGCGCGCTCGAGTGAGCACGCGTCTGGCGTTACTGGGGGGGCACGTGGCACTGAGTGACCCTGGGCCCCATGGGGGCCTGAGCAAAGACGGTGTGCATGTGTAGGTCAGGCCGTCTGGGAATAAGGCGGGGTGTTGAACTTCCAGTGCTGTTGCTGGAACGCATCGGAGCTCCAGCCAACTGGCCGCGGGCAGGAGGAGCCAGAGGAGGAGAGGAGGAAAAGGAGCAGCAGCAGCATAAATGGACAGGAGTAGGAGGAGGTGAGGAGCAAGATGAGGGCGAAAACGAACCCAGGTGACAGCCATCCTGGGCGAAGAACCAACCTGCAGGGGCAAAACCACACCCAGGCGAAAGCCAACCCTGGCGACAGCCCACCCAAGCGAAAAAACAACCTGGGCAAAACCCCACCCGGGCGAAAGCCAACCTGAACCCTGGCGAACGCCAACCCAAACGACAGCCAACCCTGGCGAAAGCCAACCCGGCCGAAAGGCAACCCTGGCGACAGCCATCCCCGGCGAAAGCCAACCCGGGCGAAAGCCAACCTGGGTGAAAGCCAACCCGGGTGAAAGCCAACCTGGGCGGAAGCGAGCCTGCGCGAAAGTCAACCGAGCGAAAGCAACCCGAGCGAAAGCAAACCCGGGCGAAACGAATTGGGCGAAAGCCAATTGGGGCGAGAAACATCATCTATTCCACTGCAGCGACCCCCAATCGCCCATTCATTGCCAATATGGACCCGACAGCCCATCCCCGCCCAGGAACGGTCGGATTTGTTATCGGGGGCCTATCGCCGATCTATGGGCGATGTATAGCCGATTCCAGGTCGATGTGTTTCCCCCAATGACAGTCCCCCCGATCGTTGTTTCTCGGAGCTGTGTCACTGGACAGGGCAAAGACGGGCCGAGAAGTCCTGGCAAGCCAACCCTCAGGAGATGACCTCCACCTGTCGGCGGCGGAGTCGGAATCCGACCTTCGCTGATCAACCACGCAATTCGATTCGATCCGAACACGTGGCGAAATCGGAACCCTACCCCCGCCTCCCATCAATTCAGTCGGGGGTGGACAGAATCCCCACCTTGACACGTCGATTAGTGAATTGTCCGTTTTCTGTTCTCGAGAGGGCGCCACGGCCGTCATTTTCCAGGCTTGCGCCCGCCCGAGGTCGTTTTCACCAAACCACGTTTTACTAAAGGGGGTCCTGTCCATCCCCGATTCAGGAGAATCGATGCTTGGCGGGAGTATGTGCGTGTGTGAAGGTGTGGTTCGGATGCCTTCGCCTATAGCCTGGCTCCGGCGAGGCGGCCCGCTCCAGGCCGGGCGCGGGGGCGCCTGCCACGCCCGGCGCTCCGCAGAGCGTCTGCCCGCCATGCCTGGAGGAGCGGGGCGTCCCTACGGGGCTCCTTCCGATTCCTCGGAGTCGATTCGACTCGATTTCGAGGGCGTCCGGTTCCGATTCGACTGCGAAATTGGATTCCGACCTAGATCCCGGTGTCTCGATGGAGGCCTCTTAGCTTCCGATTTCCGCCGACTCGACTTCTCTCGACTATAGGCTGCCAGTTCCCGCCGATCCGATTCATTTCGGTCGAAGACCCCACTTGTCGATTCGATTCTGGGCTCGCCTGCCCTAGCGAAGCGGGTCCCTGGATCGTCCCCCAGCTCCAGCCTCCCGGGCCGGGTTGGGCGAACGGGTGGATGTGGGCAAAGGGGGGGGAACCGGCTGTGTGCAGCTGATTTCGGCCGCACCGCTGGGCGGCGTTCGTCGACACTCTGGGGCTCCCAGCGCCGGTGCCAGGAGGCGCGAGGGAAATTATCCACCCGAGCTAATTCATGGGAAACCCACAGGCCGCCAGAAGCCTAGGGAATTTGGCGACTTGTGAGTTTCCCAGAATTGTCCCCGCCGAACTATGGGAAACCCATAGGTCGCCAGATTCCCCAGGGTTTCTAGCGACCTATGCGTTTCCCAGAATTCGGAACCTGGACCCCTCTCGCCGCCGCGAAGTATGGGAAACCCATAGGTCGCCAGAACCCCTAGGGAATCTGGCGACCTATGGGTTTCCTTTAATATGGGCTTCCCAGGATTAGGAACCTGGACCCCGCTCGCCGCCGCGAAATATGGGAAACCCATGGGTTGCCAGATTTCCTAGGGGGTTCTGGCGACCGATGGGGTTTCATAGTTCGGAACCTGGACCCCGCTCGCCGCCGCGAATGATGGGAAACCCATAGGTCGTCATAACCCTAGGGGTTTCTGGCGACCCATGAGTTTCCTACAATTCGGAATCTCGGCGGCGAGTCGCCTGGTTTCCCGTAATTCCGAATTATGGGAAACCCATAGATCGCCACCCTCTGGGATTGCCATTGAGGAAGCGAGAGCCCGTTTCAACAAGGACTCGCCCCC
Source organism: Prorocentrum cordatum (assembly GCA_963575745.1). NCBI lineage: Eukaryota > Dinophyceae > Prorocentrales > Prorocentraceae > Prorocentrum > Prorocentrum cordatum. The sequence continues at coordinate 210,501 of CAUYUJ010016375.1, read as the reverse complement.
CATCTTCTGCAAATTCAGCACAGGAAGCGCACATCGTGTAATCACCTAGTGGAGGGGCCGTTTGGCGAGAGCACCATGTTGAAAGGAGACCGCCCTGTTTTCCATCCGTGTGTTTCCGGGACTCTGTTTTTTCTGGTCAACAAGCTTGAGGAAACACCAACCGAAAGACACGTTTTGTCATTGAACCGCCGCCATCTGGTCAAGTTGGCGAAGTTGTCGAGGCGGATGTGCGCGGGGGTCAGGCGAGATGAACATTGTTAAATGGCATTCGACCTGTCCGGGCACTGTGCTTGGGTTGTGGGTCAGACGCCTCCTGGGTGTCTCTTGGGGTCGCTTGGGATGCCCGTCGGCGGTTTGTCTTACTGGGGCACCTTGGGGCCGCTTGCAGCCACATTCGGACGCATGTGAAGACTCTCGGGTACCTCTTGGGGCCACGCCGAGGCATATCGACCAAACAGGTGCGGGCACGCAGTTGGGACCCTCCTTGCGGGGCCGAAGGCCCCCTCTGGACGCTGCCGAGGCTCTTGAGGTGTTTCTGGGGGAGCTGATTTCCCTAATTGTTCTCTTCTGCATCTCTCTTGGGAATCCCCTGGTCCATCCCAGGGCAACCACAGGACCATCGGAAGCTGATAGGCAACATGGCATGACTCAGCCGAACAGCGTTTTGACTAGGAGGCCACCTTGGCCAGCCTGCGCCATCTTGGAGACAGGGCTGGGTTGCTTGGGGCCAAGAGTGAAGCATTTTAAGCCCCCCGCTGCGACGGGGCGACTGAGGGGGGGGAAGGCTAGGAGGAACATGGGGGAGGAGCGAGGAGGAGGAATACGAAGGGGGGGGTCGGGGACGGAGGAGGAGGTCGAATGAGGAGGAGGAGGTAGGCTCCTGCTCCTCCTCCTCCTCCTCCTCTTCTCCCTCTTCCCATCCTCGTCTTCCCCGTCTCCCCCTCCTCACTCCCCCACGGGAGGGAGAGAGGGAGGAGGGGGAGGAAGAGGGATGCCGGAACGGGTTTGGGAGATCTTCACAGGCGCTTGGGAATTCCAGGGCGTCCCAGGGTGTCTTGCATCCGTGAACTCTACCTCATTATATGTGCCTTCCTTCCCGCTTGCTTCTCCTCTCCATTCGCAGGCGTTTTTTACCTGAATCCCCGAGTTCCGCTCGAACAGTTTGGGAACCTCAGGAACAAAAAAGGGAACTCTGCGGTACACCCCAAGGGGGCTATTCCGACGCACCCCTATCGAGGATGGACACCCCAATCGCGTATCCCAGGGTTTGGTTCCAAAATGTTTGGTCCATTCGAAAACCCACGAAGCCTAGGACAGGGGTCGACATATCCGAAAGAGCGTATTCTACCGCTGCTGGCGGAAAACCGGGGGGGGTCACTACCGGTTCGAACCCCTACCCCCCCCTGCCTGAAAACCGGGGGGGGTCACTACCGGTTCGAACCCCTCGCCCCCCCTCCCCCGAATTCCCCCCTCCTTTTCATGAGGGGGGAGTTCGAACTGGTAGCGACCCCCCTCCGGTTTTCTGGAGGGGGGGGGATTCGAACCGGTAGTGACCGTCCTCTGGTTTTCTGGGGGGGGGGGGGGGGTCGAACCGCTGGTGACCCCCCCCTTGTTTTCCGAGGGGGGGGCGGGGGGGGTTCGAACCGGTAGTGACCCCCCCGGTTTTTTCGAGGGGAGGAGAGGGGGCGGGGGCAGGGGAGGGGAGGGGTTTTGCCGGGGGAAGGGGGGGGGTCCAGCAGGGAGGGGGATTTTCGGAGGGGGGGGGAACCCCGGGTTCCGGAGGAAGAGGGGGGGGAATTTTCCAAAGTAAAGCGGCGGTGGATCACGGTTATCCTCTCCTGGCCTCTCTCCAACTCCTCATTTCTCCTCCCTCCTCCATGCTTGCCGTCCCTCCCCCTCCCCCCTCCATCCCTCCTTGTGCATCCGTCCTCCTCCCTCCTCTTGCCCCTCCTCCATTAGAAGAACAGTCAACCCGCATAGTAAGGATGAACAGCGTTACAAGGATACCCTTGCATCTTTCCCCTTCGGCCCATCCTTGGTCGCGTTCGCGGGCCGCGCCCCGCTCACAAAGGGTCGACATGGCATTCCAAGCCCCTTGCATATTTATCGTGCGAACTTGTTATTCGGGTTGTTTGGAAGTCCTCTCCTGTCGCACCTCAAGACGTGTCGATAGGGCAGGCGCGACGTTTTGATATTCTCGCACCATTTATCATCCTGACGCTTGAACTGTAACAGTATCAGGGTTGGAGGGCGGGTCCTTCTCAAAACGTTGTTCTTGCAGTAGCGCCGCCCTCCTTCGTCCAGAACAACTGCCACAGCTTCAAGGCTGGAGGCTGGGTCCTTGTCAAAATATGGCTCTCGCATTAGCGCGGCCCACATTCTTCTTAACACGCTGAAGCAGCTGGATTGGCAGGTCCTGCTCAAAAGGTGATTATCGCCCCGTTGCCGCGCAAGCTCGTTGTGAAATATTGGAACCAGTGTCAATAGGTGGAGGGCGGTTCCTCTTCAACATCTGGCTCCGCGCGCATTCGCTTTAAAGTTTGAAGAAATTTCAAAAATGCAGGGTGGTTGGTTTTCAACTTGTGGCGCTCGCCGTGGCGCCGCGCACATTCGCCGCCGAAATGCACACACAGCAGTATCAAGATTCCGTGTGGGGGAAGTCCTTCCAGGAATGGCGTTTTGGCACGACTCAAACGGTGTTCATTCGCGGTGTTGCATTCTCATGAAAGGCGTCATCGCGTGATGTTGGAACGTCAGGACGCAATAGTCAAGTTGATTCGGTGCATTGAAGTATCTGGAATGGTGTGTTTGGCACAATTGAGGATTCTTAGCCTGTTGTTTTCCAATGGGGCATTTGAGCTATGAAAATCAATTACTGCAGGGATTTGGAGGGAGGGGCTGTTGCAACACGGTTGTTGCGTCTAGGATTCGCAGTGGTTTTGTTCCTCCACCCTCCTCCCACCTCCTCCTCCTCTTCCCCTTTCCTCTTATCCTCCTGCCCCTGCACACTTACACAATATGAATACTCATCTCCTCTCTCCCCTGGTGGCGTCCTGGGAATGTCCGGCCCCCCTCCGCGTACTGTTTTTTTACACAGGATTCCCGGGAATTGGGTTTTCGTTTGGGTTTTTCAAAATGTTGTTCCTGTTGCAGCGTTGGCCTCATTTCCGCGCTTCCGCTCGTTCCGAATCGTGCTCCCGCTGCAGCGTTGGCGTCATTATTTCCAGCGCCATGCCACGGCATGGTTCGCGGTCTTTCCAAATAGGCCCCAGCATCTAGAAAATGCCTCCCGAAAAAACCATCGGATGTGATTGCACATCCCGTGTCGGTTCGCTGATTTCCCCCCCCTTTCCCACACCTTGGGGCGCCGCCACGCCATGCTATGTCATGCTACGCGTTGACCTTCGACACCACGCTATGCCATGTGATGCTATGTCATGCTGCGACATCCGATTGTGCGAATAGAGAGGATATCTACGCCATGGTAAGGGATAGGAGGGCGGGGTAAGACGTCAGATATGGCGCGAGCGCACCTATGTTGCATTCCCCCCCTCTTCCTCCTCCCCCTCCTCGTTCCTCCCCTCCCCTCCCCTCCCCTCCCACGCAGGCCGAGAGCCCGACGAGGAGGTGGCAGGATTGCCCGTTGCGCCGGCACGTCCATGAATCTCGACATTGACATTATCAAGAAGGCCCCGTCGCCACGCGCGCCTCTCGCGGCCGGCTCCTGGCCTCCCCGCCCTGCCACGATTTTTCCTTGCAAGCCGCTACGCCCGACGGGCTTCGATTCAACGGCGTGGCCCTGGGCACTGGGTCCGTGGCGAGCGCCGTCCTGGCTCCAGGCGGAGAGCACTCGCCCTCGCCAGAGGGCGCTCGCCGCGGTGCGGGGAGAGGTGGTGATCTCTGCGTGGCTCCTGCGGCATCATCGGGAGGGCCCCGCCGGGGGGGGATCGTCCCGAGCAGTCTTTCGCCGGCCTCGTGGCCCGCTGAGGACCCCACAGGGGTCCGAAAATTGCGGAGGAAAGTCCGGACACCTTTCCTCCACTTTCACTCAAGCTACGCGTCCAGCAGGGCGCGTCGGCACGACAACAACTTTGGGCCATCGCCCTCGCCTCCCTCATTTTCCGCCCTCCTCGCCTCCCCCTTGCGTTACGCCGCATACACACCTTTCCTCCAGGACCCGTTATCCTTCACGCTGCGATCGGCGCCGCGCGGAGGGAGGAAGTGAGATGGGGCGGCCCTTCTCAGAAGGCGGCCGGGGGGGTTCTCAGAAGCCCCCCCCGCCTTTCTGAGACGCCGTCGCTGCCTTCGGGGAGATGCACAGGGTGCTTCTCAGAAGGCCAGAGGCCTGCTCTGAGACGGCCCGCTCCAGCTGCTTTCCCCCGTGGTCGCGCCGCCGAGAGCATGTCGCACGGGGGGCCGCTTCGACCGCGGTCTCGCCGCTGCGCCTGGCCGCTGCGACCTCCCCCGTCAAGAGGTGGACAAGAAGGACCAGGCGATGGAGGACCCACGGCTGCCCGGGCGGCTCCGTTTCCTTTTGTTTATTATCTTACTTCATAAATTTGTATATTTGTATGTATACATCTAGTCATACGTAACACCATCCTGTTCCTCCTCCGCATCCTCTTCCTGCTCTATCTCTACTTCCCCCCTCCCCCCGCGTCGTTGACACTGGCTCCTCCCTTCGCTCTTCCCGAAGGTCACCTCGCCCATCCTAGCATTCCTGCCCCTTCCGCCCCCTCCCCTCCCTTCTCCTCTCCCTCACTCCCCTCCCCCTCCTGCACCCTCCCATCCCCTCCCATCAGACTCCTCTGCCATCCCCTGGCACTGTCATTTGAGGGAGTTTCTGTGGAACTCACGTCACACGTCATCCTCACCCCCGGCGCGAAGAGCACGAGTCCAGAGCGGCCTCCGGCACCGTTTCCGGACGGATCCGGACGGATCCGCTGGATCCGGGGACGAATCCCAAACCGGCGCCCTCGCCTGAGACATCCCCGCAAAACCGGCCCCGGGGGAGGTGCCCAGAGGAGCCCAGAGCGGCCTCCGGCACCGTTTCCGGACGGATCCGGACGGATCCGCTGGATCCGGGGACGAATCCCAAACCGGCGCCCTCGCCTGAGACATCCCCGCAAAACCGGCCCCGGGGGAGGTGCCCAGAGGAGCCCAGAGCGGCCTCCGGCACCGTTTCCGGACGGATCCGGACGGATCCGCTGGATCCGGGGACGAATCCCAAACCGGCGCCCTCGCCTGAGACATCCCCGCAAAACCGGCCCCGGGGGAGGTGCCCAGAGGAGCCCAGAGCGGCCTCCGGCACCGTTTCCGGACGGATCCGGACGGATCCGCTGGATCCGGGGACGAATCCCAAACCGGCGCCCTCGCCTGAGACATCCCCGCAAATCCGGCCCCGGGGGAGGTGGCCAGAGAAGCCCAGAGCGGCTTCCGGCACCGTTTCCGGACGGATCCGGACGGATCCGCTGGATCCGGGGGCGAATCCCAAACCGGCGCCCTCGCCTGAGACATCCCCGCAAAACCGGCCCCGGGGGAGGTGCCCACAGGAGCCCAGAGCGGCCTCCGGCACCGTTTCCGGACGGATCCGGACGGATCCGCTGGATCCGGGGACGAATCCCAAACCGGCGCCCTCGCCTGAGACATCCCCGCAAAACCGGCCCCGGGGGAGGTGCCCAGAGAAGCCCAGAGCGGCCTCCGGCACCGTTTCCGGACGGATCCGGACGGATCCGCTGGATCCGCGGGACGAATCCCAAACCGGCGATCCCTCGGATCCGCTCCGGGGACGAATCCCAAACCGGCGCCCTCGCCTCAGACCCCGCAAAACCGGCCGTGCGCACGATGGCTTGCCTCGCGGAGTCAGGGGGCGAGCTTCTGAAAATGACTGTGCCATGGTCGTCGCCATGGTCGCCGCCGTGGTCGTCGCCATCGTCGTCGCCGTCGTCGTCGCTGCGGCCGCCGCCGCCGCCGCCGCCGCCGTCGTCGTCGTCGTCGTCGTCGTGGTGGTCGTCGTCGTCGTCGTCGTCGTCGTCGTCGTCGTCGTCGTCGTCGTCGTCGTCGTCGTCGTCGTCGTCTTCGTCGTCGTCGCCGTCGTCGTCGTCGTCGTCGTCGTCGTCCGGGGGGGGCCCTGGCCACTCTGGCATCCAGGCGCCCCGAACAAGAGAAACCTTGGGGGGGGGCGCCCGAAAGAGGGGCATGGCAGGGGGTTCGCGTGGAGGTTCGAACATCGAGGATCCATTAGGCTTTCGTCGTCTCGGCCCCTGGAGGCCGGTTTTTAGCCCGGGGACCCTCGGAAATCGATCCGGGGTGAACATGTGCGTCCAGGGGACCCCGGGGGGGATCTGGGGACCGATTTTGAGCCGGGTCCACGTCCATGTTCGAACTTCGAAGGTCGAGGATCGAGGCTTTCCGGCCCTCGGAGGCCCTCCACGTCGGCGCGGCTGGACGCCGCTCGGAAAGCCAGTGCGCTTGGACCCCGAGAGGGGTCCAGGGATTCGTTTTCAGCGGGTCCTCCCGAGAACGAGGGGCGTGGAAGAGGGTGGTTGCGAATCATGGCCCGAGGCATGTGCGCGGCCGAGGGGGGGCGTTACCGTCGCCCTTGTCGTCGTCGTCGTCGCCCCGCCCCCCCCCGCCCTCCTGGCCCGCCATCCTCCCAGCCTTCCTGAACCTCACCCCCCTGATCCTCACCCTCGTGGCCCTCTCCGTTGTGATCCTCACACTCGTGTTCCTCACTCTCCACCCCCCACCCCCCGCCCACCCCCCGCCCCCGCCCCCTCGTCATCACCTCCTCCTCCTCCTCCTCCCCCCCCCTTTCCCTTCATCCTCCCCCCGCCCCCTCCCGCCCTTCCACTTCTCTCCCTCCCCTCCCTTCCCCCTCCCCCCCTCCCTCCCTCCCTCTCTCCCTCTTCCGCCCTCCCGGGGAGTGGTGGGGGCGGCGGGGGGTGAGGCAGGAGGAAGACGAGGAGCAGTAGCAGGGGGGGTGAGGAGGATTGGGAGGAGGCGGAGGAGGAGCAGGAGGAGGAGGAGGGGGAGGAGGCGATGGGGGAGGAGGAGGGAGACGAAGAGGAGGAGATAGAGAGGAAGGAAGAGGAGGATGCGGAGGACGAGGAGGAGGAGGAGGAGGAGGAGGAAGGGGCAGGAGGAGGAGGAGGAGAACGAGCAGGCGGAGGAGGAGGCGGAGGGCCCTGATCTCCGACGATATGATTCTTTCAATGCTGGTGGCTTTCCTCGGTTTCGGCCTTCGGTGCCGCGTTATGGCATCACGGCGCAGCAAAGACGGATCTGGGGAAGGGGTCGGGACTTTTTCGGGCCGTTGGGGCAGGAGGAGGAGGAGGAGCAGCAGCAGTAGCAGGGGGGTTCCGGAGGATTGGGAGGAGGAGGAGGAAGAGGAGGCGGAGGAGGAGGAGGAGGAGGAGGAGGAGGAGGAGGAGGAGGAGGAGCAGGAGCAGGAGGCGGAGGAGCAGGAGGAGGCGGATGAGGAGGAGGAGGAGGAGGACGGGGAGGAGGCGACGGGGGACGAGGAGGGAGATGAAGAGGAGGAGATAGAGGGGAAGACAGAGGAGGATGCGGAGGACGTGGTGGAGGACGAGGAGGAGGGGGAGGAGGAGGAGGAGGAGGAGAACGAGCAAGAGGAGGAGGAGGCGGCGGAGGGCCCTGATCTCCGAGGGTACGAATCTTTCAACCCTGGTGCGTTTCCTCGGTTTCGGCCTTCGGTGCCGCGTTCTGGCATCATGACACAGCAAAGACGGATCTGGGGACGGGGCTGGGACTCTTTGGGGCCGTGGGGGCCGAGGATGTGGTATGAGGAAGAGCAGGCGGAGGAGGACGAGGAGGCGGAGGAGGAGGAGGCGGAAGAGGAGGACCCGGGTGCGGGAGGAGGAGGAGGAGGAGGAGGTGGAGGACCAGGAGTGCGATGAGGAGGAGGAGGATGGACAGGAGTAGGAGGAGGAGGAGGAGGAGGAGGAGGAGGAGGAGGAGGAGGAGGAGGAAGACAAGGAGGAGGATGCGGTAGGACGATGATGAGGACGAGGAGGAGGACGAGGAGGAGGAGGAGGAGATTTCTCGGGGCGCGCGATTTTCGCTGACTTCTCACCGCTGGGTCGCCCCCTCGCGAGCCTCGCCCAGAAGCGCGCGCCCCTTCTTCTCTCGATCGTTTCCCTCTCGCCCAGAAGCGCGCGCCCCTTCTTCTATATATACAGAAACTCCCGATCAACCGCAGAGCGGCGGATGTTCTCCTCCCCTCCCCTCCGCAGTGAGGCGGCCTATAAGCTCTGTTCGAAGTCGTGCGCAGCCGGTTTCGGCGCCCTGTAGTGGCGCAGCTCAGAGGCCACGTTGTTCGAACCGGCCATGCACGCAGCGATCTGGATTTCGAATCACAAATAGTAGAGTTTCGAGGGGCTCGCCGAGGGCTCCTTTCAGGCCCAGAAACGATGAGGTGCGTGTTAGATCCTTTGCGACTGTCTAGGTTGGGTTTCTCGCTCTCGTCTTCTGCCTCCCTACTCCGTCCTTCTCGGTTTGGGCCGCATTCGGTCGTAAGGAGTGTTGCATAGGATGATCGGCACTGCACATGTTGTATTGACATGCAACCTGTGAGCATCTCTGCCACTGGCTGTTTAGTGTCAATCATTGCTATATGGGGTTCGCGCCCTCTCTTTGAGCCGCGTCTCCTTCTAGAATGTTCTTACACATCTGGATACTCGTCTGTAACTGGTCCCGCTCCTTCTTCCGCAGTCCACATTGTAGCAGCTTGATTATGTTCTTTCGGACACGTTTATTCGTTTGGACATGCTGAACGGCGCGAATTACTCACGTGGTTTTCTTCCCGTTGGCCGGTTGCTTCTTCTTATTTTTCGCCCGCCCCGCCCCCCTTCGCCAGGAGTCCAAGACCTCTGGGGACTTCTGGGCGGTCATGGCTCACGCGCCGATCGGACCGCATGTTGATGTCGATGGTCGGCGTCGTGTATCCTCTGAAGGGCTCCTGTAGTGGAAGGAGGAGGAGGAGGAAGAGGAGGAGGAGGAGCGAACGGGGGATTGTGGAGTTCCTCGGGGTCGAGGGCGCGCGCGCGCGAGGCTTTCACACTGAGTTCGCGCGTGCGTCTTTGGATGCATTTGTGGCGGTACGTGCGCATGCTCCGCGTGCTCTCGTGTTCATCCTCGTCCTCCTCTTCCTCCTTCCTTGCATCTGCTTTGCTCTTCAAAGGGGCAGAGTCCTTTATTTTGTGTGTGTGTGTCTATGTGTGTGTGTGTGTGTCGGTTCCACCCCCCGCAAAAAGAAAGGGGAACCTGACAACACCAACAACAGTGTGGCCGCGGTGCTCGGTTGCTATATGATTCGTGCTGTTTGGGGGGCCGGGCGGGGCGGGGAGAATCGACAACCTGCTATTTCGTCTCCTATCCCTCCGCCTTCGCCCTCCAGAGCACGCCTCATTCTCCTAGGGCCCAGTTTTGGTCACACCCCACCCCGAGAAACAAACAATCAATGGGGTGGCTGCATTTCTGTTTGATGGGGTGTCTGGACGGGGGGAACCGAGCAATTGTTCCTCCGACTCCTCCTACATCTCCGCCTTCGATCCTCCTGCAGAGTACCCCGGGTTTTCCCAGGGCCCAGCCATGCTGTCTAAAACATGTTGTTGCAGCCATGTCCCCCTGGAGCTTCCGCTAACCCCGCCAAGCCTTCTAGCACATTTCATTCTCTAGAACCCACCACAGCCCTCTGGCGCCCCTAGCGTATGCCCCAAATTTCTGGGGCTCTCGAGCGCCCACGGGGACACCCGAGAGGCTGTTGGATGAGAGGACTTGAAACATCCCCGATATAAAAACAACCAGTTCGGCGCCGTCCAGCGCCGGGTTGGTCATTCTGGAAAGTTGAGGGCCTTCCAGAATTTCGAAAGCGTTGTGGTGTCCTGTCAGGCCCCCGAAAACTCAGGTCCATGCCGTCCCCGAGCATTACAAAGCCCTCTACATCCGTCTCAACAATTTTACAGTCCCTCCGGTTTCCCATGAAGCTTTCTGCTAGGGAACCCTAGGGCTGTGCGAAGCAGCCTAGAACATGTTGGAGCCCCCTAGCGCGTTCCATCCTTTAATGCACCCCGGGGCTTCGTAGGGCCCAGCCACGCTGTCTAAAACATGAAGTTGCAGCCATGAGCCCTCTGGAGCTTCCGGGCACTCTGTCAAGCCTTCTAGCACATTTCATTGCCTAGAACCCCACCACAGTCTTCTAGCTCCCCTAGCGTATGCCCCAAACCTCCAGAACTCTAGAGAATCCACGGGGGCACCCGAGAGGCTGGCTCCCCGATGCAGGCAACAACATGTCAGAGTTTTCTATAATAGCGGCATAAAAAAGAGTACCCGGTTGCATTCGGGAGTTCACGGGTGCTCTTTGGAGCAGTCCAGGGTCTTTCTATGAGCTGTCTAGAGTCTCTCTGGCTACTGGCAGCATTGTGGTGCCGTGCCGGAATCCTTCCCAACGGGCTCTCGAGCACCCGAATTTTCCAGATCA
>CAUYUJ010016375.1:165000-190000 GCA_963575745.1 Prorocentrum cordatum | reverse complement strand
GGCTGAGGCAGGCTGAGGCTGAGGCTGAGGCAGGCTGAGGCTGAGGCTGATGCTGGCTGAGGCTGAGGCAGGCTGAGGCTAAGGCTGAGGCTGATGCAGGCTGAGGCTGCGGCAGGCTGAGGCTGAGGCGGAGGCTGAAGGCAGACTGAGGCTGAGGCTGAAGCAGGCTGAGGCTGAGGCTGAGGCAGGCGAGGCTGAGGCTGAGGCAGGCTGAGGCTGAGGCAGGCTGAGGCTGAGGCCGAGGCTGAAGGCAGACTGAGGCTGAGGCTGAAGCAGGCTGAGGCTGAGGCAGGCAGGCTGAGGCTGAGGCTGAGGCAGGCTGATGCTGAGGCTGAGGCTGAGGCTGAGGCTGAGGCTGAGGCTGAGGCAGGCTGAGGCTGAGGCTGAGGCTGATGCAGGCTGAGGCTGGCGGAGGCTGAGGCCGAGGCGAAGGCAGACTGAGGCTGAGGCTGAAGCAGGCTGAGGCTGAGGCAGAGGCAGGCTGAGGCTGAGGCTGAGGCAGGCTGATGCTGAGGCAGGCTGAGGCTGAGGCTGAGGCTGATGCAGGCTGAGGCTGAGGCAGGCTGAGGCTGAGGCCGAGGCTGAAGGCAGACTGAGGCTGAGGCTGAAGCAGGCTGAGGCTGAGGCTGAGGCAGGCTGAGGCTGAGGCAGGCTGAGGCTGAGGCTGAGGCAGGCTGAGGCTGAGGCTGTGACTGCGACTGCCGTTGCCACTGCGACTGTCATCGCGAATGCGACTACGACTGCGAGAACAGCAGAATTCTACAACTGGATTCTCATCCGAATCTTAAGGGGAATGCTTCCAGATATGCTCCTACACATCGATGTTAGGTTGCTTTGCCGGGATAATACTTCTTTAAATTCTTAACGCTTCGCGTATCCCCACCAGCCCATCTCAAAACAGCAACTCTTGCGAAACATGAGGCCTCGTGGTGCCTCCTGAGGACCTCTTGTGGGCCATCTGGGGAACTCTAGGGGCCATCTGGTGGACCTCTGGGGGCCATCGTGGGGGGCTTGTATGAGCGCTGCCCGTCCTCCTGGTGTGACTCGTTCGGGCTCCTCGTGGTGTGAGTCGTTCGAGGCCCGCGTCGTGGTGTGAGTCGTTCGGGCTCCTCATGGTGTGAGCCGTTCGGGCGGCTCGTCCTGGTGTGAGTCGTTCGGGCCCCTCCTTGTGGTGTGAGTCGTTCGGGCCTCGTGGTGTGAGTCGTTTGTGGTGTGAGTCGTTCGGGCTCTTCGTGGTGTGAGTCGTTCGGGCCCCTCGTCCTGGTGTGAGTCGTTCTGGCTCCTCGTGGGGCCTCTTGGGGGCCTCTTGGAGCCTCTTGGGGCCTCTTGGGGGCCTCTTGGGGGCCTCTTGGGGGCCTCTTGGGGCCTCTTGGGGCCTCTTGGGTGCCTCTTGGGGGCCTCTTGGGGGCCTCTTGGGGCCTCTTGGGGGCCTCTTGGGGGCCTCTTGGGTGCCTCTTGGGAGCCTCCTGGGGGCCTCTTGGGGCCATCTTGGGGCCTCTGGCGATCTCTTCAGAAGCGCAAATGAGCGCTGCCCCTTGAGAAGGACAAAATGAACCCAAAACCTTAGTACAATTAATGATTCTGCTATGAAGGAAGAGGAGCGCGGCCCCCGAAGGAGTCCAAAATGGGGCCGAAACCCTAGTAAAATCAATGATTTCTGCTTCGAAGAGGAGTAGAGGCGCCAAACTCCCCCCCCCCCCCTGGGGGCCAGAATCATCGTGAGGGTCGTCGTTTTTTGGCCCTCCCAGGAGTCGAAAAAGACCCCCTTGAGTACACTCGGTCCGCCCTCTCCAGGCCCAGGCGGAGAGGGTAGGGGGAGGGGTAAACCCCTCCCCGAAGGGGAAGAAGGGGGGTTGAGGACAGAGCGGGCTCTCTAAACCACTCACGCCCAAAGGGCTGGTGGGACTACTACTACTACTACTACTACTACTACTACTACTACTACTACTACTACTACTACTACTACTACTACTACTACTACTACTACTACTACTACTACTACTACTACTACTACTACTACTACTACTACTACTACTACTACTACTACTACTACTGCTACTACTACTACTACTACTACTACTACTACTACTACTACTACTACTACTACTACTACTACTACTTCGAATATTATTACTACTACTACTACTACTAATAATAATAATATTAATGCTACGACGATCACTACTACTACTACGACTACTACTACTACTACTACTACTACTACTACTACTGCTACTACGACTACGACTACTATTACTACTACTACTACTATTACTACTACTACTACTACCACTACTACTACGATTACTACGATTACTACTACTACTACTACTACAACTACTACTACGACTACTACGACTACTGCTACTACGACGATTACGTTTATAATTACGACTACGATTACTACTACGACTACTACTACAATTAATCCTAATACGTTTACTACTACTACCACTACTACTATTACTACTACTACTACTACTACTACTACTACTACTACTGCTACTACTACTACTACTACTACTACTACTGCCATCATTACTACTACTACTACTGCTACTACTACAACTACTACTACTAAACATAGTAGTAATCTTTTACTACTACTATTACTACTACCACTACTACTACCACTACCACTACTACTACTACTACTACTACTACTACTACTACTACTACTACTACTACTGCTACTACTACTACTGACTACGACTACGACTACGACTACGACTACGACTTGTACTACTACTACTACTACTACTACTACTACTACTACTACTACTACTACTACTACTACTACTACTACTACTTTTGCTATGTGTGCGTCGCACCCCCAGGGGCGACGCATGCAACGAGGCACCTTCTGGCAGGCTCGTCGTGGCGGACACTTTCTGGCCGTGCCGCTCGGGAGGTTATGCTGTGTGTCCGGGCCGGACGCACGCCTCCGATGAGGAACAACAGTGTTAGTGTGTGCTTGTGCGTCTCAGAGGAGGTTTGAAAATCGTCCTCCGATCCGCCATCCTCCCCCCTCTCCTCCTCCCCCACCTCCTTCATCCCCTGCTCCTCCCTCCTCCCTTGCCTCCCTCCCTCTCCTCCTCATCCTGACCCTCCCTCCCTCTCCCCAACGCTCCCTCCCTCTCCTCATCCTCCTCCTCCCTCTCCTCCTCTTCCCTTCCTCCTCCACCCTCCCTCCCTCTCCTCCTGCCTCCTCCTCATCCTCCATCTCCACCCTCTTCTCTCCTCCCTCTCCCCCCCCTCCCATCGGCGTGCCGCCGAACATAGGCGGCGTGCCGAGGGGGGAAGCGAGAGGTGGCGAGTTTTCTCAGAATGCGGCGGGGCTTCTCAGGAGCCCTCTGGCTTTCTGAGGAGCCATCTGAGGCTTCGGAGTAAGCCGAGGAATTGTCTTATTCGGCCGCGGGCCTTCTGAGAGTGCCCGCCCCCTCTGCCTTCTCCCCTGGGCGCGCCGCCGAGAGGAGGAGGGTGGCGAGTTCAATTATCATTGTAAAGGGCGGGCGACATCTGGAGTGTGTCTGACTTCCATGGCCAGTATCGCATCTTGCCTCCTCTTCGATTACATCTCGTGTACGCCTGCCGCGCTTTCGTGCACTGGGAACGCACATGAGCAGCATGATCTTCGCTGTGCGGTTCTCCTCTTGCATCCTCCCATTTTCCGTCCTCGTACCTTGGTGAATAAGCGGGCATGTCTCCAGTCAATTGTAATTGCAATTCGCCTCTCAACAAGCTGCCGTTCGTGAAGAGATGGACGTGCAAGTGTCCAGGCTCCGACGTGCTGTTGAGTCTCCTCTCCCGCCTTCGCATCCGCGGGCGTCGGTTTCGGGCTCTGGCCCAGGGGGGTCGTCGGTCTATTCCTCGCACCCACACGTGGGATGTCACATCCACGGGCTTGAATCAGAAAGCATGCGGTGTTAATACCGTGGCCTTTCCTTACAGTCAGAACCAGCAGTACGGATGATTCGTTGAAGTAAAGCGTTTTTGCTTTTGTCGATTATGGGCAGTCTTTACATGTTGTTTGCTCTTTCGGCCCAACGGTACCTTGGCACGTTCGCTCGTTTTAGGTTTTAGGTGTTTCGCACTATTGGGTCCCATGCTTACGGATCGAGTTTTGTGTACGTTTGTGGAGTTCGGCAGCTCTGCGCATGGGCCAGATATCGTTTCGAGCACGCGGTGGCCGCGCCGCGCAGAGGAGTCGCATCAAAGGGTCATGAGTGGTTCTTGGGAGCGAAAGTATTCGCCACGAGCCCGGGGATCATGAGGGAACCGCGTCCTGCTTGGAGGGTATGGCTTTAGGACTCCTTTTCGCTAGATAGGGCTGCATCGCTATATGTAGATATGTTATGCGTAAGTTTTATATATGTATATATCATACTGGTAATCTATAACTAATGTTACTAACAATAATACTACTACTGATTACTATTAATGAATAATAACAATAATAGTATTATTAATAATAGTAATAATAATAAGTAGTATTATTATTAATACTACTCTTTTTACTATGCTTATCATCATTACATTGTTATTATTATTATTGTTTGTATTATTGGTATTTTTTATTTTTTATCAATAATTTTATCATCATTATTACTATTATTTTGATTAGGGTTATTATGATGATCATTATCATTATATATATATATATGTATATGTGTATGAGTAGGCCGGGGGGGGGGGGAAATCGGTGCCGTCATCCCCCATGGCCGCCCCCCCCAACCTTTGGGGGGTCAGAGACCCCCGGGGACTGCCTCGGGCCGCTTCCAAATTGCCCATGACAGGCCACGCGGGCCGTACAGATGGTAAAGAAAGCCTGAAGAGGCCCCGAAGACGCCCAAGAGCGCCCCAAGAGGGCCCGTGAGGGCCTTCAAGAGGCAAGAATCTGCCCATTTCCTTTGTAAAACGTACATATTCGGCATACTCGCTGGCTTCGTCGTCACAGTGTCCCAGACGCCCCCGCGGAGCCCCAACACAGCTTACGTAAGAGAGACCCAAGAGGAGCCCAGACGGCTCATAAGGGTCGTCCTGTGGGGCTCACGGAACCCTCCGAGACGGCCCAAGAGGCCCCAAAGCCGGCCCAGGATGCCCCCAAGACGGCTTCAGGGAAGCCCAAGAGGGCCCCGTTCGAAATCATGTTCCCGGAAGCCTCTCTGGGAACATGATTTTGCGGGTTCCGAGGGCGCCCAAGAGGCCCACAAGACAGCCTCAGCGAGGCCCCAGAGGGCCCGAGGTGGCTTGAAGGTGGCCGAAGAGAGCCCCGAGAGGGCCTTCAAGAGGCAAACATCGGCCCATTTCCTTCGTACAACGTGCGTTATTAGCATACTCGCTGGCTTCGTATTCGCGGTGCCCCAGACGCTCCCGAGGAGCCCCAAGACAGCCCAAGAGAGACCCAAGAGAGCCCAAGACTGCCCAAAAGGGTCGGCCTGTGGGGCTCACGGAACCCCCCGAAACGGCCCAAGAGGCCCCGAAGCCGGCCCAGGAGGCCCCCAAGACGGCCTCAGGGAGGCCCAAGAGGGCCCCGTTCGAAATCATGTTCCCGGAAGCCTCTGCGGGAACATGATTTCCGGGCTCCCATGGCCCCCTAGAGGGCCCCAGGACAGCCTCAGCGAGGCCCCAGAGGGCCCGAGATGGCTTGAAGATGGCCGAAAAGGGCCCAAGAGGGCCCTCGAGAGGCAAGAATCAGCCCGTCCCCGTAGTAAAACGCAGATATTCAGCATATTCCTTTGCTTCGTCTTCGCAGTGCCCCAGACGCCCCCGAGGAGCCCCAAGACAGCCCAAGAGAGACCCAAGAGGGCCCAAGACGGCCCAAAAGTGTCGTCGTGTGGGGCTGACGGAACCTCCCAAGACGGCCCAAGAGGCCCCAAAGCTAGCCCAGGAGGCCCCCAAGACGGCCTCCAGGAGGCCCAAGAGGGCCTCGTTCGAAATCATGTTCCTGGAAGCTTCTCCGGGAACATGATTTCCGGGTTCCCAGGACGCCCAAAGACAGCCCCCAGAGGCCCTGGACACTCCGAAGATGGCCTCAGGACGGCCGACGACGCCGCCTAAACGCGCCAAGAGCGCC
This sequence comes from Prorocentrum cordatum, assembly GCA_963575745.1. NCBI lineage: Eukaryota > Dinophyceae > Prorocentrales > Prorocentraceae > Prorocentrum > Prorocentrum cordatum. The sequence continues at coordinate 183,924 of CAUYUJ010016375.1, read as the reverse complement.
TCCAGAGGCCCCTCCAAAGGGCCCCAGAAGCCGAAAATGATCCATGGTCCAATGGTCTTTGATGCATTCTTGCGCTCTCCCATGTTCCGCCTCCCCACGGTCCCGGACCGCGTCAGAGGCCCTTCAGATCGCTCCAAGACGGCCGAAGAGGCTCCCAAGAAAGACCAGAGGTCTCAAGAGTCTCCAGAGGCCCCTCCAAAGGGCCCCGCATTTTCGCGCTCTCGCATGTTCCGCCACCGCACGGTCCCAGACGGCGTCAGAGGCCCTTCAGATCGCTCCAAGACGGCCGTAGAGGCTCCCAAGAAAGACCAGAGACGGCCCAGGAGGCTCCCCAGATAATTCAAGAGGTTCTAGAGAGCGCTCGAAGAGAGCCCCAAGAGCGACCTAAGAGGGCCCGAAGAGCGCGACAGTTTAAGGTCTTCGGCCTGAGAGGCTCCTAGGACGCCCCCCCCGGAGGCCATCAAGAGGCTCCCAAGAAGCCCCGTGAGGCCCCCAAGAGCCCCCCGGACGCCCCACTAGGACCCCAAGGGGCCCCCAGGGAAGCCCCTATGCGGGCCCCCAAGACACTTCGGTAAATCGTATTTCCCAGATAGCTTTCCGGGAATATGATTCCTTGGGCTTCCGCCTACCGCCCCAACGATGTTTCCAGTAGGCTTGCCGACAAGGCCAGAAGGCGCCCCTCGGTAAGCCCCCAGAGGCCCCCCTCTTAGAGAGCCGAACAAATCATGCTCCCGGAAAGCTTCCCGGGAACACGATTCTCTATCTCGCAGTAGGCCGGGGGGGGGGGGGCGGCGGGCCGCTGCCTGTTCCCCCCATTGGTGCCCACAGGGGGTTGCGGGGGGGGTCCAGAGCTCCCGAGGCGGCCCGAGCCCGCCCCGAAGCAGGCCACGACAGGCTAATGGAGGTCCCCAGAGGGCCCAAGACGGTCCCACGAGGCCCAGAGACGCCCAAGATGCCTTCAAGACTGCCGACGAGGACTCCAACACGCTCCAGGACGGACTCAAGAGGGTCTCCAAGAGGGCCCTGGGAGGCAAGCTTCACTCGTTTTCCGAGTGTTTTGGATTTTGGCGTTCTCGCTTTTCTCGCTTTCCAGCGCTCCCTTCACGGCGTCGGAGACCCTTCAGATCGCTCCAAGAAGGCCCACGAGGCCCCGACAAGGGCCCCAAGACGGCCCAGGATGCTTCCCAGACAACCCAAGTGCGCCCCAAGAGCGCGCAAAGAGAAGGCCCAGAGGGGTCCCGAGGCGGCCCGGGCCGGGCCCGCTCCGAAGCAGGCCACGACAGGCTAATGGAGGTACCGAGAGGGCTCTAGACGGTCCCAAGAGGTTCCGAAGATGCCCAAGCTGCCCTCAAGACTGCCGATGAGGAGTCCAACACGCTCCAGGACGGACTCAAGAGGCTCCCCGAGAGGGCCCTGGGAGGCAAGATTCACTAATTTTCCGATGGTTTTTGAAGGATTTAGGCGTTCTCGCTTTCCCCGCTTCGCAGCGCTCCCTCACGGCCTCGCTCGGAGGCCCTTCAGATCGCTCCAAGACGGGCCACGAGGCCCCGAAGAGGGCCCCAGGACGGCCCAGGTGGCTCCCCAGACAACCTAATTGTGCCCCAAGAGCTTCCAAAGAGAGGGCCCAGAGGGAGACCGCCAACCGATATTTCGAGGTCTCTGGCCCTAGAGGCCGCCTATAGGCACCCGGAGGCCACCAAGAGACTCCCACGAAGCCCCGTGAGGCGCCCAAGAGGCCCCCAGGAAGCCCCAAGAGACCCCCAAGGGGCTCCCAGGGAACGCCCACGAGGCCCCCCAACACACCCCAGAAAACCTTCCAGGGACATGGTTCATCATGGGCCCGACAGTTCCCGGAGGCCTCCAAGGGGCCCCCAGGGAACGCCCAAGAGACCCCCCAACACACCCCAACAAACCATATCCCCAGAAAGTTTTCCGGGGACATGGTTCATCATGGGCCCGCGAGTCTTCGGAGGCTTCGAAGTACCATCATGCTACAGAAGAGCTGTCTGGGAAGTTGATTGGGAACATGACTGATCGCCTTCTCGCGGCCCTCCGCAGATCGTTTCGCACAAAGTTGCCCCAAGTGCGTTCTTGAACCGACGACGACGACGAAACGACGAAGACGACGACGACGATGACGACGACGACGACGACGACGGCGGCGCGCCCCAATAGGCGACGACGGCATTACGTCGACGACGACGACGACGACGACGACGACGGCACGCCCCAACAGGCTTCCCAAGACGCCCCCACAGCCATGCTCCCAGAAGGCCTTCTGGGAACCCGATTCATACGGCCTTCGCCCCCCTACGCAACCATTTTTCTCGAAGGCCTTTTGGAATGCAGATTGGCATGTGTGTACTGTGGTCCACTACTTCAGTAGAGCAGTGAATTCGTCAAGGCCTGGGGCCTGCTAGAACCTGTTCGCGCGCGAAGCGCACGCGATGGTTCTAGTATATATATATATATAATAATAATAATAATAATAATAATAATAAAACATATATATATGTATACGAGTGTGGACCCGTGGATTCAATCCACGGAGTTGTGAGGATCGAGTGTTGGTGGCGCGCGCCGCGTTCGGCGTTCGCACCTGGCGCCGACTCTCCTTAGAAGGGGTGGCTCCGGCGGGGGAGGGTGGGGGCGGCGTAAGAGCACCATCCTCTTTGGAGGATTCCGGCCCCAGGAAACCTCCAAGACGGGCTAATCAAGTGCTCCACGACAAGGTGAAGTTGTTCGTGGAGGGCTCTGGAAAGCCGGGTTTTCTGACGAAGACGCTGAAACAGCGTTCAGACGGGTGTAGAGGTTTCCGAAACGCTCTTCGAGGCCCCCGAGAGCATTCTCAAAGGGCCCCGAGAAGGAACAATCATCGACATTCAGTGACCGTTGGGGCAACGCAACGACCCAACAGGGCCGCAAGACGGCCCAGGTGGCCCTCAATCCAAGACGGCTTTGCAGAGGGAGCGCAGACGGGGGACCTGGACGGGCACATGGAGTCCTTGGCCTGAGGAACTTTCAGGATGCTTCCAGAAGCGCCCACGAGGTCTCGGAAGAAGCCCGGTGCGACTTCGAATAGACGCCCACGAAGGCCAAAGAGGCGCCCACGAGGCCGCGCAGAAACGCCCACGAGGGTCCGAAGAGGCCCCGGGAGCCCCCCCAGAAGTTCCAAAAGTATGCCCAGGAGCTTTGTCGTCGGCGGCGTACTCGTCGTCGGCCTCTCCCGTTAGTCCGCCCCTGTCTCTTGGAGGCAATTTGGAGGCGTCGTGGGGGCCGTTTCCTCTTGCATCAGTCCGGCCATGTGTCGTCGTCGTCGTCGTCGTCGCTGTCGCTGTCGCTGGCGTCGTCGTCGTCATCGTCGTCTTCGTCGTCGTCGTCGTCGGCCGTACTCGTCGTCGGCCTCTCCAGTTAGTCTGCCCCTGTCTCTTGGATTCAGTTTGGAGGCGTCGTGGGGGCCGTTGGGAGGCACTGGGAGGGCTCTTTTCGGCTTCTTGGCTCGGGGCCGTCTTGGGCGGTGGAGGGCGCCTCCAGGGCCGTCTTGGGGCCCGTCCGGCGCCATCTTGGGCGCCATTTGGACCGTATTGGGGCCATCTTGGGATCTTTTGGGCCCCTCTTGGGCGTGTCTTGGGGTCTTCTCGGGCCGTTCTGGGCGCCTCTTTGGCCGTCCTGGGGCCGTCCGGGCCATTTTTGGGCCGTCCTGGGGGCTGTCTTCGGCGATCGCTGGGACCTGTGGAGGATTCGATCAGGAAAGTGTCGAATCCGGTAAAATGTACAGTTTACATAGGGAGTGTAACGTTTTTTGCTCCGTGTAGTCCCCATGGGGATCCCGTGGACCCCCCCGGAGCTGTCCTGGGGCGTTTTTTGGGCGCTGGGGGCCGTCTGGAGAACGTCTTGGGCCGCCTGAAAGCCGTCTTGGGTCGTCTCGGGGCCTCCGTGGGCCGTGTCGGGGCTGTTCTGGGGAGCTCAGGCGCCGCGTCGGGCCTCTCCCGGGACCCTCAGGGGAGCTCCGGCGCCGTTCAGGACCTCTCCAGGTGCCTTCCGGAGCCGTTTCAGGGCCCCTGGGAGGCCCCGGGAGGATCGGGGAGCCGGGGGCCCACGCAAACCCACAAAGCACTTTTCGGATTTATTTGAATGGGTATATATATATATATATATATTTATATGTATGTATGTATAAATAGATATATATATATATATATATATATATATATATATAGATATGTATGCATGCATGCATGCATGCATGCATGCATGCATGCATGCATGTATGTATGTATGTATGTATGTATGTATGTATGTGCATATATACAAACATACAAACATGTGTATATATATATATATATATATATATATATATATAGGGGGGGGGGGGGGGAGACCGGCGGGGCCCACAAACAGGTGCCCTGACCCCCCATTACAGGACGGGGCGGCCGGGGAGGTCGAAAATAGTCCAGGAGGGCCTCCAGAGGCTCCTCAGAGCGCCCGCCTTTCGCGTAGCACGCACCACTCTGTACTCAACAGCTTCAGTCTCCAAGACAACACCCTGTAGTCAACAGCCTCCGTCTTCAAGGCAACACCCTGTACTCAACAAGCTCCCGCTGCAAGAGAGCACCCTTAAGGAATTCATTCAAATCCCGACCCGCCCGCTCGCCACCCGCCCGCCCGCTGCCCGCCCGGCCGCTTGCCCGCCTTCCGCGTAGCACGCGCCACCCTGCACTCAACAGCCTCCGCCTCCAAGACAACACCTGGCATTCAACAGCCCCCAGGGCTCCCGGGACTGCCCGGGCCTGCTCCCAAACACGCCACGACACTCCAAGAGGGCCCTAAAGATTGCCAAGACAGCCCCAAGAGGCCCCAGACACGCCGAAGATGGCCTCAGGACGGCTGACGACGCCGCCAAAACGCTCCAAGAGCGCCTCCAGAGGCCCCTCCAAAGGGCCTCGCATTTTTGCGCTCTCGCATGTTCCGCCTCCGCACGGTCCCGGACGGCGTCAGAGGCCTTTCAGATCGCTCCAAGACGGCCGAAGAGGCTCCCAAGAATGACCAGAGACGGCCCAGGAGGCTCCCCAGATAATTCAAGAGGGCCTCGAGAGCGCTCGAAGAGAGCCCCAAGAGCGACCCAAGAGGGCCCGAAAAGCGCGACATTTTAAGGTCTCCGGCCTGAAAGGCATCTAGGACGCCCCCGGAGGCCATGAAGAGGCTCCCGAGAAGCCCTGTGAGGCTCCCAAGAGGCCCCCCGGAAGCCCCAAGAAGACCCCAAGGGGCCCCCAGGGAAGCCCCTTGCGGGCCCCCAAGAGACCTCGGTGGTAAATCGTATTTCCCAGATCTTTCCGGGAACATGGTTCCTTGGGCTTCCGCCCACCGCCCCAACCATGTTTCGAATAGGGTTGCTGACAAGGCCAAAAAGGGCCCGTCGGTAAGCCCCCAGAGGCCCCCTTCTTAAGAGAGCCGAACAAATCATGTTCCCGGAAAGCTTCCCGGGAATCTGATTCTCGGGTTGCCGCCCTCTCCCCAAACCATGTTCCCTAAACGCTTGCCAGGATAAAAAAAACAACGAGAGTCCCAAGCAGCGCTACCTGCCGCCACGCTCGGAAACGCGTCAGGCCCCGAAGCCTCAGGAGGCGCCCAACGACACCCCAACTAATCATGAAGTCTTATGGCCAGTGCCGCCGACGTTGAAGGAGGACGGTCCACGACACCCAGAAATCTTCAAACAGGCTTCCAAGAGGGCGCCGAGACAGCCCAGGGCCGCCCCCAGACGGCCCAAGAAAGCCCCAACACATACGAAAAGGGCCGCAAGAGGCCCCCAAGAGGCCCCGAAACGAGGACATATCGCCGCGTTCGAACACGCCCAAGATGGCCTCCGGACGGCCCACAAGGCTTCCAACACGGCCCAAAGGGACGCCAAAATCATTGATTTTCTTTGAGTTTTTGATGGATTTCAGACACCCAATGTCGCCCCAACAGGCCCCCACGAGGGCGCCGAGACGGCCCAGGGACGCCGTGCCGCGGGCACGAGGCGGGGCCCGGGACGGGGCCCTCGCACCGGGGGTCCCGGGAGCCTTGCCGTGGCGTTGGGGGCCTTGTAAAGTCGCCCGAAGATGGCCCTGGATTGCCAGAAATGGCGTTTCCAGACAAAGAGAACGACCAATGACCGCCCAAGATCACCCCAGAATTGGTTCCTGGCTGTCCAAGAGGGCTCCAAGACGCCCCAAGAGTTCTCCAAGATGTCTCACAAGGAGCCCCAGGAGGCACAACTAATTGGTTTTCCTTTGGTTTTTGATCGATCTTCGAGTTCTCGCCTTTTGAGTTTCCTGACGCTCCACGACGGCCCAAGAGGCTTCAATTTCCGCCCAAGGCATCCCCAGAGGCCTCGAAGACGGTCACAAGACAGCCCACGGGGGTCCCAAGACGGCGCCAGAGGCGCCCAAGGCGGCCGGAGAGGGCCCCAAGACGGCCCCAAGATGGAGCCAAGAGGGTTGACACGGACCAAAAATCCGAGTCTTCCACCCCGAGGGGCTCTCAGGAGGCCCCGAGAAGCCCCTAACAGGCTCCGAGAGGCCCCAAGAAGCCTTCCAGGGGGCCGAAGAGTATCCAAGAGGCCTCCCACGAAGGCCGCAAGAGGCAAAATATCCATGTCTTGCCATAGGCCTTTGATTTATGTCAGAGTTTTCAGCCTTTTGGCGTCCTGACGCTCCAAGACGGCCCAAACGGCCTCCAAGACCAATCCAAGATAGCCCAAGAGGCCTCCAACAGGGCCCAAGACAGCCCGAGAGGGCACCAATGGGGGGCCCAAGAGGGGTAAGACGAACCGAAAATCCGAGCCTTCCACCCCGAGAGGCTCTCAGGAAGCCCCAGAGGCCCCCAAAGGGGACCCAAGAGGCCCTCAAGAAGCTCCCCAGAAGGCCGAAGAGGTTCCAAGAAACATTGTTTCCTATCGGCTTTTCATGGATTTTCGAGCTCCCAGCCTTTGGCATCCCGACGCTCCAAGACGGCCCAAATGGCCCCCAAGACTGCTCCAAGATAGCCGAAGGGGCCTCCAAGAGGACCCCAAGACGGCCCACGAGGGCCCCAAAACGGTGCCCGAGGCGCCCAAGACGGCCCCAGAGGGCCCCAAGAGAGCCCCAAAGAAGGGGCACGCGAACCCAACAGCAGAGCTTTCTGCCCTAAGAGGCCCAAAGGAGGCCCCAAGAGTCCCCAAGCGGTCCGACGAGGCCCCCCAAAGCCCCCCACCAGGCCCCAAAAGGCTCACAGGAGACGTACACGGGGCCCCAAGATAGCCGAGCAGTGCTCGCGATGCATCACAATTGCTTCAAGGAGGCCCCGGGAGGCTTCCGGATTGCCCCAATATGGCCTCAAGCCGGGCCTCCACGCAGCCAAGACGGCCAATTGACTGCTTCAGACTGCGGAACATCACTTTCCGACTGCCCGGAGAACCCTGACGATGCCCCCAAGGGACCCCAAGAAGCCCGAAGATGCCCCCCCGAGAAGCACCCAAGAGGTGCCTCCAACAGCCAATTGAGGAAGCACGGAGAACCCCCCAGAAGCCCTTCAGATGCCCTCGCGAAGACCCAAGAGGTTCCCGAGAGGCCCTCAGGAGGCACGACTATGCCACGCGCCTGTGCTTGATAGCGCTGTCCAAGATATTCTAGCGCGCCGCCCCTGCCTGGGCTAGAACCTGAGCGCGCGCCAAGCGCGCGCGATGATTCGAGTATATATATATATATATATATATATATAGATACACACATACATGTCGGAGTAGGCCCGAGGGGGGGGGGCTGGGCCGGTGCCACCCTCCCGCATGGGCGCCCCCGGGGACCTTCGGGGTGTCACAGACCCTCCGGGACTGCCCCAGGCCGCTTCCAAATTGCCCACGACAGGCCACGCGGGCCGTACAGATGGTCAAGAAAGCCTCAAGAGGCCCCGAAGACGCCCGAGATGGCCCACAGAGCCCAAGAAGCCCCGAAGCCGCTCCAAGAGGCTTCAAAGAAGCGTCCCAAGAGAGCCCCGAGTGGCCAAAATCCATGATTTTCCATTGTGTTTTTTCGATGGTTTTGTGCTCGGCTGTCCGACGTTCCAAGACGGCTCAATAGGCCCCCAAGACTGCCCCAAGACGGCCCCAGAGGCGCCCAAGACAGCCCAAGAGAGCCCCAAGACGGCCCCAAGATGCGCCCAAGAGGGGGACCACTCCAAAATTCGACCCTCCCGCTTGAAGAGTGCCCCAGGATGCCCCAAGGAACCCCCAAGAGGCCCCAGGAGGCCCCCAAGAGGCACCCAGGAGGCCCAAAGAGGTCTAAAGAGGCCACAGAACAGCCCCGAGGAGGCCCCACAACGGTCCCAAAACGGCTACCGAGAAGCTGCGAAACTGCTTACACGACGTCCCCGACAGGCCAACCACGAGATCCAAACCAACACCCATGAGGCCTCTGACCCACCACCCAGAGCACGGTGGCGAGAGCAGGGACAGCACTCGTGAACAGGACGTTCCGACGGGAGCCTTCCGGAACACGCTGAAGGAGGAGGAAGATCAGCAAGAGAGAGAGTTAGAGTGGGAGGAGGAGGAGGGGGACGAGGAGGAGAGAGAGGTCTCCAAGACAGCTTCAAGATAGCCGAAAAGGCTTCCAAGAGGGCCCTGGGCGGCCCACGAGGGCCCCAAGGCAGTGCCTGAGGCGCCCAAGACGGCCCGAGAGGGCCCCAAGACGGCCCCAAGAGAGGCCGAAAAAGGGAAACACGAATCGAAAATCCGAGCTTTCTACCCCGAGAGATTCTCGGGAAATCCCAAGAGGCACCCTATCGGATCCAAGAGGCCCCCAAGAAGCTTCCAAGAGGGCCGACGAGGTTCCAAGAGATCTCCCAAGGTGGCCCCAAGAGGCACAACTCATTGTTTTACGATTGGGCTTTCACGGGTTTTAAAAGTTTTCGGTCTTTTGGCATCCCGATGCTCCAAGACGGCCCAAGGGGCTTCCAATACCGTTCCAATATAATGCAAGAGGCCTCCAAGAGGGCCCCAAGACGGCCCACGAGGGCCCCGAGACGGTGCTTGAGGCGCCCAAGACGGCCCGAGGGCCCCAAGAGCCCCAAGAGAGGCTCAAGACGGGGAACGCGACCCAACAGCAGAGCGTTCCCCCCAAAAGGCCCACAGGAGGCTGCAAGAGGCCCCCAAGTGGTCCGACGAGGACCCCAAAGGCTTCCCGAGGGCCTCAAGGCCCCTAGGAGGCGTCCAAGAAGCTTTAAAATAGCCCAACAGTGCCCTGGATGCGTCCAAACTGCTTCCAGGAGGCCCCTGGGAGGCTTCCGGATTGCCTCAATGTGGCCCCAAGTGGCTTCAAGTCGGGCCTCCACGCAGCCAAGATTGCCAATGACGGCTTCAGACTGCAGAACCGATGCTCCCAAGGGACCCTCAGACGCCCCCCAAGAAGCACCCAAGAGGTGCCTCCAACAGCCAGTTGACGAAGCATGCGGAACACCCCAGAAGCTCCTCAGATGCTGTCGCGCGCTTGTGCTTGATAGCGTTGTCCAAGATCGTCCAGCGCCCCCCCGGCCTGGGCTAGAGCCTGAGTGCGCGCGAAGCGCGCGCGATGGTTCTAGTATGTATATACATATATATATATATATATATATATATAAAAAATCGCGTTGTATTGCGTCTGCATCACCGTCTGGTGCACTGCATTGTAATCCATCGCGGTGTATCATTACGCATGGTTGTTTGTCGCATTCCAGTTGCAATGATCTGACCTTGCTGTTGACCAGCCGTTGCATTGCGTTCCAGTGCAGCATCGTACACCATACCTGTTCACATGAAGGTGCATTGCATTGTGCTGCGGCTTGGGGCGTTCCATAGGATTGCGAGCGTCGTAGACTTATCTGTTTTAGGGGGGTGTCATGGGGGCATCCTGGGGCCCTTTTTGGGCATCTCTTTAAAGTATCTTACGGGCCTCTGGGTGGTCTTTTGGAGGCCGGCTGAGCTGGCTGTGTCGGGGGGCATCTTGAGTTGGGGGCTCTAGATATCAGTTCGAGTTCCCCTCATCGGGCCCGTTCTAGCGGCCTTTAGGGAGCTTTCTGGGCCCCCCTCGAGGGCCTCGGAATCTTTATTTGATGGGCATGAGGGATCTGTTGGGCTGTTCTTTCACGCCAAGGATACCAAAACGTCGATCATGCGAATATCATGCAACACTCCAATCTACAATTTGTCCAATCGGTTTTAGATTTTAGGGTTGGCCCCAAGGGCCTCCAAGACGGCCCCACGGCCACATGGTGATTCCCAAGGTTCGTGGGCCCTTTTGCATGTCTTTCGTGGAGTCTTGGGCTGACGGTGGCGTCGGTCTGGACGGGTGTGGCTTCCGGAAGTCCACGCGAGAAGCGTTGGAGGAAGCTCTCGAGAGCGCCCAAGAACCATTGCAATTCGGTGCTGTTGACGACCCCGCAACATGTGTAACATTCGTACGTGCATGAGCTTTGGTGTGCTCCATTACGTGCTGGAAGCAAGGTGGCGGATATCATATGCCGATTCGCCTTCGGCCCATACCATCACCGCGCTTGCTTTGTTTTGGACAAGAAGCCTCTGAGAGTCCTGTAAAGTCTGCGGGGGCTCTCGGGAAGTCTCTGCGGAGTCCTCTTGGGGGACGCTTTGGAGGCTTCTTGGTAGCGCATATTTCTGACCCAGTAGGGGCCTCGTGGCGGCCTCTTGTGGCTTGATGGCGATCTACATGGACCATCTTGGAGGACAGGGTTTGACATACATATTGGTTGGTGTTCCCCCTCGTGCCCCCTGGGGTGTTTTGTGATCGTATTGGGGCGATATGGGGGGCCGCTAGGGTCATTCTGATGTTTGTAGGCCAAGAAAGGCGAGCATTCCAAAATCATAGAAACACAGGTCAAGCCAAGGCCGGCCCAGATTCTTTCAAGACGGCCGAGCCTGCCTCCAAGCTTGCTCCAGAACCATTTCAGGCAATGATGGAACTGCGAATGTAAGCGGAGGTGTCCAGGGGACACGTATAGATTCGCGCTTGTTGTTGTTGCCGTCGGGCTCAAGATGTGCACGCCCGATTCGTCTACTGAACATATTGGTCTTCCTCGAGAGGGCTAGAGCGCGCTTTTTCTCCCACCCGAGCTCATACATCATACCCGCTTCTACCACCGTAAATCGTTTCGATGCAGTGCCCGACGGTGCCTCTTTGGCGGAGATGGCGGAGATGGCCGCATTCCCAATCATGTAGCTGATTTTTGTGTTCATATTACTGTTCCACGGCACGATATGCGACAGCTGGCTTCCCCAACCGTGGGCCCACACTGTATCCGCCACGACGTGGATGTATTCGAGCTGGGCGCTGAAGCGGACGCAATCAGCAAGAGTCTACACGAGGGTACCGAACTATTTTCAGAAACGTTGGCGCCATCCACCACATTTTCTTGAAGTGCTTGAACCTGTCTATCCATCGAGAGATGGATTGGGTTACCCCCGCGCACACAAGCACGGAAGCGTGCCGCGCGCAAGCGTGCACAGCCCCCAACCACGACGCTTCGCCACGACCGCTACGGCAAACTCCAAAGCGCAAAGCTGCGCCTGACCGAAACTATGCCCACCTTCGATCGATGTGGTTGCACCCGGTCTTTTATGCGTTGTTTTGTTCCGCACCAGATTGCGGGTCCGTTTTTTTGCATATGTTTTTTTGTATTGCGATGGTTTTTATATTTGTAACCGCTTGCGTTGCGCACCGGATCTTTCATGCAGTGCACGCATCGTGGTTAGGGCCTTGATATCACGACATATTACGGGGGCCGTGCTGGAGACGCATCGTCCAGGGCATCCGCGCGTGAATTAGTGATTGTCTGGTTCCTGGCGTTTCCCGCAGGACCCCGCAGCAACGCGCGGCGTCCTGCGTGGGCCTGGAGGGCTGGCGAGGAATATCGCCACGCGACTGCCACTTGACGTGAGAGACTTCGGTCATAACATACGCGGCGCCCACGCCGACGCGCAACGTTCACCTTGAACAGATCGAACATTGAGGGCGGCAGCGCATTTCGGGCATTCAATTGGTTGACTTTCGCGTGCCCCGCCAGTAGCGCGACGAAGCCCTGGTCAAGTTCCAGCTGCGACGATTGGGGGCGCATTCGGCAGGTTTCAACATTCCATATTGTCCAACTCCTAACCGCGGAGTTGTTCCGCGCCCGCGTCGCGGGCACCCAGCGCGCGACGCAGCTGCTTTCACCGCTCAGTCATCGGATGCAGCCGCGCAAATCGGCTGAGCCCGATTCACGTGCTCAAGCGCACGCGTTTTGACGGGCACCTTGAATCGGTCGCCAGGAGTACAGGTTCAATATTTACTCGGGGTCGAGGAGATGGAGGTAGCAATGCTGCATGTCACACATGCGTTTGCTTCGAGCACGTCGGGGCCTGGAAGCGGGCCAAGTCGCAGTGTCTAAGCAGAGGAGGGCGACGAAACTATCGGCCCCAGGCGTCCAAGACAAACGCTCGCCCGCCACGCTGGAACGCGACGCCTACTTCGGCGCGCCCGCAATAGTCGTCTTCGCGCCGACATCGATTCCGCCTGGGGAATCGACGCCGACGCCGCCTAATCAAGATTGGGCATCTGTTCGAACCATAGCGGACATCGAACAGCGCGCGGCGAGATCGATCACGACGCGATCCCCCGCGGCGACGCTTTCGAGCATTACCCTGATAAGGAGGGCGCCTTCGAGCAAATCCAAATGCAAGCGCAGGACATCGGCATCGGCGGCGACGACGCCCTGGTCAGACGCGACACGTCGGTGGCCAACTAAAGAGCGCGAGGAGGCAGCCATGCGCCATTGCCACTTGGTTTGGGGCCGCTGGCAACAGGCCGCGGGCGTTGTCGCGGACGTGAGGCGCAGGGCTACGGCCGCAGCGGCAACGTCCGCGCTCGGACACCAGCCTGCTCCGACAACCAATGGCGATCCGACCCCCCCAACGCCTGCCCGCGACGACAGGGTGCCGGTCGCGCCGCCGCCCCGAGCCTGGCCCCGCGCATTGGGCTGCTTCAACTGGCGTGACACGGTCGGCTGGCGACGCCGCGCCCGTGGGCGTTGACGGGGGCAAACTGCGCATGGTAGACGACGTGGGAGTCGTCTTCATGGCCGGCAAAATCGGCCCCAACGACAAAGGCAGCAACGAGTTGGAGCCACCACCATTACCGCCGCGGCAGCCAGCTCCAATGCGGCGGCAGCCACCACCGCGCACATTGCCGCGCTATCCGCGTGTCGAGGCCTCGACGCCCAGATGCCGCGCTCGGCCGCGCCGTGCGCTTGCTGCTCATCGGTTCACGCGTGGGCCGCTTTTCTCCGAGTGACCGTCGTCGTGGCCCATTGTCTGAGAGATGGCAGGAACGTCGGCTAGGATGTCCCGCGGCGCCCCTCAGCCCCAATGCAGGACTCGCTCATTGGAGACAGGGCGACCCAGTTCTGGCTCCGAAGACCAAGGAGGAGAGATCCTTGCTGCCCGCGTCGCGATGGGACATCTGCCATCGGGTCCCGACGAGGATAGCAGTGGGACAGGTGGGTCTGCAGCTGCCGCGTCAGATGGCCACCTGCCCACGATGGGTGACGAGGCCGCGGAGAGGGTGGACCATTTGTGATCTCGGCCAAGATCGACCACTTCATCGCCCCGCTGCCTCCCATCAGATGTCGGCCGACGCCGAGGCCGCTATCCATCTGGCAAAGAAGCACGAATTGGTGGACCATGTTCGCAAGCGAGGCAACGCAACGCGCGAGCGTCAGCTCCCAGGGCGACGCCCCGGGGAATGGCTCCTGACCGGAAGTGCCCCCGCTGCCTCCCCTGATATAAATGCCTTTGGCTTTCTTGCAGCGACCTGGGCAAGGTGGGGAAGGTCCCGGACAAGTCATGGGGCCCTTCGTCCAGTCATGAAGCATTCGACCGGCGGCTCCCCGCCGCCATCGAAGAGGGCTCGGAGTCGAGCCGGCGGTGGTGACAACAGTGGCGAGTTGTGTACTCGGTCAGAGGAGGTGGCGCTTGCGCCACTTGCTCGAGTTTGGGCCCCTGCGCGCAGCGGCGCCCGCGATCGGCCCAGGGACTCGCCGATTGCAAACAGGGCTGGGCAGCCGCGAATGTCTTCCAGCATCGCATCGGGGGCGGAGGACTTCGAGAGGATCGACTACTGGTCAAAGCCTGCTAGCCTTGTTGCAGCGCGACGCAGTTCTGACGCTTCGAGGCAGGATCTTGCGTTTCATGGTCCATGGGCACCTCCGCTCGGAAGCCTCCCCCCGCGACCAGCGACCAGCGGGGGCCTCTGCTGGAGCTCGCGCTGCATCCAGCGCCTACGAGGCCAATGCGCCGCCGCCGACTGCGCCGGCGCAGACTCCGCCGCTGCCACCTGAGTCATCGCGCACGTTCGGCAGTCAACAATTGATTGCGGACCGCCACACGTCCAGCGCGGCCATCAACGAGACGGCGGATGTCATGCCACGGCGCGGGGTCTTAAAGAGCCTGTCGGTTGCTTTCAGTCACCCACTGCGCCGTGCACTTACGCGGTCTGGGCGGAGGCCGACCAGAAACTTCGACGACCATGATGGGTTGGGCCAAGTTGACGGTGAATCGCTGTCTGCCAGTTTCGTGCTGCGCCGTGTTCTACATTGGCAACATTGTTCCGCCGTTGAACAAATTGCCCCGATTCGATTCCGATCCAGCCTGGACTTCCCAATTTCCGAGCCGATGTGGCGATCGCAGATACGAGCGCCGATCCCAAAATATTTGGCGCGATTCCGATTTCGATCTTGGCCCCCGCACCCAAAACTCACCAGCCGCCGCCTCTTACACAACATTCAGTTCTCAACTGCACCCCGCTGCACGAAAGAGTCCTGGGGATTTTTACTATGATCCCGATCAGCCCTCCCACCGTCAGCCCTCCGCCCGCCGCCCGCCCGGCGTGCTTCCGTGTTCAACGCAACACCCGCGCTGAACAGCATCCGTCTCCAGCAAAGCACCTGGTATTTAACATTTTCCAGTTCCAACGCAATTTTTAGTATTCAGCAGCACCCCGCTGAAAGGGAGACGTGGTAAGGAACCCCATTAAAATCTCATTTGCCCGCCCGCGGTTCGTCGCCCGCACGCCCCCAACGCAACAGTTAGCATTCAACAGCATTTTGCTGACATAGTGAACTATTCGGATTTCATCCAAAACCCGATTCGTTCGCCCGCCGCCAGCCCGCCGCCGTCCCGCCGCCCGCCGTCCGCCGCCTGCCCGGCCTGCTTCCGCGTTCAACACAAGACCCGTGTTCAACAACATTCTTCTTCAGCAAAACATTTGGTATCCAGCAGCCTCGCCGCCCGTTCGCCGCGCTTCCGCGTTCAACGCAACACCTAGTATTTAACAGCCTCCGTCTTCAACGCAACACACTGTACCCAACAGCATCCTGTCTCTAACACAGCGCTCAGTAGTCCATGGCATCCCGCTGCAAGAAAGAACCCGTGGACATTATATTGAAGTTGTAGTCCGACCGCCTGCCGCTGGCCCGCCGCTCGCCCGCCGCGCGCGCGTGTGCAACACCCAGTACCCAACAGCATGCGTATCCGACGCAATACCCAGTAGTGAACGGCCTCCGCGTCCAACACAACATTCAGTACTCAACAACATCCCGTTGAAAGAGAGACCCCTTAGGAGTTTCATCCCGATCCGCCCGCCCGCCGCTCGCCGCCCGCCCGCTCGTTGCCCTCCCGCCGCCCGCCCCCCGCCCGCAGTGTTCAACACATCCTCCAATACGCAACAGCATCCGTCTCCAACACATCCAACGCAACACCCAGTATTCAACAGCATCCCGCGGCAAGAGAGAAACCTCAGAAGTTTGTTTGAAATTCCGATCCGCCCGTCCGCCGCCGGCCCGCCCCGCCTCCCGCCCGCCGCGTTTCCGCCTTCAACGCAACACCAAGTACTCAACAGCATTCGTCTGCAAGTGCAACACGCAGTGCTCACTTGCCTTCATCTCAAACGGAACACTCAGTATTCAACAGCATCCTCTTCACGAGAGTTCCAGCAGGAGTTCTATTAGAATCCCGATCCGCCCACCCGCCGCCGGCCCGCCGCCCGCCGCCGTGCTTCCGGGCACACTCGGTACTCAACAGCATCCATCGCCAACACCAGTATTCACCAGCCTCCGCCCCCAACGCAACACCCAGTATTCAAGAGCATTCCGCTGCAAAGGAGAATCCTCAGGAGTTCCATGACATTCCCGATCCGCCTGCCCGCCGCGCGCCGCCTGCTCACCCGCGGTCCGTTGCCCGCCCCCCGCCGTCCGCTTCGTTTCCGCATTCAACACAACGCCAAGTATTCAGCATCATCCGTCTCCAACGCAGCACTCAGTACTCAATGGCATCCCGCTGCGAGAGAGGATCCCTAGGAGTTCTATTGAAACTCTGATCTGCCCGTCCGCCGCCAGCCCGCCTCTTTCCGCCCGCCGCGCGCCCGCCGCGCTTCCGGCTCAAACACAAGACCCGGTACTCGACAGTCTCCGTCTCCAGCACAGTGCCCAGTATTCAACAGCATCCCGCTGCAAGAGAGAACCCTGCAGAGTTCTGTCTGCCTCCCCGCCGCCTGCTACATATTCCATGCCTCGTTCATTCGAAGCGTGTCAGCTTGTCGACGGCGTGACCGCCAGTCTGAACGGCAATTCCTGGCTGGTTTCATCCGTGTTGTTCAATATTGCCGTTGTGATTTCTTCGATTGTCGACTCGTGCAGCGCATTGAACAAAACCATCGTTGGTGCCGCTTGGAAAAGCCGGCCTGCCGGAACAAAATATCATGTTGTTAAAAAATGCGATCGACAAACAGGACCACGCCCAGATGATCACCCAGAAACGTTTCGTGTTTCGAACGCGCATGGTTTTGACAAGCCGTACCCCCATTTGAATGGCACGAACACCAAGAGCACGTGCGACATATTTGTTGCCACCAAACATGCACCACTGGGTAGTGCGCCATGCGCCCCAAATGGAGTGCTTAGGGGTGACACGGAGGGGCGAACTTTGTTACGTGTTCGTTGCGTTATGCCGCCCTTGCAGCGCGATGCAACACACCGGCGGCACATCGCACTCTTAAGATTGGCCCACGATGTCTCCGCGCAAGATGTGGGAATCCCCATGAGGCTTCAGGATGGCCTCCAAATCGCCGACAGAGTCCCAAGATGAGCCCCACAGGACCCCAAGACGGCTCTAAGAGCGTTCACCAATCCCCCAGGACGGCCAAGTGACCTCCGAGATCCCTGCCACGCGGCTTCCAAGGGCGTAGAGCGCCCTCAGATATCCGGGGGACCCTCATGGAGGCCTCCCTTCGAGGCCTCCAGATGCTCGTTCCCGGAGGCCTCTCTTGGAACATCTGGGTTGAGGAGGAGGAAGCGGGAGGAGGAGTAGGCGAAGGAGGAGGAGGAGGAGGAGGAGGAGGAGGAGCGCTCCAGGACGCGCCAGGATAGCTTCGAGACGGCCCACGACACCTCCCAAGAGGGCCCCGGGAGGCCGAACACATGTTTTTGTTTGTACGTTTTTTGTTTATAAAAGTTTGGCTTTTATAGTGTTTTTCAAATGGTTGTTGCTTGCTCGCCTTTCCAACCTTTCGACGCTCCCACGCGGCCCAAGCAAGCCCAAAGAGCCCTTCAGAGGCTCCCAAGAGCTCCCAAAATGACCCCAAGACGTCCCAAGAATCCTCCCAGAGGATCCCAAGGCCCCAAGAGCGCTCCAAGGCGGCCCCAGAAGACACTAAGACGGCCCACGAAGGCCCCAAAACAGTCTCAAGAGCGCCCATTATGGTCTCGAAACGGCCCAATAAGACTAAGCAAGCCCGAGAGCGCTCCAGAACGAGCCAGGATAGCTGCAAGATGGCCCACGACACCTCCCCAGAGGACCCCAGGAGGCCAAAAACATTGATGTTCAATTCTTGTTTCAACGTTTTTGGCGTTTCCGCTTTTTTTACCTTTCGATGTTCCAAGGCGGCCCAAGAGACTCACAAGAGCCCCCAAGCGTTCCCAAGAGCCCCCACGATGGTCCCAAGACGTTCCAAGAACCCCCCAAGAGGGCACCAAGAGGCCTCAAGAGCGCTCCAAGACGGCCCCAGAGAACACCAAGACGGCCCAAGAATTCCCCAAAAAGGCTCCAAGAAGGGCCCAAGAGGTAAGCGCGAACCGACATTTCGAGCCGTCCGCCCCACAAAGCCCCCAGGACGCCACAAGAGGCTTTAAAGAGGCCCCCCAGGGCGTCCCAAGAGCCCCAGAACGGCTCCAAGAAGGGCCACAGCGGCTTCAGAGACTCCCACGAGCGCCCCGATACGCCTAAGAGGGCTCCAAGACGGCCACGCTAGGGTGTTCGGGCTGGGGTGTTAGGGTTCGGGTGTTACGATTGCGGCGTTTGGTTTAGGGTCAGGGTGTGTGGTTCAGGATGTTCGGCTGAGGGGGACTTGGTTTGGGTGTTCGGGTGTTAGGGTTAGGGTGTTCGACATTGGATGTTCTGCGTAGGGCCTTCGGGTATTAGGGTACGGGTGTTCGCGTTCCGGTGTTAGGGTTAGGGTTCGGGTTTTAGAGTTAGGGTGCGAGGGTGAGGGTGTTGAGCTAGAATGTTGGGGTCAGGGTGTTGAGGCGTTCGGATTCGGGTTTCGGGCTTGGGCATGCGGTGTCAGGGTTAGGGTGTCAGGGTGAGGGTGTCAGGGTAAGGGCGTTAGGATTAGAATGTTAGGATTCGGCTGTTTGGGTTCGGGTGATAGCGCTGGGGTGTCAGGGTGTTCGGATATTGGGTTAAGGCTTTCGGGCTCGGGTGCTGATTCTCGGTGTTCAGGTCAGGGTGATCGGTTTTGTGTGTTCGGTTTCGAGTGTTAGGTTTAGGGTGTCAGGGTCCGGGTGTAAGAGTTTAGGAGTTGGGGTTAGGATTACGGTGTGCGGGTGTTC
>CAUYUJ010016375.1:157500-162500 GCA_963575745.1 Prorocentrum cordatum | reverse complement strand
GGCGCTGTCTTGGGCCGCCAAAAGCCCGAAAAGTACAGAATGTGACATTTCTTCTGGAATATGAGGGGGTCAATGATCTTGACCTCTTGGGGCCCTCCTGGAGGGCCTCTTCTCTTGGACCGTATAGGGGGCCTTTTGGGCCGCCTCGAGGCCATCTTGGGTTGTCTGGTGTCCATCTTGGGCAGTGTTGAAAGCGTATTGGGGCCATCTTGGGTTTTGCTGGGGCCACAATGGACGTGTTTGAGGCCATATTGTGCCGTCTTGAAGGCCGTCTGGGACCGTCTTCACATTCTTGGAGGAGAGTTTTCTGGATTTGGGGGTTCTTCTGGGTAGGTGGTGGGTTGTGCAG
Source organism: Prorocentrum cordatum (assembly GCA_963575745.1). NCBI lineage: Eukaryota > Dinophyceae > Prorocentrales > Prorocentraceae > Prorocentrum > Prorocentrum cordatum. The sequence continues at coordinate 162,151 of CAUYUJ010016375.1, read as the reverse complement.
GAGCTCATTCGGATTTTTGAATGGCCGACATGGATCGCCTGAAGACTCTGTGCACCCCTCTGCAAGCAGAAGCTTCTTTGAGGTTTTGGGTGGACTCGTGGAGGTCTCTTAGGGGCCTCCTCGGGGGCCTCTTTTGGAGGCCTCTGGGTGCCTCTTCGGGCAGAAAGGAAGAATGATAATGATAAGAATGATGATGATGATGAGGAGGAGGAGGAGTGAGTGAGAGGGAGGAGAATCGGGAAGGGATGAGGCTGCATGATATCAGAAAGGAAAAGCGAAAGAGGCCTCCCTCTTGTTGGAAGGAAGGTGGTGGCAGGGGACCCAGACATCCGACGATATGAGCTGTTCGATGCGCAGCAACATAAGTCTCGACCCCTTCCCCAGGTCCAGTTGTTCGCTTTGGGTCCGTTGTATGGCCCTCGGGCCTTATAGGGGGCCCCAGAGGCCGGAGTCGAGGAACAACTGCCGGATCCAAACAATCATGTCGTTGGAAATTTTGGGAAGGAGGAGCCAGCCGATGTGCATTGGGCATTGGGGGCCTTTCCATTGGTGCGAGCCCGATCGACGATGACTTGCACACTATTATGTGTTCTTCCAGGTGTGCTCTTACAGTCACGGAGTACGCAGAGGTATTGTCTCAGGGCATCCCGCTTCTTTCTCGCAACAGGCGCGTGCCCTTTGTTGTTGTGGTTGTTATGTGCCGATGGGTATTTTAGAGTATGTACCTGGGGTAATCCCAGATCCCAACCTATGTTAGCTGATTTCCCGTCTTATGACTCGAGCAGTGTTCCCTACTCCATCCTTTTCAGGGGGCGGGCGGAAACACCAGCTACTTGCAACGCCTTTCTACTTCATGTTTCTACTCACTCCTTCCGATCTGTGGGCATCTGTGCTCACCAAGCGTTCAGCATTGATCATCACGCCTTACCGCAACGATCTTCAGGAGGGAAAGAAACACACAGAAACCATTCATCGTCGTCTCCCAGGAAAGTATGGGAACATATGGGACGTGGGGAGGAGGACGAAATCCAGAAAATATGTTAAAATATAGAAAATCCTGGGATGTGTGTGTATTCAGTTGTGTGTCCTTGGGCCCCCCGAGATCTTCTGGCTGATCTGGAGAATCACGGCACGCGGGCTTTTGGGCCGGGGGTGATCGGCAGTTCTTTGTATGGTTCGCATTGGAGTGTTGCTTTTGCTTGTTTGCAGCATGCTGGCTGCCAACCATGCGCTTGCTGCTGCCACCACTCATCCGCAGAATACCCTAGGCGTTACCTGTGTGCTCGCCCTTCCTCTACCGCTTTCCAGGAGGAGACGGGGAAGACGGGTGGGGGTGGCTTTCGGGGAAGACGGTGATTGTTTTGGTGGTTCCCTCGCGAGGCTTTCCAGAGAGCTTACGTTGTCTACTGGAGGCCTCGTGGTATTATACGGTTGTGTTTCCACAAGCGGTAGTTAAGCCTAGGATTCCGCGAGCTAAGTAGGGACAGGAGGAGGCGGAGGAATTGCAACAGCACGGGCTGGAGGACGAGACGGATGGCCAGGTGGTTCAATCATAGTTTTCCGATTGCTAGTCCCTTGCGCATTATTGTTATTGTTAATCATTTCGCAGATACGCACCCAATTGCGCAGGCAACCAGACCATCCCCGATTCTTCGTGTCGACCTTGGAAGCAATGTCAGGGCAATTCGTCGTGTTTCCCAGAGGCATGATTGAGCCATGAATCGATATCGCTGCCAGCAGGCATCTATTCGAACAGCACGTGCAAGTCAAACTTCCGACTACCAGTCGGATCCCGATATCTAGCCCCCTTGTCTCACGATCTTCCCCGAATTACCGGCGGTGAGGGGAGGAGGAGGAGGAGGAGGAGGAGGAGGAGGAGGAGGAGGAGGAGTAGGAGTATTGGCATGGGCGAGGAGGAGGGAGGACGGGGAGGATCTTGCTTAAACGCGGAAGTACCAGCCAGATTAGCAAGGGGATTACAGGAAGTCGACCTCTGCATTGGTTGTTTGAGCTTGGGCTGTATTCTCTTCCGCGTGTGTGACGAAATTTCTGTGCTCTGCTGTGTTGTCTCTTTTGCTCTTGTTGAGGCTTCCACCGCCTCCAACAGGGCATTCGGCCGACACGCACTCTGTACTTTGAATCCAGCGGTTCAGACATTGGCGTGACAACCTTCGCATACGTCGGCGTATGTGTACGTGCGTACATGTACAGAACACACATCGATGTGTGTGGGCGTGTATTAGCCAGCGTCGCCTCCAACACAGTGAGTTATTGCATTGTGGGGGGTCGAACATATGTGGTGAAGGCTATGCCGTGTAAGCTGGATGGTGTGAGCTATGGAGATGTGAGCTCTGCGGTGTCGGTGAAATGGCGTAAGCTATGTCGTGTAAGATTTGCGACGTGAGCTAGAGGTGAACTCCTATGCGGTACCAGCTAGGCTGCATAAGCCAGGTCGTGTACGTGTTGCGGCGTAAGCTATGCGGGGCAACACGCACAGTGAAAGCGTTGTGATGCAAGCCATGTGATGCAATCTCTGGGGGGGTAAGATTTCGGTTCGAATCGGCGTTGGGGTGTAAGCTTTGTGGCGTCGGCTATGTGGTGCAGGCTCGGCGCACGGGGCGCCCACCAGCGCCAACGAGGGCGGCACGGGCGGCAGCGTGGTGATCCTTGGGCAACCCGCCGAGCGCACGGGGCGCCCACGATGCCGCACGGGCGGCCACGTGCTGAACCTTCGAGGAACCCACCCGGCGCACACGGCGCCCACGAGGCAGCACGGACATCAGCGTGGCGAACATGTCGGGAACCCACCCAGCGCGAGGGGCGCCCACGAGCCCACGAGTAGCCCACGAGGCGGCACGGGCGGCAACGTGACAACAAAATCTTATTCACTTCAGTTTCCCCAAGCATCACACTTGAGAAGCCTTGAGTGCAAGCGTTGCCTGGGGAACCAAGATTGACACAGAGAGAGGAGAGGAGAGAGAGAGAAAGAGAGAGAGAGGAAGAGAGAGAGAGAGAGATACAGAGCGATGGAGTGGGAGAGAGAGAGAACGAGAGAGAGAGAGAGAGCGAGCGATAGGCAGAGAGGGATGGAAAGAGAGAGAGGTAGAGGGACAGAGATAGAGAGAGAGCGAGGGAGAGGGACGTGCCTGGCCGATGGGCCAACGATCGGCAGACAAGCGGTGGTTGTTGCCGAGAGAGGCGTGTGATGGTGCATCGAAACCCACACTCGCATCATACGCTTCCTGGATTTCCTACGCATGAGAAGGAGATCGGTTTCGGAGGTCGGGGTCGGGGCGCACGTGGCATGTCGGAACGGATTGGTCGGGCCATGCATGTGGTGCCCAGGCTGTCCGTTTGGATCGACGTTATGGTGTGGTTAGGTATTGGTGTGTTTGCATGTGTGCAGTCTCCTTCATTCTTGAGATCGTGCATCCAAGCGGCAGTGGCACTATGTACTTGCCTTCAGGGCCTACAAAGTAGCCAGCACGCTCTTCGAGAGCGCCTTGGCGAACCCAGTGGGCACTGTTATGATCATTGGGACCTTCAAGACGGCTGCGAAAGAGTACGAGGAGAGATTAACAGCATTGGGACTATGGGTGTCAACTGAAGAGGCCGCTACTGATGATTGTTCTGTCATCCACTGTCCCCGAACGCACTCAGGCAATGTGTGATCCACGTGCTCCGCGGTGTGTCGTATGGTTGACATTGGTGTTTGATTGCGCACGCTGGTCCTGAGACCAAGCATGAGGCATGAGTAACTGAATGGCTGCATGTCTAGTAGCAGTGCCAGAGCTTTCTCCTGGCAGTGCCTCATGGAACTGTGAGATTGCCTCAGCAGCTGGCAGTTCAATTACGCACACATGCGTGGCCCGGGCACAGCTATATGATCAGAGTGGCATAACCACTTGCAGCCATACATGCGTACCCGGATATACGTGTATATCTATATATACATATATATGTGTGTATGTACGGAGAATCACCCTTGTGTCGCGCCATTCTGGCAGCGCTTGCCACAGTGCAAACTGCAAGCTAGACGATCGCGGTCCAGGGTATGGTGGGCACGCGTCTGATGCCCTGCAAAAGCAGGGTGAGCGTGTGGCTGTGCAGCGTTTGATCACGGTGATGATCCCTGTGTGGACGCATCTTCTTGCCATTGGCGCAGCAGTCAGGGATTTCATTTGTATTGTTACAGCTGCCTCGACGGGCAACTGATCGCGGAGGATCAGCCGTGCATTAGAGCCGTGTTCTTCGCATACGCATTGAAACACGATAGGTCGAATGCACACGTTTGCTATTTCGCGCCGTCCGATGGGGTGGTTTAGAGGCAATTTCGCCAGGGGTGGTTAGGTGTGTTGGTCGAGGTCGGGCGAAGTTGCGATAACCAGGTATCTAGCTGCGGCAAGCTCCGCCACCGTGCCAGATCAGCGTTGTGTGGCGACGCTTCGAGCACCGCCCAGAAGGCCGCAACATTCGCACTTATCGTGTCTATTATTTGTGAGCTCGGGCCGTCCTGGAGCCTGGAAGATGCGCAGAAACCCTACCAGGTAGGACTTGGCATCCCACCGTGCTTCAACGTGCCAGGTGGCATGGTATCGGATCTTGGGTGAGGCGACGCCGACCTACGAATGAGCGAAGGGTTGCTGAAAGG
>CAUYUJ010016375.1:77500-152500 GCA_963575745.1 Prorocentrum cordatum | reverse complement strand
ATCTTTTTACTCGTCTGCGTATCCGACTCATTACCATGACTAGGCAGTGGCGTGGGCGCGCGGCTTAAATGTTTGTAAGGCTTCCTATAACATAGTCAATTGTGCGGTATTGAGTTCTGATCGCTCTCATGTATGTTCGCTCGCATGTTTGTTGCGCTAATTGTTTCAGTCGCTGTCGTATTGGTTGTGTTGTTCGTTGCTAATGTGTGTGGCCGTTGTATTAGTATGTGTCGTGTGCTGGCTTTATCGCTTACTGGATTGCTTTCTGGCTTGCGTACATTGGTGATGCCTGCCGCTTCCGTTTGCTTTTTCTCGTGTGGTGTATAAGCTTGTTTGTTGAGTTTCATGCCTGCTTGGTTCCTTGATCAGCTGCTGGATGACTTGCTGATGGTTATTGGCTTGCTGACTTGTTGACTTGCTTGTTTGTTTGCCAGTGGGTGCTAGCTGCGGCGTGCTAGTTCATGTTCTCTTGTTGAGGTGGTAGTGTGCGTTTGCTTGCATGATTGCTGGTGTGTGTTCGGACGGTGTTCCTGTACGTTTGACGTTCACATGACATGCCATCAGTCGTGTCTTGACCGTATCAGTATTGCCATTGCTTGCATGTGTTTGCGTTGTTTGCTTGTGTATGTTCACTCGCACGGCGTGGTGGCGGTCTTGTTTGCCCAGCACCGTTTTTGCGTCATCTCGTTAATTTGGTATGGTGTTATTGCGAATCATGTTTTGGAAGTTCAGTTCGAATCTGCACATGTAGATCAGCTGCTAGCGCAAGCAAGACTACGAGTAGGAAATTTCGCGATATAGTTTCCAACTTTTTAAGCTTTCCATCTCCCCACCAGTCCAGAAACAATTCCCAGGCGACTTGTCGCGATAAGTCCAGCAGTGGGCAACCATTTGTCGACGAGGGGATGAGGCACCAGCCAGTCCAAAGGAGAGATCCGCTAAAGCAGTTGTCAAGTACTGCCAACATGTGGCCCTCTGGGAATCTCATGAGGACCTCTTGGAGCAATAGCGGGTCTCTCATGGTTGCTTTTTCGGGATGCATTTTGATGGTGCTCGGGTTTCTTTGGAGAGCCTGTCGGGCCCTCCTGAGACTATCCAGGAGACCATCGAGAAGTCGAATCCTAGGCCCTTCCCAAGGGACGAAATGACTGAACAGTGGGGCACTACTGGGCAGCTTTGAGCTGAGGCCTCGGAGGTAAATCGGAAGCCGAGAAGGCGAGAGTGCGAAAAGCAGCGTGTTTCTGTGGTTTTGTGAGTATCGGCGGAATCGTTGGGTGATCTAGGAGACCACATGACAGCGACATGGTGGCGCTTCGGGGCCATGCTGGACACCACCCGGGATGGCTAGGGTCACCCCACGGCACGCCGGTGGCAGCCTTCGGGCTGCGCACCGTTGCCTTCGGGATCTGCGGCGTAGCGCGCGCAGTACTCGCGCGCTCCCAGACATCCCCCCGATATGATCGATGATCCTCAAGACGTGTGTTAGCTCAGCGTGCGTAGATCGTTACATCGCCGGCGTCGTTTTGAATGGTCTCGATGGAAAAGCCCACGTTGGCGCTAGCACACGTTCTGAGGATCATCGATCTGATGTCTTCCATCCGCGGCCCCAGACCCAGATCTTCTTCCTTTCGGCGACTACAAAGAGTATGGTTAACTACGCCCGCGGGTGTCGTTGGGACCCGGGGGGCCTTACACTGTCCTCGTCGGGCCTCCTCGGGGCGCGGCGGCGAGCTCTGTCGAGGTCCCTGTCCGCTCCCCAGGGTGGCCCCCAGGGTGCCAGTTGCAAACCACACCCTGTGCAAGCCACACCCTTCGGAGTCGCCGATTTTTGATGGCAGAAATGCGACGGCCTGTTTTTCTTTATTTTCAGCCTCTGCGGCCCCTCGCCGGGTCTCGGGACCGACAAAGGGCTTCTCAGGATGAGCAACCGTACCCCGGGAAGGGGTCCATACCTCTTGGAGGCCCACGTCTTGACACAAACCACGACGTCGGGGGTCTGGGTCGCGGGTCTGGGGAGGTCCAGACCTTTTCCCTGGGGGTAGTTTTGCGTCGGGGTATGTTTTTTTGTTGCCACGGGGCCCAATGCTCGGACGGGGCCAGGACGAGGATAAAGATGTCCAAGAGCGTTCCAAAGCGCTCTCAGAGCGTTCTGGAATACTCTGAGAAGGCCGCGGCGCCCGAGACTTCATCTAGAGCCGCCGGATCTCAAAGATTCTCGATTTGTCCTCACTCGATTTTATCCTCGTCCTGGTTTCGTCTTAGATGCGCTTCCCACGAAGGCCGAGATGGAGGAAAGAACGTCTGGATTTACAGAATTCGTGTCCTCGCGGTCTGGACTCTTTCCGCGGCCTCCCGCAGGCTTGGGAGCTTCTGCAGGCCTCCGGCGGGAGTTCGGGTCTTCATTGGGGCCTCTGGCGGGCGTTCGGGAGGCTCTAGGCCCCCCTGGAGCGCTCGCTGCGAGGCGCAGCCGCTGGAAGGCATCCCGAGGCGGAAAAGAAGCCGACGCCGACGAAGAATATTGAAAGCCGAAGGCTCCGCTCCCAGGGCGCGGGCGCGCGCGCGGGCAGTGCCGAGTCGGCGCTGCCTGCGCGCCTCTGGCGGTGAGGCGCTGGGCGCGGGTCGCGCGCGGAGGCGCAGGCGCCCTGAGTGCGCGCGGCGTTCGGCGGGTGTAGGCGGTCGCGCGAGAAGAGCGCTGGCCGAAGAGAAGAACGATTACCGAGAGCAGAGGCTCCGGCCGCCAATCATGGGAGCCTTGCATACCCTCGCAATTCTGTCCTTAGGTCAGTGGAGGAAAAAGGTACCCATACCTCTACCCTTTCATCCTTTTCCCCTTTTTGGACCTCCTCGGAGGCCCTCGTCGCCACCGCTGGATTCGCCTCGAAATCCTGGTCAGAGCGCACCCCAGGAGAGGTCCGGGGATAGCGGTATCGGTACCTTTTGGTTTCCCCATTTAGGGTGCATTCATGTCGACTCGCGTCTGGTAGTCGATGATGTCTCGCCGATCTAGCGCCAGTTCGATGTGCATCGATTTAGCGTCGATCAGCGTCGACTCGCAAGAGCCAACATGATGGTGTGGGAGGCTCCCATGAAAGTTCCTGAGAGCAGAGGCGCTGACAGGGGGTTGGACCTGAGAGGAGGCCAGATTTTAATGTATTCTGCCTCTGGCGAGAGCTTCCGCATGGGGGGCTACGTGGCCACGGCTGGGTGCAGCTCGAGAACTTGGCCAGGGTGGTGGAGGAATCTGCGGCCCGGGTATTCGTTTGAGCGGAAGTTGGCAGAGGGGGCCGACCTTCTGAGAAGGTGCCCGCCTCGCAAAAGCATCAGGCTTAGGGGGGATTGGGCTCAGGGGGGGGAGGGAGCATCGACCCCCCGATCGCGCATTCCTTGCCGATCGGGGCCGCTGGGACGGCCCAGCCTGCCCAGGAGCCTGCGGCGGTTTTCCAAGAGAGGCACGTCGACGATCTATCGGCGATGATACTCAGCCCCCCCCCCTCCCCCCCCCTTCGACTCCCCCCACGAGAGCGGAGGGGCGATCTCCTCGGGCCCGCAGGGTGCTTTCGCCTTCGCTACGCGAGAGTCCTGACCCTTCTCCCAGGGGGCTCTCTCGACCTCCAGAGCACCCCCACGAGGCCCAGAAGTCCCCTCGGGCTCCAGAATGGCGCTCATTGATCTTCTTTATCGGTCCTCCTCCTCGATCCTCCCCCTCCTCCTCCTCCTCCTCCTCCTCCTCCTCCTCCTCCTCCTCCTCCTCCTCCTCAACAATTATCATTGACGCGTCGCGTAGCCCCACCAGCCCATCCGGAGACGATGTCCAGAGGAGTTGACTCGATCGGGGAAGTGGGCAGCACACAGAGGAATGGTCCCTCTTGGAGCGCTCTTGGGACACTCTTGGGCGCTCTTTGGGCCGTCTTGGGCCCTCAGGTCATCTTGGAGCCATCTTGAGGCCCTGGAAGGCCATCGAAAGTCGGAGGCCTCTTGGAGCGTCTAGGGGGCCTCTTGGTGGTCCTGGGGGCCTCTTGGAGCGTCTTGGGTGCCTAGGGGAGCCTCTTGGGGCGTCTTGGGGGTCTCTTGGGAGGCTCTTGAGTGCCTCTTGGGGCCCCCTGGGAGCCTCTTAGGGCCCTCTTGAGGTACTCTTGGGAGCCGTGGGAGCGCTCTTGGGGCTGCCTTGGAGGAGATCTACCAAACAAGATGGGGCCCTCCCTCGGGAGCCCCAAACATCTCCTCTTGGGCCCCTCGTGGGCCCCTCTTGGGGCCCTCTTGGAGCGCTCTCGGGCGCTCTTGGGGCCGTCTTGGGGGTCTCTTGGGCCTCTCTTGGGGCCCTCTTGAAGCTGTCTTGAGGCTTCGGAAGGCCACCGGAAGAGGGCACACTTCATTGCTTTTCCTCTCTGTTCTTTTTGTTGACAAGGGTTTGGGCCTCTTGGCTGCCTCCTTGGGAGGCTCCGTGGCCACTCGGAGCATCTTGGAGCGGTCTTGGGGCCTCTTGGAGCATCTTGGGAGCCATATTGAGCCATCTTGAGCCATCTTGGAAGTCATCTTGGGCTCGCTGAGGCCCTCCTAGAGCCATCTTGGGCCACCTTGGACGCTCCAACGACCCGCGACCCCACCCCTCCAGGTCCAGGGGAGGGAGTAAGGGGGAGGGGTAAACCCCTCTCCGAAGGGGAAGAGGGAGGGGTGGAAGAGGAAGCGCGCCAGACCACCCACGCCCAAAGGACTGGTGGGAATTTGCGCAAAACGATCGTATCTAGACTTGTCCCTGGGTAATTATGGCTCCAAACAGTGCTTGCACTTAGGGTTCCCGACTTCGTTTTTAAGGTAACTGGGCCCCGGTACCACGTCGGCCGGCTTATGGCCGTCCGTCGCCGCCGTCTTTCGCCGCCGTCGCCGTTTGTCGACGCCGTCCGTTGCCGCTGTTTGCGCGCCGCGTTGCTTTGCATTCCGCTGCCTTGCATCGCGTTGCATCGCCCTGCATTGCTTTGTAGTTGTGTTGCGTTTCTTCGCAGTGCGGTGCATTGTTGTGCAATGTTTTGCGTTGCATTGCTTTGCCTTGCTTAGCACCACATGTGTTGCGCAACCTAGATTGCACCACAATGTTAGCCCCACCTAGATTGCACGGCATAGATTTCAAGAAATCACCCGGTGGGGTCCATGTTGGCTAACATTGTTTGTTTATTCGTTGATAGTTCGCGTGGTTCAGGTGTCTCTCGTTCGCGTCATCGTACGAGTGGTGGTCTCGCTTTCCCTGCTCAATGACCGTCCTTCGTCTTCCTGCCCAAGCGGTTTTGCCTTCCCTCCCGCGTTCGATCCTCCTCGTACCATGTCTTTTTCACGGATACCTACATTTATCACATCCGCGCATCTGGTTGCCCTGGCGCTGGCCACGCTTCTACATGCCCAACGGGTGTTCTGGCCCAATTGCGGGCTGCTCGGTTACTATCTGAAAGGTCGCGCCGTGGGCTGTCTTCAAACGTCGCGCCTTGTCGCCTTGCGGCTTTGCGCTTGGTGTCGGCCATGCTCCCGATTCGGAATTGTGCTCTCGACTCGGCAGGGGCCGTATACTCAGATCGGAGTGATGGTGCTGCCCCGTGCGCTGGCTCTTCCCCAGGGGCTGCGCGGTGGGGATACCCAGATTCGTGGCCTCGTCGTCCGGCCGCTCCTGCCATGGGGCCGGCCGCACACCCCGCAGGCGCAAGCAGACTCCCAGGTCGGAGCTGCGATCCCAGGGCAAAGCCCGCAGGGCCGCGCGGCGCGCACCGCGGCCCCCTGGCTGGAGGGGCGCTCCTTCCACCGAGTTTCCCGATGCCGTTGACGTCGCCGTTGCGTCAACACCGTCGCCAGTGCATCGACGAGGCGGCGCGACCCTGCGACCCCACCTGCTCGGACCCCACACTCAAGAGGCCTCGGGGGGCTCTGGGACTCCGCGTGCCGGCAGATCTCTCTCTTTGGGGGGTGGCCTCGGTCGCGCGGTGGCTCATCGCCCTCGCGTCTTCAGGAGGGAAAAACACACACAGACAAACTGAATCGTCGAGTCCCAGGACAATATGCGAAAATATGGGAAGTGGGGGGGAAGACGAACATCAAAAGAAAATGGTAAAATATGGGGGATCCTGGGATTTGTGTGTATTCCTGCGTGTGTCCTTGGGCTCCTTCACTGACAGATTTTTGGCTCGGGGTGTCGTTCTCGCCTCGTTGCCCAGTCACGTCCCCGCTTCGGAGTGGTGCTGGCTCCCCCGAGGGGTCGAGCAGCGGGTGATCAACGACACGGAAGGACGGGTGGGAGCCCTCCGAGCCGGGCGTTGTATTTTTCCCAACCATCCTGTGGTGTTGGGTCCTCGTTTTGAAGGGACGGTCCCCGCGTTCTCCTCTCCTCCTCCTCCCCCTCCTTCCTACCGTCCGCATGCGCCCCGCACACCCAGTACAGCGTTTCGTGGCCCTCCCCCCCCTCCTCCCTGCGTTTCACCCACCCAGTAGAGCGCTTCGTGGCCCCATAGGGAGCCCCACCGAAGGTCCCAGGGCTACCGTCCGCATGCTTCCCGCACGCCCAGTACAGCGCTTCGTGGCCCCATAGGGAGCCCCACTGAAGGTCCCAGGGCTACCGTCCGCATGCGTCCCGCACACCCAGTACAGCGTTTCGTGGCCCCATAGGGAGCTCCACCGAATGCCCCAGTGCCCCCGTCCGCATGCGTCCCAGAAGCCCAACTTGGCATTTTCACGCACGCAGTGCAGCGTTTCGTGGCCCCATACGGGGCTCCACCCAAGGCCCCAGTACCACCGTCCGTACGCGTCCAGGAAATGTAATTTGGCATTTTCACCCGCGCATTGCAGCGTTTCGTGGCCCCATAGGGGGCTCCACCGAAGCCCCCAGTGGGATTGTCCGCATGCGTCCCGGAAACACAATTTGGCATTTTCACTCAGTCAGTAGAGCGCTTCGTGGCCCCATAGGGAGCTCCACCGAAGCCCTCAGTGGGACCGTCCGCATGCGTCCCAGAAACCCAATTCGGCACACCACCCACACAGTACAGCGTTCCCCCCCGCCCAGTGCAGCGCTTCGTGGCCCCATAGGGAGCTTCACCGAAGCAGATATTCACAATTACGGTACCCACAACTGCATATGGTTGGGACCTTCGCCAGGATAATTTTCACATCGGGCGTTCTCGTTGGGTTTCGGGCCCCTGACGAATGACGCAGAAAGATTGGGTCTAATGTTCCAGTCGCTATTTTTCGCGATGTTGCATATGTTGCGATGTCGGATCTCAGGGAGGACGGGGCAGCAAGTAGCTCCACGACCAGGACGAGAGGGCAGGGTGAGGATGAGGAGGGAGGAGGTGGACGGTGGGAGGGAGGAGGAAGAGGAGGCGGAGAAGGAGGACGAAGGTGAGAGGAGGGGGCGCGGGACGGACGAGGAGGAGAAGAGTGTAGGGAGAGAGGGAGGGAAGCGGGGAAGGGCAGAGAAGGGGAAGCATGAGGAGATGTGATGATGTTGATGTTTTCGATGACGGTGATGTCACGGAAGTAATGGTGGTGGTGATGGTGCTCATGATGACGATGACGATAGCAAGGATGATATTGATTGTGAGTGTGATTGCGACAGTAATGGTGAAAGTGGTGGCGGTGATTGTGATGACGATGGGTTGACGGTGATGGTGACAGTGATGATGATGGCGGTGATGATGGGTGATGATGGTTGTAATGATGAGTGTGACGGTGATTCTGATGGCGACTGTCATGGTATAGCAGGAATGTTTGTGTTGATGATGAGGATGGGGAGGAGAAGGACGAGGAGGAGGAATAGCAGGATACCCCTCCACCCCTCCCCCCACCCCTCTGCCGCGGCTTGCCCAGGGATCATCGCAGCCTGGCCAGCGTCCCCTCGGCAAGGACCCCGCCAGCATCGCGAGCGTGAAGAGCGTGGGAAGAAAGCCAGTCGAGACAACTGCGGCCCTTTCTGCTGATAGTGCCCGTCATTTTTGGGCGTCATGGTAGCTTCTCGCCGCCACGGCATAATCCGTCTCAGCAGACGGGTTGGGATACAGTATAATCCGATTGTAAGGATGGGTAACCTTCCCCAGGTTACCCTTGCATCCTTGCCTCTTCGGTCCATCCTTGACTGCGTTCGATGGCCAGCCCCGCTCGAAAATCTTCGACATGGGCGTCCACGGGGCTTGCATCCGCATCGTGAGTTCTTACTATCATGTGACTGTAGACCCAGGAGCGGTTCGAGTTTGAGTTGATATGGTTCCACGAAGGCCGCCGTTGTCTCAATGAGCCCATATCCGAGAAAAAAGGGGGTCCCGAGGAGGAGGAGGAGGAGGAGGAGGAGGAGGAGGAGGAGGAGGAGGAGTGCAGGCGCCGCTGGCGGCCCACTGCCGATATCTAGATGGGTTGACACGCGAGCTGAGGATAACTGAAGCAGTGGCGAAGCATCCAGGCTTGCCTATAGGCCCACCAAAGAATGTTCCACGAACCTTTTGTGGCTTGCGCGAAATGTTCTTAGACCAGTTCTAGCTGAGACGGTACTGTTTGAATTCATCGGCTCTCAGATTCGAAGAATATTGTTTTTGTTTTTCTATTTTTCAATTCTAGGAAAGGCCTATAGGAATGACGGGGCGGTCGGTCCTTGCTCAAAGAACGGTCAGGTTGGGCGGTCTGTGTGGCTCGCGATGGGCCCCCTTTCCCAGCGTGCGTGGCACGCTTGGTCGGGGGGTGGTGGGGGAGTCGGCGACAATCCACGATCTGGATTAATGTGTGCCGATGTATCATTGCCCTGTCATTGCCCTGGATGGGGGGGGCGCCGCACGGTCAAGTCTGCCCCACTCGCTCCTCGAACCATTTGCGTCACGTCTTGCGCCCCTTCAGCTTACTGTTGCCCTGTGCGCGCCGCGAGATGAAGCCCCCCGCCCGCTTCCCCGTTGCCTGGCCCCCGCTCCTTCCCCTCGGTGCGCCGCCTCACGTGTCTTGCCAGTGAGGGGGAGGCCAGTAACGCGAGCGGCGAGAGGCGCGAGCAGGAGAAGGGACAGCGAAGACAGGGACAGGCGAATAATAATCGACTGCGTAAGAATACACGTTCGATTGTCTGCTGGGCTTTCTCGGATCGGCGCTTGGACCCCCCTGACGGAGCCTCGGGCGCCGCCTCTGGTGCGCTCCATGCTCGGACCTTTGAACGTCCATGCCAATGCCGCTTGTTTCACTGCCAGAGAGCCACGGGACAGGCCGGAGATGTGGTCCAGCTCGAAGGTCCCTGGCGGGCGTTGCCGAGCAGAATGGAGGAGGGAAATGTGCAGGTGCGCAGCATCGTCTACTTATCCCCATCCCCATTGGGTCATGGCACTTCAGCCCCGCCAGCACACCCCGCCAGGTGGAAATGAATCCCGCGAGACCCGAATGAAACAGAACATATCCCTCTCTGGCGGAGTAAGTCGGTCAGCGGGGCGAAGGCCGTGCCAGTGCGGGTGGGGATCCGTTCAACCATGCCCAGCAGGTGCGCGTCTTCGGGCTCGGGTTCAAGCCACGCCGCCAGCGGCGCGTGGGCGGCGGGCGTGCGCGCGGCGAGGGGGAGGGAAGGGACGCGTGCCCGCCCCCCCGCCGCCAGCAATGCCTCTGGATGAGGACATCTCTGCGCTCGTCGCCTCCGCCGCGGACCCCCAACGGAGATCGTGCCAGGGGCAACGTTAGGGGTGGGGGCGGGGATAGGCTCAGGGGGGAGCGCATCGCACATTTGCCCGCCGACAGGGGCCTGGTAGCCCACGCCGCCCAGGAACGTCCGGATTCTTTTTGTTCGGGGGGCCTATCGCCGATCTGTCGACGATGTGTCGTCGACTCCACGTCGATGTTTCCCCTCCATGAGCCAGGCGACCCCGTAACATTCCCACTGACCCGCTCAAGAGGGTGGCCTGCGCAGGCGTGGCCCCCAAACGGACACACAACTGCGCAGACACTTGTGGAGGTCCGATTGGATCTCTTGGGTGGGCGATGGGACCCCCCCTGCGGCGTTTGCAGCGCCGCCCCTGGCGTGCTCCGCGCGCGCCAGGGAGCAGGGTCCAGCATCGATCCAAGAAGTCCACGCTGACCCTCGAGAGTGTACGGGTATACGTTGATGTATTTCGATGTTCTTCTCTAGTGGCGAGCGCAAGCTCGGTCTGCCCCTCTGCCTGAGTCCTTGCGGCTCGATCTTTCATCTGCAATCCTGCCAGAGTGGCAGAGTGTCACACGCTGACCTTCGGACGGTTGACGCCAAGGCATTAGCGAGACCGAGGTTGCGTGCGTTGAAGCTCTTTATGTTATCTCTGGTTTTCCCTCCATCGCAGTTCCTCAGTCATTCTGCCATCCCCTCACACGCCAGCGAGAATTCGGCGGATATTGGAACTCACCAACTCGTTTCGGCAGCAGCACGCCCTGCCCCCCCTGATGCACCACAAGGCGCTGGCAAGGGTGGCGGCAAAGCACGCCGCCGACGTCGCCGACGGTGCTGCGCCGTTCAGCCACGCCGCGGCGCTCAGTAATTAGCGCACTGGCGGAGGAAAAGCGTGCGCCAGAGTGCCCGCGCTGTGGGAGGCCACTCGGACGGAACCCGCCCGCGACACGACCTTGCCCGCACCCACCTTGTGCCGATCGCTTGATCGGATCAGACGCCCCGCGGGCGCGGTCGCATCGCCCCAGGCGAGGTCGGTGTATCTGGCGACACAAACCCATACCCACAGGGAGGAGGGGGGCCATGTGTGCGTGTTGTCGGGTGGGTGTCCTCGCTCGAACGCCCCAACCCCCCCCCCCGCGTCCAACAGCCCGCGCCCATATAGCCAGTCCTCCTTCTCCCGACCCCCTTGTGTATGCTGCTCGTTCGTCAGGATGGGCCAGGGGCCCGCGGGCTCGGTGCCGACGAGAGGGGCGTGTCATCGCTCGGACGCGTGCACTGTTCTCGGCGAGGCCAGCTCCAGAAGATCTGGACCCTCTTGGAGCAGCTTGGACCATTTCGGAAAAGAGGATATGCACGACACCAAGCAGTGCACGGAGAATGGGCGTCCGAGGGATGGCAGGGGTGGGGGGACAGAGGCACGAAATCTGTTCCGTGCAGCGGTTCTCGGCCGCGCCGCCGAGCGCTCTCCTCGACGCACTGGCGCCCCAGGATGCGGCAGGCGCAAGGGGGAACCAGCTAGCTACGTGAGCCGATTCTCAGACGAGGACAAGGTACCATTTTCCCTCGTTTTCCCCTTTCTCAGTTGTACCGCTACCGTTCCTTCGTTTTCCCCTTTTTGGGCCTCCTGGGAGGCCCTCGTCGCCACCGCTGGATTCGCCTCGAAATGCTGGTCAGAACGCGCCCCGGGAGACGTCCGGGGAGTAACGGTATCGGTACCTTTCGGTTTCCCCAGATTCGCTGAACCACCTTGTCTACCCTCCCCACCACTTTCGTCCGACTCCGCTGGCAAGTAGCGTGGGCGAGCCGCGCACCGACCGTGCACGCCTGCCTCTGCGTCTCGCTCCAGCGCGTGGCCGATCCTTACAGATCACCCGCTGGTCGCCCGAGCACCCCCGGCGCGGCCGGGGACGCTGGGTGCTCCTGCGGTGGGACCGGCGGATCGGGGAGAGACGCGGCAAGATGGCGCGTTCCCTTTGCGACTCCGCGAGGTCGCTAGGCTGGGTCTCTCTGGGAACCTTCTCGGGTCGGACCCGGATTTGTGACCACATCCGTTTCTTGCGGTCCTGTTCTTCAACAGGCCTCTCGGGGATTGTACGCGGCCTCCTCTTCCCTCGTCCCCCAGGACGGAGAAAGCTGCCGCCTCCAGCTCTCTCCAAAGACAGGTCGGGACCCCGAGGGGGAGTTGATCAGCCCATAGCGGCACGCTGGTCGGTCACTCGGGAGGGAGAGCCACCCTTGTCCCCGGCCTCCGCGCGCGGGCAGGGTGTTTGGGTGCCCGCGCGCAAGCGCTCGCGCGGCCATCGCTTCCATCCGCACACGCAGGTTGACCTTGTGGCTTGGCCTGCCGCTGCGGGGGGGGGGCTCGTCGCCAGGGCCAGAGTTCGCTCGTTGAGATACTCGGATGGAGCCCAGTGGCATTCGGCAAAGCCCGCCACCGTTTATGGATGGGCTCTCGGAGGCATGTTTGGGGCCTCTCGGATGTCTCCTTGGGAGCCTGGTGGGGGTGTCCTGGCGATCTCGGATGCCATCTTGGGAAGGCAAGCTCGAAGTGTAAGTTCCATTTCCCCCTCTTGGGCCATTTGGGGGCCTCTTGCGCCGTCTCGGGCGCTCACTCGACACAAAAACCGTAGCTGGTAAAAATTACAAAGACCATGGATGTTCCAATGATTGTGGCCTCATGAGCTGGCCACCAGGGCTCCGAGGCAGCCCAATATGCGCCCAAAAAATGGCTCAAGAACGGGCCAGAGGACCATACTAGGCCGTGCTGGAAGTATGGGATCCCAACCACGCTGCCGAGCCCTGTGGGAAAGTTGCACGATCGGCCCCGAAAGTCCTGCTGGAAGCTCGGGGAAATCCATTTGGTTTTTTTGGCCCCGAAAGAAATACGCATTGCAATGCTCCACTGAGTGCCTACTGCACGGACTCACAGCACTGTGGCGAATCTGGGATATTTTCGGACACCGATCTTGGTCTGACCCCCTTGGTGGAGCGAAAACGAAGGGCACCTCTCCGATCGCCCCTTCGATCGGGGCTAATGCAACAGCCCAGCTGGGCGAAGCTGACCTAGGCCGGAGCGCCCGAGCGCTTCTCATCGTGCCAGGGGGCGCGGCGGCCAGGGAGGACGAACTCGCGCACGGCTAGTTTCATCTGGAAGCACGGGGCCAGAGGCGCAGTCAGGAGCGGCCTTGAAAGGCCACGCTTTGAAGCAAGCATCCCCGGCGCTTGTTGGTTCTGAGAATGTTTTTCATGTGTTTTGCCTTTTGGGTCGAAGGCCCTTTTTAAAGCAAGGCACCTATCAACACGTTCGCGCCGCGTCGACGCGGCGGCGACTCCTGGCGCGGGCGCTCAAGATGGTGGCGCAGACTCAGCCGATATCGAACGATGTGCGCTATCGGAAGTCCGCGATCGTTCAAAGTTAGAGGACCCACGCTGTGTTAGAAGCCGACGCCGACCTTTCAGCGATTTGAACTTGCCGTAGAGACGTCTCAGTGTGTTCACCGCTTTCGGGATTGACGTGTTCGGACGCTGGAGGGTTCCTCGTAGCCACGGCTGGACTCCTCTCGAAGGGCTGATCGGGGTGATGTTTTGGAAGATGCTTGTCCTGCCCCGCTCTCGAGTCGGTCTGCCGCAAGCTTGCCCCCAGGTGGGTGAACGTTGCAGAAAACCTTGCGAGGTCGTTGGGTACTTGCAAAGCTGAGTTTGAGAAGGCGGAGGAGGAGAAGAAGGACAATGATGAGGATCTGTATGGAGAGATGAGGAGGAAGAGGAGGAAGAGGAGGTTCTGGAGGCGACGCGATGCGCTCATCCCCGATAGGGGGTGCGAAGGGCTCTAGCCTGCTTCGGGAGGAGGGGGGATGAGGAAACAGGGGCAGGAGTTTGTGAAGGGCAAGGAGAAGGAGTGCGGAGCAGTTGCAGAATGAGGAAGACGAGAGAAGCCGAGCAAAGGAGCAGAGGAATGACGTCGGGCGGAGGGGGCAGCTTTACAGTCGAGCAAGTGTTAGTCAATCTGACAGTCGGAAACGAAGGGTGATTCAATAGGACGCTTCAGGCAGTTCCCCACAATGGCGTCACTAACCCGATCCTGGTCGGCATCGTTTGTTCATGGGCATGAGCTTAAGAAGCTGTTGAAGCCTTCTCACCGTCCTCCTTTCCCCCCTCTGGATTGATTGATCCGTTCGCTACGTGGGAGACCAGGACTGAAGGTAAGAGGGAAGCGATAGGCGAGCCAGCCAGGAAGTAGACGGTCAGACACCCACAGGAGAGTGAGCGACCACCAATCCCACCAGGCACGAATACTGCTAACTCCGCCAACCAATCGAAGCCTGACAAGTCCTCGCAGGAACTCAGACAGCGGCACCAGCTTTTCCCAGCTGTGCCAGCCCAGCTGAAAGATGCGGGGCCGAAAGACGCAACATGTGGGAGTCGGCAACATATTTCAAATGCAGTAGGGTCATGTTCTGTTTGCAGGGGGTGAGGAGTACGTCGTATCACGTATCACAGCAGCATCCGCGAGTTAGCGTTCCCCGCGATCCATGACCCCCTCACCACCACCCCAGTCACGAAAAGTCAGCAGGCGGCACCAGCTCTTCAATAGGCACCCCACTGGGTTGGTGGCTGGAGTGCAGCCCATGTTGGATGCGGTCAAGATTGGATGCAAGGTGGGTGTAAGACGGGCCAGTTTTGCAGCCCTGTGCCAACATGCCTATCCGCACGCCCTCACTTGAGGCTTCGCAAACCACATGTATCAAGGTTGTGGCCCCGTCAGGGGTGCCAGTGAGAAACATCTGTACCCTCTTAAAGTCAGCTGCCACTGTCAGTAGCATGACGCACCCATCTGAACAAATCGGGGCGCATTCTGGCCAGCACTCCGAGGCCCTCGAGACGAGGGCCACCAGGACGCCCCGACGGGCGAACGTGAGGGACGGCGTCATCGGCATCATTATTCTCTTTCTCCTCTGGGAACCTCGCGTTGCCTCGATCCTGTCAGAACCACTCCCTGAAACGTTTCCTGGCGGGTTCGGGGCAGATCTCAACACCTCAACCTCGGGGCGCGACCCAGGGGAGCCGCCAGAGGCGGCGCCAGCGTGTTGAGACCGCCCCGGACTACTCGGGGGGCCTTTCGAGGCTAGCGGGTGCTACCTGGGGAAGGTTGTCAGTGGGCAGCCCGAAGCCTTACCAACGTGAGCTTCTGTTGCCGCCTCCCCCTTGACTCGGGGCCCCCCAAACGGTGTGGTGACCACACCGCGTGGGGAGTCTTTGGGGATTGGGACTCGGGTCGGTCTCCGAGGACGTCTCGGGCGACCCGGTCCCAAAACGGTGTGATGACGGACCGCGCGGTGAGGTCTTTTGGGTTCCGTGGTCACTACGCGGTCCGTCACCATACGGTTTCGGCCCCCCGGATTTACAGACTCCTCCTTTCGTCCGACCCGAGTTCCGCCCCCATTCGGGAGGTCCGACGGCTTCGGCAGAGACGAGCTGCCGCAGGCCGCGCAGCAGGGCGGCCGGTCTAAATAGTGCGCGGCCGAGAGGGGTCGGCTTGGCCGCAGCGCTGGGCCGCCACAATCCCCGACGGCGAGGAGGAGGAGGGGCGAGGGATCGAAGGATCGAGGATCGCAGAATCGAGGGTAGAGTTTCGACGCTGTGAATGGAGGATCGGGGGAACGAGGATCGGGTTTTGACGACGTCGATCGAGGATCGAAGGGCCGAGGATCGAAGGATAGAGTATCGAAGGATCGAAGGATGGAGGTTTGAGGATGTGCACCGAGTTCCGAAGTTCTGGGAGGGTTGAAGAACAGAGAAGAGCAAACGCTGCCGTTGGTAGCCCGTCAGCGTGTTACATCATTCGTTTGTTGTTCGAAGACCTTGTGTTTCGTTTCCTGGCGATCACCACCCACCAAACCACCCCAACCCAACCCGTGCCCTCCATTTCCAGTGGGGGGGGTCGGGAGACATTGAAAAACACATGGAACCCGTACCCCCCACAACCCGAAATTCGGGGAAAATTGGGGTCTTCGGGTTGGGTTGGGGTGGTCTGGTAGGTAGTCAGTAACGCGCTGATGGGTTCTCCACGGCGGCGTGCCATTGAGAATTGTGTTTGCTCCCCGATGGTCTCCCCTCCAGGGAGATGCTTCTCGCCGCGGCAGCGGCCAGGCGCCCCACGAGATTGTCAGCTCGGCGCATCTCTGGACGGGTTTTGGGGCGGACGTTTGAGAGGGGGGAGGCGGGCAGGAGAGGAGCATCGAACAGATGGCGCCGTACGCTTTCCGTCTTGGCCCTGGGGGCTCATTCAGGGCCTTGGGACTGAAAAGACGATCCCGGAAGAAGATCTGGTCAGGATGTACCCTGGGAGATGTCCAGGAATTGGTCTTGTGAGGATTTCGTTGGTCGAGGAGGGAAGGTGGATGAAGATGAGCGATGGGAGATGAGGCGGAGAAGGATATCCATTGCCCACGACGATTGCAGTCCGCGGCGCTGATGGTATGGGCCATGCGGCTCACTTCCCAGGCTCGGGTGGTCTGGCAGGAGAGGGGGAAAGGAAGGCTACAAGCTACGAAAATTGCGGCACGTAGTTGGCTGGTTTCGGCCTTATTGCCAGGCACCGTACTCGATCGAGGCGCCCTGAAAACCAGCTTCGTGTAGCTGAGTCCTAGCATTGTCAAGCCGATCCCCATCCCCACAGGGCCATGGTGTATCAGCCTGACCATCTCCCCCCCCCCCAGTTGAGGATAGACCCCTCGAAACCCGAAGGTTCTATCCCCATCTGGGAGGGATAGATCGGTTATGGTAGAAGGGCCAGGGCCATGCCAATGGGGACGGGGATCGGTTGCGCGATGCTCAGAGTCGCCAAACCACTCCGTGCTTTCGGGAAACATACAACGACACAAGCATAACAACTCGGAGGGCCGCCCGTGTTTCTCGGATCGGCGCTGAACCCCCCTCCCTGGCGCGCGGCGCACGCCAGGGGCGGCACCAGAGGCGCCGCCAGGGGGCCCCAGCGCCGATCCGATGAAGCCGCGCGGACCTCCGAACTTTTCTGTTTCTGCTCTTGCTGGTTGCTCCCCTGAAGACCCTGGGTTTGCACTGCCTCCTCGTCTGCCTTGGCTGGCCCCTCCAGCGCCCCCCGCTGAGAGGCCACGGTCAGCGGCTGGTGCGGGTCGCCCGGCCACCGGCGGAACCTGCTGGGCCCGTTCGACGCGTGCGGAATCGGCTGGGCCGCGAGCGACGCCGGCACCATCCGGCCGACAGACACGCCGACCCCCTCTTTCGGGTGTTGCTAGAAGTGCTCCTGGCCCAAGGTGCCCCCAGGAGTCTCGGGGTGACCCAGAGGGCCTCCAGAGCACCCCTGACGAGGCCCTGAGGGCCCCAGGGGCCAAAGAATGGAGCGAAAAGCCGGGGGTACCTTGGGCCAGGGGCACTTCTAGCAACACCCGACTTTTCAGGTTCGAGGTGTTCGGGCGTTTTCGTCGGTTCTCTGCGGCTTTCCAGCCCCGGGGTGCTTCCCAGCAGCTGCGCCTCGCTGAGGGGGTTCTGGGAGTGCCCACGTCGTCCCGAATGGCCGCCGGAGAGCCGAGGCATGACCCGAAAATCAGGGGGCAACGTTGGATGGGGGTAGGCTCAGGGTGGAGCGCATCGCTTCCAGATCGCCCACTCATTCCAGGCAAGGGCCTCATGATTCGCCCCGTCGGATTCGCTATTTGGGCCTATTGCCGATCTATCGGCGATGTGTCGCCGGTTCCAGGGCGACGCGTCCACCCCTGAGGCGCCGCCCCCCATATGGTTGCCCCTAGGACCCACCGAATGCTGACACGCATGCTAATCAGAAGCGGAGGTTGGGGGGAGAGTTCGAAGTGAAACGGAGACCCCCACAGGGAAATCGGTTTCGGTGTTGTGTTCGTGTCGTGCGTGCGGGCGAGGCGAAGCTGCGTGGGCGGGCGAGAGGAATGGACCCGCCGTTGCTAGGTCGAAACTGAGCTTAATGACTCTACCCCCCAGTTGGCCCGCGGTGGTTCGGGAGAGTCCCGCCAGTGTCCCGTGGTGTCCCGTGAAGCGGTGTCCCGTAGTATCACGTGGTGTCCCGTGGTGTCCCGTGGTGTCCCGTGGTGTCCCGTGGCGCTGTGTACAGTGGTGTCTCGTGAGATCGATTTTGAGATCGATAGTGAGATCGATGGACAAATCGATAGCGAGATCGATAGTGATGCCGACCATGAGACCGATACATAGGGAGAGTGATAGATAGCGGGATATCGATAGTGAGTCCGATAGGTAGTTAAATAGCCAGAGCCAGCGAGTGATAACGCCAATCTGCCAGCGCAATCCTGTCCTCAGCGCCCACTCTCTATGAGCATGGTCTCGCACGCGTCTGCCACTGTTCTCTGTGAGCGGCTTGGCCGCGCTGCCGCTTCTAGACGGGTAGGCGAGTTCCGGTTATGTTGGCCATGTCGATTGCGGTATTTTGAAATCGGTCATTTGGATCGTAATTCGCATACTTATACGACCACCTTTTCTGAGTGATAAGGAGGTCGTATGTGCTGAGGGGATGACCAATTGACCACAACTGCGATGAATGTGATGGTTACGATGCTGGTGATGCGCCTGTGAGTTGGCGACGACGTGCGGCGGCGATGTTGGTGAACGTGCGATAGCGATGATGGCGACGCATGGCGACACCACCGTCGCGGTCAAAGAATGCAACCTCCAGTGACGGGTGACGATGGCCGTGGTAATGATGAGCGCGATAATGATAATAACGACGGTGATGGTGAGTACGATCGCGGCGATGCGCCCAGGAGATTTCTCGGAACGCAGGTCCACGCCAACGGGTTCCAGCAACAGTTTGGCGGAGCCTCGGCCCACACAGTCGGAGACGCACCTACGTCAGAGCGAAACTTTGGAAGGGCCAATGCCCACAGAGCCTAGAGTCTAATTTCCACAGGGCCCGGAGCCTAACACCTTGGCAGAGCTTAGGCAGAAACCCGGCAGAGCCTGGGGCTAGTACTTTGCAGATTTGTTAACATTTTGGGTGCATAGCGCGTCCCCGTTGGACTCAGGAAACGAATCGGCGTGGTCTGCCTCGGAAAGTCGAGTGCGTATGAGTGCGAGGCCACGGACCCCGCTCGAGGTCTCGCAGCGGCACCCTCCAGCGGCGACGCGTCGCCGCGGGTCCGCTTCGTCAGCGTGGCGCAGCCAGCGTGCGAGTCAAGTTCTTCACGCACCCCCAGACTGCAGACTTCGCCTCTCTCTTCTCCATTCGCGCACCGCTTCCAGCCTCTGCGCGACCTTTCGCTTCTCGCCCACCAGCTCCACTTCCCACTCTCTCTCCTCGTCGCGCTCCTCCACCTGGTCTGGCTCCTCGTCGTCGGAGCTGAAATGCCCTGGCGTTCCGGCGCAGTCAGACATTGTCGCCGCGTCCCGCTCGCCCAGCAAGTCCAAGTCTTCGCCATCTCGTCCTCCTCCTTCGCCGTTTGCAGCGTTTGCGGCGCGTCCAGATGTACGCCATTTTTGGGACGGTGCACCAGTTTATTGGCCACAACAGTGCAGATGTAGAAGGGCCGAACTTCCGCAACGTGAAGCTGATTTTGCAAGCACACGACTTGGCATTGGCTAGTACACTCTTTGATGCAGGTGCGACATACTTTGGAATGTCTTCTCAGGTGGTGAAGCGAATCGATTGTTTGGCTTGCCCACGGGGGTTATTTGAACATGTTCATGAATGCTTCGTCTCCATGAATACAGGGCGCAGGCTACACCACATCAGAAATTATGTTCCGAAATATAATGTTCCGCTCTACGCCTCCTTCGGGCACACCTTCGAACATCACCAACGCCACCAACTGCTGCATTTTAGCCAGGAGGCCTGCAATGCAGTATTGCTTTATGGGACAGGACGGGGACGGTTTGGGCAGCTGTGGAGGAGCGTTTGGCACAATGCAGGGTCCACTTCACTGACGGTGATGTGGATCAGATCAATGCAGGGCTGATGCATGTGGTCTAGGAGACAGCAGCGGAGTGTCTGTGCGAGGCCCCAGGCTATGTGGAGAAGCGTGAGCACACCTTCGCGCAGAGCCAGCAGCTTCAGGTGCGACTTGCAGCAAGGAGGCAGGCGGAGGAAATGGAGGTGGAGTTTCCCGAGGAGCACCAGCTGGAAGTTTGAAGACTCAGTTGACGTCTCAAGAAGTACAACCGAATTTTCTCAAGCAGTTGAACGAGGCTCGTATTGAAGGGCTCTGGGATGCGTGGCGGTCTCGTCGGTTTTGCGAGGCCCACGAGATTGCGAGGCTGTTGGCGGATACCTGCAGGGGGCCACAGGCTAGATTGTACAATCGGGTGGCGTCCACGAGGGCGTCGAGGGCGGACTGCATATCACGATTTCAATATCCTGGGGTGGAAAGCGGCGCCCAGGCGCAGCTGTTGGTGCAGAGCGAGGCACCACATGAGACGACAGGCTTCTGGAGACTCCCGTTTGCTGGGCCAGATGGTGTGGAACGCAGTCTTTACACACCATCACATGTGGAATGGACCAATCAGGTGGAAACTACTAACATGGATTTCGCTGCTATACGTGAGGACGCGCTGGTCACG
The DNA here is from genome assembly GCA_963575745.1 of Prorocentrum cordatum. Lineage (NCBI taxonomy): Eukaryota > Dinophyceae > Prorocentrales > Prorocentraceae > Prorocentrum > Prorocentrum cordatum. The sequence goes on along the minus strand of CAUYUJ010016375.1, from coordinate 132,294 downwards.
GCTGCTCGACTGGAGAAGGGCGTAAAGAAGCTTCCTTCGGGGCGAGCACAGCCGCAACGGTCAGCACCAGGCGATATACTGAGTGTTCTTGCTACGCCGAACTGGTACTCTCGACCGCAGCGGGAGGCCTGGGACGACACAGAGACGATCCGGATCAGAAGATTCAGGCGCTCGGGTTTGAAAGGACTGTCTACTTGTTGTGTCGAGCGATACGCATTGTTGGGAGGGCGCCACCCGTGTGGCACCAGGCGTCCTGTTGCCGACCCGGCAAGAACAATGGCAAGCTGGGCACAGCAGGTGAGCGACCCATCATGGTGTCCTGTGGCGTGGGCAGGTCTTTCTACAGACCTCTGATGTTTCCTAATCTAGACTTCCCTTACGAGGTTCATGGGGGCATTTCTCATCGACGGAGGGAGGGTGCCATGCTTGTCCAACAGAATGGATCAGCACAGATTACGCGCTAGCATGATGCCAGCAAGGCTTTTTATTGCGTGCGCAAGGAAATGGTGGAACATGCGATTGCAGAACTGGTGAAGGAGGGCCAGGAGGATATTTTGTACTGCAGAGAGTATACAACTGTACATTTATCTTGACAGATAGACAGGAGAGTGCTCACATGGCCAATGGGTCAGGAGTGCTTCCAGGGATCATACAGCCATTAAATTGTTCGTCGAAGCGTACAAGTGCGGCATGCGACGCACGCGTGGGATTTTCATTCAGGATTTGCGGCAGAGGGCGCGACACATGATGATGCCCACCGCTGCCCGGGCTCCAGATGACACGAGCATTGTCGATTTGGCAACGCCCACATTCGTTGATGATGCGCCTCGGAAAATCATGGGCGCAGACCAGAATCATGCGCAGCGCGTGGCAGAATGGGAGAACAGGGTGTTTGACTACGGGTTGGAGGAGGTAGCAGGATCCCCAAATCGAGATGCACAACGTAATCTGGTTCAGGGAACAGGGGCCCAGGCAGCGAAGCTCAATCGTGATTTTCATAAAACAGGGCCGCTCGAGCTGGAGGGAACAACGGCGTCTGCTGCCAGGTACCTCGGGGGCCAACATCATTTCAATAATGGGTTTTCGGCTGACAAACAGGTCTGCCTTCAAGCTGCGAGACCTGCATTGCGCAATATAGGGGCGTGTTGGACGACGTCGCAGGTTTCCCTGAGGTTCAAGGGGGTCGTCTTCCTGGGAGTTGTCGCGAACGCGGCCCTGCCGGGTCTGGAGTCGCGCGCCCCCGCCGCAACGAACCGATCCCCCGGCAGAGTCTGGAGCCGTTGCAGCAGATTTCGTTTCAATTCGCGCGTGTCGTCCCACGAGGGCAACGCGCTAAACGGAGAGGTGATGAAGCGCGTGCGCCCAGTAGCATTGCGGTAGGCCCAGAGGTTGCTGAGGTCCAGCAGTCTTTTCGTTGGGCCCAGGATCCGTCGACTGAAGTGGCCGCGCGACATCGCAACCCACCGGCGTGCTCATCGACAGGACATTGCCGCTCTGATTGGACAGGCGCAGTGTGAGGCCACGAATCTAGAGGCGCCGAGTACAGGCGAGGTTCTTCCCGCGGCCCTGGCGCGGACCAAACAGATCTGGTCGGGCGTGCAAGCGTTGTTTGAGCTAGAAGCAGGGGGAGAGCTAGAGACTGAACTTGAGGGCAGGTTTTTACAGCTTTTTTCGGGTGGAGGTCGAGATGTGTTCCTCGACGTCGACATCGCTCAACTTCGTCCCAGGGAGTTGTCTGTCGCGAATTCGCCTCCTGCCCCCGCCGCTGAGTTCGAGGCTGAAATGCCAGGCGCCCCCCCCCCCAGACGCGCGGGCGCGCGCGCCGCCTTTGTTCAATTTCCGGCGCGAGTTTCCAAAGTGACGAGGCCTATTGCACGCGTGAATAGGGCGTGTGCGAAAGTAGGCACAGAACGAGGTCCCTTGCTTTCCCCTGCGCGCGCCGCTGGTGGAGTGCCCATTGCAGTTACCTCGTCTAATTGTTGTTTCATTTGCCAGAGCAGCTTCGCAGACAGAGCAACAGCGCAGGGTCCTTGGTCAGCTGCGATCATGCACAAACGACGCACGATAGACATCAGCGCGCGCCATCCGAAACGCATCGAGCACAGGTGCGCGCGACGCGCGCTCTGTAGCTACGTTGCCAGTTCGCCCGGGCAGCTGGGCGATCATGTCAAGATGCACTGGTTGCCGTATCTGGCAGACCACGCCCTCTCGCTGGATGTCCAAGTGGCTGAGCAGCGTTCAACGTATAGAGTGGGCGGCGGCAGGCGTGGGGGAGCAGAATCGCGAGAAGGGCATGAAGGAGAAATCGGCGACGGAGTGGCGCGAGACGGAGCGATTGCTCCAGCTCGGAGCGCGGAAGAGAGAGGAGAGAGAGAGAGAGAGAGAGAGAGAGAGAGAGAGAGAGAGAGAGAGAGAGAGAGAGAGAGAGAGAGAGAGAGAGAGAGAGGAACAACAAAAATGGAGATGCCAACGACGTGCACTCCTGCCCCCCCGCGGGCCACCCCGTTGTTCTGAGCATGAAAGAGGCGACCGATCGCTGCGGCACAGAGGTCAGACAGCAAGGCAGCGGGCGCGAATTCGGCAGCCCGCACGTGCACCCCTTCGCCAGTATTCTCGAGCCCTTGGCCCAAGCCAGCGTGGAAGGCAAGCCGGAAGAGATCGCTCGGTTGTTCAGGGCCGTCATGCGTCTAGCCAAACACCACGTGGACGAGATCAAACACTTCGGAACTAGAGGATTTTGCGCGCTGCTGTCGAGTCAGCGGCTGCCATGCGAAGAAGGGCGCGCAGCCCGTGAGCAGGATCAACTTCTCGGTCGAAAGGGCATTGGCTAGCGGGGCAGACGATCGCGCAGGAGGGCGGGCAGGGCATGATCAGGTCTCATCCTCAGGAGCTCGATTGCAATCGCAAGTATGTGCTCATGGCCGTGGCCAGCCTTTGCTCGCTGGCCATGGGGGCCGCTGGCATGACCAAGATGCCAGACAAAGCGCCCGTGGGCGGTCTGGCGCAATCTCTTCGGGGCAAGTGGGCGCAACGAGGCAGCGAGCAGCAGGGGGCGAGCAAGCGATTGCAACGAGGCACGCTGCAGCAAGAAACGACCCAGACGTGAGTGGGCCCGGCATGTCAGAGCGCATGGTGGGTAGCAGAGCGCCAGGCCCGAGCCGACTACGCAGTTTCGAGTCCGGGCACGCCGAGGCGCGAGGTAGGAGCGGGCAGCGTAGCAGGGCCATCATGGGGCTCATTCGTCTTCCTTCGCCCCCTCCTGAGCCTCCCTCCACCCTTCGCTCTCAGAGTGTGACTCTTCCGTGGGAACAATGTTTGCAAGCACTTCATCGGCGAATTCCCAAGGAGACCAGGGGCCGCAGTTATGGTTCAAATCGCCCCCGTGCCCAGTCAGCCCTGCCAGCGCCAAGTCGTTGCATGGTGCAGGGCTGGCATTGGCCTAGCGCTCCCAGCTGCGTGTCACAGGGCCCCTTGGTATTCCAAACATCCTCGGTGGATGTGCGGTTTTCCACGCCAGGGTCTGCGGTGCGTGAGCGGACATCAAATCAGTCTCGGTATCGATGCAGCTTCAGTCAGTCAGTCAGTCAGTCAGTCAGTATCCTCCTCCTCGCTCGCCGTTCGCACCGCTTCGGGTTGTCTGAGAATTGACCAGACCACACTGGTCGAGATCACGCGCGTTTTCCTGACCGTGGCCGCGCGCGCTGCCGGGGGCTGGCGCACGCGAGATGCCGTTGCCAAGTGAGCGTTTTTGTTGTTCTCCTCTGGCGGGTAACGTTTGCTACCCGCCCCCCCCCCCAGGTAACGCTAACGATCGTAGTTTGTTTTGGGGTGGGGGGCGGACGCCCCTCCGCTGGGCAGGTATGGCGTTGTGTTCACAGGCGCGGCGTGGTGCTGAAGGGCATGTGTGGTGCTCACAAACGTGTTGTGGCGTTCGCAGGTTCCCCAGTTGCTGCGGCGCCGAATTCACAGGCATGGCGTGGTGCTAAACAGGCAGGTTTCGGTGCTCACCTGCCTGTTGTGGCGCCTGCAGGCTATTGCAGTGCGCAGACTAGTGTGGTTTACGTCTACATCCCTATGATAGAGCGCGCGCGTGGGGCCCGATAGATTAAAAGGGGGGCCCCAGCTTGAAGCTACCCCCCTCCCCCCTTCCGTGCTAAAGGGGGGGGGCTTCGGAAGCCCCCCCCCCTCCCCCCCTTTCGTGGTTCGGAAAGGGAGGGGGGCTTCCAAGCTACCCCCCCCCTCCTTCGCTTTATTGAGCTGGGGTGGGCCACCCCCCCCCTTCGAAAGGGGGGGGGGGTCGGAAGCTACCCCCCCCCACCCCTCCCTTTTCGTGGCAGAAAGGGGGGGGGCTTCCAAGCTACCCCCCCTCCTTCCTTTTAGTGGAGCTGGGGTGAGCACCCCCCCCCCTCTTTGAAAGGGGGGGGGGCTTTGGAAGCTCCCCCCCCTTCCCTCCCTTGGTGCAAAAGGGCGGGGGGGCTTGAAGCTCCCCCCCTTTTCCTCTTTGGCTCGTGTGGAGGAGGTTTTTCATTTGAATCGTTTTCCTGGTGGTCCCGGGGCCCGCCGAGCGCTTCTGGAGTCCGAACATATCCAAAAGCTTCCGCCTCCATTTTTTTGCAAGACGTCGGAGGTCTGGGTCCCGGGGCCCGTCCCGGCCGATCTCTCTTCTCCTGGGGCCGGAAGCAGAAAATCTCCAAACCTTTCCGCCTTGATTTGTTTCAAGACGTTGGAGGTCTGGGTACAACTTCGGGTGCGGCTGGGGAGGCTGATTCCAGAGCGCCGACGGCCCATTGGGCTCCCCAGATGGCCCAAGTGGGCCCGAAGACGACTCCCAAGAGGCGCCCAGGAGGCAACAGTCATGGGTTTTCCTTAATCAGGTTGCAGTGTTATTTTCGTGTACGCGGCTTCTCGGTTTCCAGAGCGCTACAGACGGCCCAGGAGGGCCCTAAGACAGCCCCCAATTGGGCCCCGATTCCGCTTCAGAACAGCCCCAAGGGGTCCCCAAGATCGCCCTGACGGACCAAGACTTTCTGAGAGGGCTCCAGACAGCCCAGGTGGCCCCCAAGTCGGCCTGAAAACTGCTTCGAGAGACCCCGGAGAGAGCCCGCTCGGGACCCTGCATTAGTTCGGCGACGGTCAGAACATCTACATACACATCTACATCAACATGTACATATACACATACATAGACATATACATGTACATGTACATGTACATGTACATATACATATACATATCCATACACGCACACCTACACCTACACATACACATACACGTACACATACACATACACATACACATATGCGTATACATATACATATACATATGTATATGCATATGCATATGCATGTGCACATACATATGCACGTATATACATGTACATGCACATTTACATATACATATACATATACATATGTATATACATATACATATACATGTACAATTACGTTTCCCACACACACACACACATCTATATGTGTGTGTGATCGGGTAGCTCTCGGATATGCATTCCGTGACGTTTATTGTAACCATTGCCATATCTTACTCAAGCTGAGAAACGGACATACCGTGTATTAGTGTGTGTGTGTGTGTTTGTACGTATATCTCATACATACATACAAGCATGCATGCATGCATACATACATGCATAGAAACATGCATGCATGCAAATATACATACATGTATTCCAGGATTCCCCCAGTATCCCAAGTGCTCCACACGGGCTCCAGAAACGAGCGGCCGTCGTGGCTCGGCGGAAGCCCGCAAAGGCGAGAATGCTAACACCATGGGAAGCACATACACAACAATCAATGAGTTTGACCTCCTGGAGGTCCTCTTGCCACCCTCTTGGCCTCTTGGGGCATCTTAGGGACCGCCTTGGCCATCTTGGGCCGTTTTGGTTGCATCTCGGGCCGTCTTGGAGACATCTTGGGGCCATATTGGGCTCTCCTAGGGCCATCTTGGGCTCTCTTGGGGCCATCTTAGTTGTCTTGGCATACATCTTGGAGGCCATAAGCTAGGCCATCTTAGACGTCTTGGAGACGAGTTGTTCCAGCTTTTCGGCGGCCTTGCAGGCCTATCCGGGTGGCTGGCGGGTTGGGCCGAGACCCGACTGGCCCTCCGTGCACCCGTGGCACGCACAGTGGGCGGTGGCCTTCGGCCCATCCCGACACCGTCCCCGTACCGTGGATAAGACGCACGAGGCCTCGCAGAGGCATCTCTAGAGGCATCTCTAGAGGCATCTCTGAAGGTCTCCTCGGCGATGCGGCGCGATCCTCCGACCCCATCTAGTCGGACCCGATCTGGGAGGCCCACGTGCTTCGAGGCACGTTTGCCTCTTCCTGTGACCGTTGCCGAACCGAAAGTGGCTGCGCAGGCCGCCCCGGCGCCGGCGCTCCGCCGTCGCGGCCCCCCGAGGGGCCCGCCCCCGCGAGCCGCCCGCCCCGGAACTCCGTGCGCACGGAGGTGCCGCGGGGGCGGGCGGAGGGTGTCGGTTTCGTGGGCCGATCTCGCGCTGATGCCGTTCTGCAGCCACGGCGGAGCGAGGGCAGAGCGAGGGAAACCGAGGAAGCGAGGAGTGAGGGAGGAGGGAGGAGGAGGGTCAGGGGGGCGAGGGATGGGGGGGGGATCAGGTTGGAGAGAAAGGAAATGCAGGAGGGCGGGGGGCACGGGGAGCACGGGGGAGGAGGGGGAGGGGGAGGAGGAGGAGGAGGAGGAGGAGGGAGGGAGGAGAGGAGGAGCAGGAGGAGGAGAGGGGGAGGGAGGAGGAGAGGAGGAGGAGGAGGAGGAGGAGGAGGGAGGAGGAGAGGAGGAGAGGAGGAGGAGGAGAGCAGGAAGAGGAGGGGAGGATGATGATGAAGGAGGAGGAGGAGGACGAGGAACAGTTATGAGCAGGAGGAGGAGGAGCAACGTATTCTACACACATACGTATATATATATATATATATATATATATATGTATATGTGTATATATGTATATAGCGTACATACATACAAGCATGCATGCATGTATACACATGCATAGAAACATGCATGCATGCATGCATGCATACATACATACATACATACATGCAGTCACGCATGCATGCATGCATGCATGCATGCATACAGACCGACCGACCAACAGACAGACAGACAGACAGACAGACAGACAGACAGACAGACAGACAGACAGACAGACATACGATCATGCATACATATACATATACAGATACATATACATATATATACATATACATCTACACATACATATACATATATACATACATATATATACATATACATATATATACACATATACATATATATACATATACATATACATATACATATACATATACATATACATATACATATACATATACATATACATATACATATACACATACACATACACATACACATACACATACATATACATATACATGTACATATACATATACATATACATATGCATGTGCATTTACAATTACATTTACATATACATATACGTATACACATACATGTGTATATATATATAGGTGTATAGTGTGCTGGCCTCCGGCCAGTGCCGCCGACCCGGGGCGTTCCGGATAATGATGTTGATGATGGCGATGATGATGAGGAGGAGGAAGAGGAGGAAGAGGAGGAAGAGGAGGAAGAGGAGGAGGAGGAGGATCAGGAGGATGGTGGCAGGATCGGCGGCCAAGAGGGGGGGGGAGGGGGGAGGGGGGGGGGCTTCCAGCAGGGCGGCTCCAAGGGAGAGGAGGGGGGGGGGAGTAGCTTCAGCCCCCCCCCCCTTTGGAAAGGGGGGTAGGAGGGGGGTAGCTTCCGGGGCGGCCAAAGGGGGTGGGGGGGTGGGTAGCTTCCAAGCCCCACCCCCCCCCCTCCCCCCCCCCCCTACCCCCCCTTTGCACGAAAGGGGGGGGGGGCTTCCAGCAGGGCGGCGCCAAGGGAGGGGGGGTAGCTTAAGCACACACACCCCCTTTGGAAAAGGGGGGGCAGGGGGGGGGTAGTTTCTGGGGAGGGCCCAAGGGGGGAGAGGGGGGGGGATAGCTGTAAGCCCCCCCCCCTCTTTTGCAACAAAAAGGGCGGAGGGGGGGGGCTTCCAACAAGGGTGGTTCAAGGGAGGGGGGAGGTAGCTTAAGCCTAGCCCCCCCCCCTCCCCTTTGCTCGGGCCCTCTGGGCGCGCTTTCTCATCCCTATGTTATGTTCCCTTGCTCTTCCTACTGGTGGAACTTTGGAAGCAATGCTGCCAGGTGATTCCGCAGCCGTGTTTGGGTGGGGCAGCGGTTGCCCCGCCCCGTCTCCCACGGTGCCCCTCCTTTTTCTGCTCCGTATTCCCTTCCCTCAGCACGAAGGCCGCGGCCATCGTTGAGGCCTCCCCCGCGAAAGCCTGAAGGACGAGCCCCGGGGGCCCTCTTAGTCCGCGGCGAGCCCCGCAAAGCGGCAGGGGAGGAGGAGGAGGGGGAGGGGGATGAGGACCAGACGCAGGAGGAGGAAGAGGAGGAGACAACGTGGTGCACACAGGCGCTGTGGCACACACGGATGTTGCAATCTACAAAAGCATTGCGGTGTGCACGGGCGACGCGGTGAGGGTTTCCGCGGTCTGTGGCGGGCCCCGCGAAAAAGGCGTCGCAAGCTGCTGACGTGCCCGTCGGCACGTTTTGTTGTAGACAGGCGTTGTAGTGCACGGAAGCACTGTGGCGTGCGCAGGCGTTGCGGTGCACATGGTTGCTGTGGTGCACGCAGGCGCCGCGGTGTACACAAGCGTTTTGGCGCACGCACGCAATGTGGTGTACACAAGCGCTGTTGCGCACACGGTGGCTGCAGTATACACTGATATTGCGGCGTACGTGGGCGACGGGGTGGCGTTGTGCACGCAGCTGTTGTGGCGCACCGAAGCACGGTGGTGCACTCAGGTGGCGTTGTCTTGCACGGGTGCATTTGGCACTGTCGCGCGCAGGGATTGCAGCGAGCGCAAGTAATTGATGTGCCGATGGCGCGGACGCACCCTGGCGGGCGCACGCCGCGGCCGCCGCCACCGTTACCCGCCGGCCCAGCCCCATTTTCCTCGGTAGCAGCTTTTGCCCGGGATTTTACAAAACATAATATCCCAGCGATTCCTTCCCTCGATGACCAGGGGTTCCTCCCCAGCAGTCATGACGAAGTTCCAGATCGAGGCAAAAACAAGGTAGCCAGACCTTCCAGATCGCAGCTATCCAAACACGTCCGTCCAACGGCAACCAGATCGCGCCACAACCCCATAATAGCTAAAGTCGTTCCCGCGGACCGTCCACGGATCGCCTTCGTCCCCCTATTTCTCATCTTCTTTGGATCGGCCCACTTCCTCATATTTCGTCGGCAAGTGTCCAGCCGGCACTGCACAGTCTCGCGAAATAGCGCGCCAATGGCCGCGACCCCGCCGATGGCCCCCGTCGTGAGAATCCCCCCCCCGCCGTGAACACGACCGCAGGGCTATCAGCTGGCGCGTCTCGCTCCAGACAATCTCGTGAAACCCAGAGAATCTTTTGACGACCGCCTGCGCCGCGGCCCTGTGAAGGGGCGGCGGCCCAGGCAAAGCCGAGTGCCAGGAGGGACCCAGGCGCCAGGCTGCCGCTGAGCGACGCGTGGGGGCCGCGCAACAAGCCAAGGGCGGCGGGAAGGAGGGCAAAGAGCCGGCGAGCTGAGCCCAGGGCCAGCGCACGCATCACAGCCAAGGGCGGGGCGACGCTCAGCGGAGCAAGAATTGGGCGAAGGCTCCCGGCAGGCAGCCGGGAGGCAAAAAGGGAAGGCGACGCAGCGGCAGCGCCCCACATGTTGAGGCAGCGCGAGCTGTCGACCAGGGGCCAGTGCCGCCCGCCGGGCCCGAGACCAGTAGGGCGGCGTGTGTGCCAAACGGGCCTGGGCCAACGTGGCCCGAGGCAGAGCGCGCGTTGCGAGTCTCATCGCCGTGTGGTGGCGGCATCCACACAAAAGACTCCGGAAGAGAAAACAGCGACCTATAAGGATAAGCTTCCGGAGATTTGGGTGGGTTTCTTGGATCGGCGTCGGACCTTCGGGGCGCCAGAGACGTTGCCAGGGGGTTTGCTCCGACCCACGAAGCCTGCGCGGACCTCCGAAAGTTTATGCCTACGATTTTTTCCGTGCTCCGCCCAGACGGGCCGAAATCTATTATTTTGGAATTTCTTGTGCGAGTGTACAAGTTTCTTCCGAACTCCATGTGATTTTGGCCTCCGGTCCTTGCAAGGGCCGATTGCATGGGGAGATTCCGATCCCCCAGTTGACCCAGCGATGCTCGGCGTCGATGAGACGCCGAGGGATTCTAAGAGACACGTAGAGCCTCGCAGAAACCCGTCCATCGCGAGAGGCTCTTACTCGACCGCGAGCTCCAGACTTGGTGTCGGCAGTGAACGATTCGGACACGGTAGTTTCATGTCGTGTCAACGCGGCGGTGACCCAAGCGCGGGCGTTCAGGGTGGAATGCCGCAAGTGGCCCGCAACCGGGCGATGTCGAAAGGCATGCGCGATCGGAGAGCCGCGATCGTTTTAAGCTAGAACGATCCACGCGCTGACAGAAACCAATGCCCAGGTCGCCACGACACGAGCACGCCGTAGGAGGCGACTGCGAAACCATTGCCATTCCATGTCGATCCAACTGCCAGGACAATTCAACATCAAGTGATTGAACATGTGGCTCCCGCTAATGTTCTCCTCGACGGAGGCGAGGAAAGAGGGGCGAGGCGAAAGATCTTCTCAAATTGCGAAGGCGGTGCCCGAGCACCAGGGGATTCTGGAGCGGCCTGACCGGTCTTTGTTTGGCAGACGGGCCCCACACCATTCAGGAGGGGACAACAAATATACAGACACAACTTATCGTGAACTCCCAGGAAGTTTCCTGGGAGTCGACGACCTTGGAAGAGGGCGGGAAGACGAAAACCCCGAAAATATGATACAAAAATTGAAATCTTGGGATTTGTGTGTATTTATTTAATCGCTTCGTTCATTCCGCCGGCCCTGGAGCGCTATTTGGGGCCTCTTGGGGCCGTCTTGGGGGCCTCTTGGGGGCTTCTTGGGAGCGTCTTGGTGCTCCTTGGCGGCGTCTTGGGCTCCCCTGGGGCCTCTTGGGGGGCTTTTGGGGGCCCCTTGGGGCGGGAGGGGGGGTAGTCGATTGCAGCCACCCCCTCGGAAGCCACGATCCTGGTGAGGCGTGGCGAAAAATAGCCTACCCCCTAGGGATCGCCTGGGACCCGGCCGGGGGTCAGCCGGGGTATTTTTCGTCCGGGGGCCCTAGGGGCCGCCCCGCGCGCGCGAACTAGAAATATCGTTAAGTAGTTACCGGAGACCTTAGCACGCCTTTGGCCCGTTGGGCCGGCGAATTTGTGTGTTTGGGCCCCTTCAAGCATGGCGAGCCTTTGGCCCCGCCCAGAAGACGTGGGCAGGCGGCCGGAGGGGAGCCTCGAGGGCGAGGGGGTCGTCACAGGCCGGGCGCGTCACAGAAGGGGCCGGTGAACTGGGACGCAGTGCGGTGGAGCTCACATTCAGCATCGGCAGGTCTCCTGGGTGGGGTCGTAGCAGATGGGGTCGGAGGATCGCGCCGCATCACCGATGCATCGCCGATGTGGCTCGATGCGGAGCTCGATTTACTTCACGTCGACGTCGCAGATGCATCGCCCACGTCGCCAGTGCATCGCTGGTGCATCGCCGATGCATCGCCGATGCATCGCCGATGCATCGCCGATGCATCGCCGATGTATCGGCGATGCGGCGCGATCCTCCGACCCCATCTGCCCCGACCCCATCTAGGAGGCCTCTACTGGTGGATCTGTGGGCAAGAAAACTAGCATCATCCTGTTGAAGTCCACCTGTTCTGGCCGAGTCGGGCCTGATCCTGTGTTCAGTTTGGGTGAATTTGGCGACCTGGCCCTTTGCTCGAGCTCACGGGTAGCAGCCGCTCTGCAGTCGATGGGGAGTTTGTGGATGTATTGCTCCCCTGTGTCCCGCTCTCCCGCCCCCTCCTTCCCCACCTCCCCTTCTCACCCTTTCCCCTTGCGATTTTGTGAGGATGCCCGGGGCGAAACCGCCAGTTTGGAACTGTTCCAGCGATCATTTCCTCGCGCGCGGTGGGTCAAGATGCCGTGAGGTCTCTCCCTCAAAATAGTGTTTGATCGTTCTTTCGGAGACCTCTCAGAAGTTGCCTCCTAAGGTCAGGCCGCGCCCGAGGGGATCGTTTTTCTATGTTTTGGCGCGTAACGGTCTTTACCTGGGCCAATTCCCCCCCGCCCACACCCTTGGGTAACGGTAAAGATCGTACGTTGGGGGAGTGGGGGTCTGCATTACACTGCATTCCACCCCAAACCCCTCGAACATGCTGGTGCTCGCGCGCACACTGTGGCGATCGTACCGCACCCCTGCCCCGACGTGACCCCCCCCCCTGCCCAAGCGTTAGTGTTTCCAGGGGCCCAAAACTTCCGTCCCCCCACCCCCGCGGCTACAACCGTTCCCCGCAACTAGTGAAAGAACAATCTACGGGGGCGGCGCGATTCTGCTGGCCGTCCGTCTTCGTCACGCAGTTGCTGGCCCTGCGGGACGCGCGGGACTGCCCCACCGTCTACGCGCAGACGTCGCAGGTGCTGTGCGAGGGCGCGATCCGCGTGGCCGGCCAGGGTGCTGCAAGGGGGGCCTGGGAGTGGAGGGGAGAGTAGGGGCAGCGGCGGGTAGGGGGAGGGTGACGGCGGAGGAGGAGGAGGAGGTGGAATTTGGATAAAGGCTCATCGTCAGCCTGGAAGAAAAACAAGTGACACGCGTGCCATGGTTTTTGGATAGGGAGGGGGAAGGAGTAGGAAATGAAGGAGGAGGACGGGGAAGAGATATCGGGTGCGAGAAATCGCAGAAGGAGAGCCCAACGAGGGCTGCAAGATGGGCTTGACAGGGCGAGCTCGACGAGGTTCCAATGGCCCTCCCCCGCGAGATGGCCCCCCAAACTTCCAACATGCTCCCAGGAGGCCTGCATCAAACACCCCAAAAGTCTACAGAGGATCCGAAGAACTCCCCAGGGGCCCGAAACGGAGGCGGAGTGGGCACGGGGCGAGTGGGGGTTCACTGGGCCTCTGGGGAACGCTGGAGAAAAGGGTGATGAGGGGCGGGGGCGGGGCGCGCCGTGCGACGCGGAATGAAATGGTCGGGGCGGAGGGGGGCACTGGGCGGAGGTTCCACGGAGCCGCTAGGGAACGCTGGGGAGAGAATGGGTGGGGGGCGGGGAGGAGGGGCCCGGTGCGACGCGGAATAAAATTGTCGGTGCGGAGGAGGCACTGGGCGGTGGTTCCGCTGGGCCGCTGGGGGACGCTGAGGCGGGGGGAAGGGGAGGCGTGCGGCGGGGCGGCGCGCGATGTAACGCGGAATGCATTGGGCGGAGGTTCCGTTGGGCCGCTGGGGAACGCTGGGGCGGGGGGCACGGGGGGGGAGGGGCGGGGAATGGGGGGGAAAGGTGCGGCGGAACGCTGGGGAAGGGTGGGGCACGGGGGGTCGTGGCGGGGAGGGGGAGGTCACGGTGCGACGCGGAATGCAATGGGGGACGGAGGGGGCACTGGACGGAGGTTCCACTGGGCCGCTGGGGAGCATTAGGGAAAAGGGCGAGGGGGGCGGGGAAGGGGGCGCGCGGTGCGACGCGGAATATAAACATGTCGGGGCGGAGGGGGCACCCGGCGGAAGTTCCACTGGGCCGCCGGGGAACGCTGGGGAAGGGGAAAGGGAGCGGGGAGGGCGGGCGCGGTGCGACACGGAATAAATTTCTTGGGGCGGAGGGACATTTGGGCGGACGGAGGCTCCATTGGGCCGCTGAGGAACGCCGGGGCGGGTTAGCATGGGGTGCGGGGAAGGGGGGGGGTAGGAGGGGGGCGGGGAGGGGGTGGGAGGGTTGCGACGCGGAATCAAGTTGTCGGGGCGGAAGGGGCATGGGGCGGAGGTTCCATTGGGCCGCTGAGGAACGTCGAGGAGGGGTAGGAGGGGGGCGGGGAGGGGGGTGCGGTGCGACGCGGAATAAAATGGTCGGGGCGGAGGGGCTACTCGGCGAAAGTTCCACTGGTCCGCTGGGAGCGTTGGGGAGGGCAGGAGGGGGGCGGGGAGGGGGGGGGGGGCGGTGCGACGCGAAAAATACGGTCGGGGCGGAGGGGACATTCGGCGGAAGTTCCTTTTGGCCGCTGGGGAACGATGGGGACATGTAGAGGAGGGGGGCGCGGAGGGGGGGGGGCTGTGCGACGCGGAATAACATGGTCGGGGAGGAGGGGGCACTGGGCGGAGTTTCCATTGGGCCATTGGGGAACGCTGAGGAGAGGCAGGACGGGGGAGGGGGGGCGGTGCGACGCGGAATAAGATGGTCTGGGCGGAGGAAGTACTGGGCGGAGGTTCCGGTGGGCCGCTGAGGAGGGGTAGGAGGGGGGCGGGGAGGGGTGGCGCGGTGCAACGCGGAAGAATGCGGTCGGGGCGGAGGGAGAACCCAGCGGAAGTTCCACTGCTGGGGGGGGGGTGGAGGTGGGCGGGGAGGGGGTGGGGTTCGGTTCGACGTGGAATAAAGTGGTCGGCGCGGATGGGGCATCGAGCGGAGGTTCCATTTGGCCGCTGGGCAACGCTGGGGGAGGGTAGGAGGGGGGCGCGGAGGAGGGGGGGGCGCGGTGCGACGCGGAATAAAATGGTCGGGGCGGAGGGTCATTGGGCGGAGGTTCCATTGGACCGCTGAGGAGGGATTGGAGGGGGGCGGGGAGGGGGGGAGCAGTGCGACGCGGAATAATGTGGCCGGGGCGGAGGGGGCACCCGGCGGAAGTTCCCATGGGCCGCTTGGAGAGGGGGTGGTGTGCGGTGCGGCGCGGAATAAGATGGTCGGAGTTCGAGACCTTTTGTGGAAGATGATAATGGGCAGCCAGACTCTACAGTGGGAGTGAGTGTCTCGGCAGACTGAATCCTGTGAGGGGCCATGGCCGGCTCAAGAGAGAGAGCTGGCATCTGCAATCCCAGTGCCCAAGTCGACACATAGGCTATGTCGAGAGACTGCACGTCACGCTCATATATGCAACATTGAGGAGGGGGCGGAGAGAGGACAGGAGGATGGGGAGAGGAGGAGGAGGGGAGGCCAGGAATAGGACGGTGGCCTGCCTCCGAAGATGCCGTCTAAGAAAAGGAGACAGAAGCAAGAAAGACAGGGGGAACAAGCTTTGCGCGAGACGCTCACCACGGACAGGCCCCATAATATGGGAGTCAACGGGGCCATCAAGCCGGCCACCGACTCCCCAACAGGAGCCGAGGTCTATGGGACGGGACGGGGGATCCAAGCCAGAAGAAGAGAGACATTGACAGGGTCCCCATGCTCATCGAATAACCGCGTCAGCGCTGGCAGCACGGGCCCTGCAGACTGTTTATGATTTGGCTCCAGCCCTTGCATCGAATTACCAAGCCTGTAATAGCGGTGGTGTATTTTGGGGGGCCTATTGCATGCACATTCTGTGGAGGAGTCCAACGTCTGTAAATGAGTGGGAGCAGTAAAACTTCCAGAACACACACTTACCGGTACGCATGACGAACCCCCGGCCGCGGGTGAAGACGGTTTCTTATACAGTTCAAGTTCGCAATGGTTGGAAGCCCAGCAGGCTATGCACCTGAAGCGCTGCACGGAAGGATCCCACGCCATCTCATGAGGGACTCCCGTAGACAGCATCACAACAGCCGCGGGGGGGTCCGAACAAGGAGGGAGGACGACCCAGGTATGGCGAGGAATCTCGCTTAAGAGAGGCAAAACACGAGACATGTCAAACGCGATGTATTTGCCGGTATGCTCTACTACAATACGCGACCAACTCAGCCGTTCCATTGCAGCTGCATCAACAGGATAACGCCAGGCAAACAAGCACATCTGTCAGCATGATCTTTCCCCACTGTTAGCCAGGCGGCTTGGGCACAAGAAGAGACAGTAATGTGAGCCTTCACTTTGTGGATGTAGATGTCGTAACCAACGTCGGCAGCTTTTGCATGGATCCCTGAATCTGTGCTTCAACCAGAGACAACGTGAGAGAATGGAAAAAAACACGA
The DNA here is from genome assembly GCA_963575745.1 of Prorocentrum cordatum. NCBI lineage: Eukaryota > Dinophyceae > Prorocentrales > Prorocentraceae > Prorocentrum > Prorocentrum cordatum. The sequence goes on along the minus strand of CAUYUJ010016375.1, from coordinate 116,241 downwards.
ATCCACAACCCACCTGGGTAATCGCTGTCAAGAACATACGTACCACATCAATCTGGAAAAGCATGCAGGAGGCAGGCAAGCAACGCCAACAGTTCAGCACCGGGCATACATTGATGAGCACCTGGGTATGCACCGTAGGCGGCCACACGTGCCTCGCCAGATGGCCCAACAGCTATCGCGGAGAAGCCGCAGCGCAATGCTCTCGGCTCAGGGCCATAGAAACCAGAATTGTCACCAAACAGGAGACGAGAGTAGAGGAGCAGCCTGATGATCACCAAAGAAGAACCAACGGATGTCCAACTCCACCAACTGGATGTGGTAACAGCCGTTTTGGAACTGGAGCCAAGGCAGAATACCAGAGTGGATCCGCAGGGTAACTCGTTCGAAAGCGTTCGACGTGAGCAAGCAGGCTGTCTAAGTGTCGATCAGACAGCGTTCCATCACAATTTCACAGAAGGTGACGTAAAGCCGAAATTTCATCCGTATGTGCCGTTCCGCAGACACAGGTTGGCCAAATTCACTGCCCCAGCGGTGACAGACCTGAGTGCCACGACTTGAGGTCTCCCCCACGCAGGCGTAGAAATTCCGACAAAGGTGCGAAGTGGAGGTAGATAAGGTGGCCCAGAGAGGTGGAAAAGGACAGGGTGATGAGGGGATGGTTGCTGCCATCCCCACACAACTGCGTCCCACGCCTCCATCTTCTCGATATCACGGGGTGAGGTTGTAGACATCTCAATGTGCAAGCCTTGCGGGTTGATCCAAAGTGTGGGGGATTGGAAGCCAGCAGGTGCCAATCGAAACATGACCGATGGCCCAATTACAGGGCCTCGTCCACGAGGTGTTGCGTCACCAGGGAATCCCAGCGGTAAGCGTGGAAAGCTAACGGCAGGCACCTCTTTAAGATTTTGTCTACTGGCATGTCCATGGTAACACAGCGATTCGATAAGCAGATGTAACTGCTGAATGTAATTGCTGAATCTGCACTGTGTTTAAACCTGGAACTCCATACCCATACATCACCACAGGCGGAAGGCCAGAAGGCCAGAACGGACAAGACATCCCACACTAGCCCCAGCCTTTCGTAGACGAGCCTTCCGACGTGCGCGACGCATATGTTCTTTCATGCGCGTCTTGCGCGCGTGCCGCAGTAGGCCACGTCGAGGCCGCAGCGTGAAGTCGGCGCCAAAGTTCTTGGCGTTCTGAGCACGGGGTGCGGACGCAAGCTCAAGGACAGCCTAATAATGCCCTCGGCCAAATTGGTTTCGGACGTCAACAAGGCCATATCGCGCACAGAAACTGGAGGCTGTGCAGAGACCAGAGACCGATAACGCATGCAGGAGCAACGAGGCGAAAAACGGCGCCTGTTCCATAATACAGTTCGGAGTTCTACAGGCAACTATTGAACGTCATTCACAACTAAGACATTATACGGGTAACGAATTTACTGCGTTTGGTGATACATGTTCCGGAGAAACGTTGCTCTCATCAGAGTGTTGTGGTCATCACGAGGATCGTTAACTTGGAGGAAAAGTGGAGGAGGGGGAGGGAGAGGAGGAGGGGGGGAGGCAGGATTGGTGGGATGAGGCGGAATACTTCTGAAGGGGGCAGGATGAAGGAGGAATGAGGAGGAGAGCTTGTGGGGAGAAGCACGAGGAGTAGGGGGAGAGGGAGGAGGAGCAGCTGAAGGAGGAGAATGAGTGGGGTGGAGGAGAAGGGGGATGAGGGGCAGCAGCAGTAACAGCAGCAGGAGGGGGAAGGGAGGATGGAGGACCGAAGGGAGGAGGAAGGAAGAGAGGGAGGCGGGAGAGGAGGAGGAGGAGGAGGAGGAGGAGGAGGAGGAGGAGGAGGAGGAGAAGGAAAGGAGGAGATCCCGACAGGCCCCCCAGGGCCTCCGCGGACGCTTGCAGAGACTGCCACTGAGGCGCCCCCAAAGATGCTTACGCATATCTTAGAGGCCCCGAGGCCCCGAACCGACGATGCTGCGGAGCTACCCCGCCACAGCGAAAAAGAAGCTCCAGGCCCCAGGCCAAGGAGTGCCAAGAGGCGCCCCAAAGGAAGCTTCCGCATATTTTCGAGGCCCCGAGATCGACGATGTTGTGGACCCCCCCCCCCACGCATCTGCGGCTCAGAGATGGGGCCTTGAGGGATGAGACTCTGAGGACCAGGTCTCCAACTGTGACGAGTCAACCTGTGATCCACGTCCTATCTTTAGGGCCCTATCTCTTTGGGCCCGCCTCTTGAACCCCCACCAAGCAGCCCGAAAAACTTGGTGATGAAGCGTGCTGTGTGAAGGTTGAAGCGCCGATGTGATTACTTGTTCAAAGTAAAGACCCTGGTGGACCCGACCCGTTCCTAGGCCGGACGTTTCGTAATGGAGGGGGCGAGAAATGGGAGGGGGGGTCGAGGGTAGCAGGAAAGATGCCTTTTATGGCCACGAAGGTGCACGAACGGTGCACCTTTCTTCGCCCCTTCTATCTTACCCCCATGAAAAGCACTGCCCGACTATGCAGGGCTGGTTTGTTCATCTGGAGCCGTATGACCTGAAACCCTAGCGACTACGACGACGACAACCACGACGACGACGACGACGACGACGACGACGACGACGACGACGACGACGATGGAGAGCCCGCGTTCGCAACGGCTCGATGTTTTCAAGTCTCGGGGCCCCAGACTTGCTGACCAACCTTCCCTGGGACGGGCTGTTCACCCTCCGTCGTTTTCTTGACGCTCCATGACGGCCTCCGTGACGCCGAGAATGCCGAACAACAGTCTGACTCTACATTTTTGTTGGGGCCTGGGCCCACTGGTCGGGTGTCACCCCCGGACCCGTCCCGGGGTGCGTGCTGGCCAGAGTGTCGAGGGTAACCTGGCCGTGGCGACGAGGAAGGCCCCAGGAGGAGGCCGAAAGAGGGTGGAAGGCACGCTCAAGAAGCTCCAGTCCCGAGGCTCGATCCTCGAAAGCCGACGACGAGGCAACGAGGTCGCCGCGCGCGGCTCCCTGGGAGACGGGCTTGGCGACTCGTCGCCGGTCCACCTGCGGAGATCGGGCCAGGCAGTGTTAGGTAAATCCAGATCGTTCGAGGCAGATGCAGAGATGCCCAGACGAGCGACAAAGGAAACGGGGTCGCCTGCGCCTACATTCGCGCGCAAGTTGCCCGCGTAAGGCCGCGGGTCAGCGCCCTCTGCTTCAAGCTGTGTGCCACAGTGGCGGCCCGAGTAAGCCACCGCATAAGGTCGTTATGTCATCTCGCGTAAGACCCTCTGGTCTTTTCGTCGTGCAGATGAATCCAGAGCAGATCGCGGAATCTCCACCGCGAGCCGAGGGAGAGCATAAGTCGTGAAGTTTTCGCCGAGCAGAGGCTAGCACGAGGGCGCCGCGCGCCGCCCGGGAGAAGCCACCGCATCCTCTTATAACGGACGTTCGTTGCACAATCTTGGGCGTTTATTGGACAGCCTTGTCTTGTTCGGTTCCTTCCGTAGGCGCGTTTGCTGAAGGGCCTGCAGTCAAAAACGGCTTCAATGATGGGCCTTTTTACGTAAGGGCACATAGTATCTTCCGCTTCTGGCCATGCTCAACACTTTCTTCGGCTTCCCAAGCCCAAGGGTACCTTGGCGTGGCGAGCGCAGCCTTGGCTTTCGCGCTGCAGAGTTTCCAAGGGCGGCGACGCAATGTAGAACGGAAGGATGATCAGGTACCATTGGATATCTTGGCACAGACTTGCGCGTTTCGCTTCGGCGCGCCCGGGGGGTCTTGTACCCTTGAACTCCTTCCATGTGATTGGAGTCGCCTGTAGCTCAGGAGGGAAAAAACACACACAGACACAATTGATCGTCGATTCCCAGGAAAGTATGCGAACATATGGGAAGTGGGGGGGGGAAGATGAAAATCAAGAATATATGGTAAACTATGGGGAATCCTGTTATTTGTGTGTATTTATTTGTGTGCCCCTGAGCCCCTTTGATAGCATGTATGGGATGCTCACTGCGAGCCCGCTTCCCGCACCCCGGAGAGGCCAACTCCGCGCCCGCGGTGTGCGCCGCGCTGGGGCTGGCGCTGTCTGGTCCCGCCGTGGCCCTGGGCGCCGGTGCCCTCGGCGGCGCGCTCGGGCACGGCTACGGCCTGAAGGCCACCAGCGTGCCCCTGTGGGGCTGCGGCAAGGCCGGGGCGCGGCCGGGCGCGCATCTTCAAAGGGTCATGCAGTGGCGAAGCGTCTTGGCTCGCCTACAGGCCTTGTGGTTTCAACGAGGTGTTCTTAGGACATTTCTGGCCGGGACTGTCTTGTTTTAGCACGTCGGACAATGTTATAAGAACATTGTTTTTGTTCTTAGAACATTTTTGGGTTCTAAGAACATGTCGTGGTAGGCCTATAGGAATGCCGGGACGGTCGGTCCTTGCTCAAAAGGATGAAGAGGTCGGAGTACCATCCATGGGTGCGTGGGTGATTTGGGATTCAGCGGCCAGGATTATGTTTGCTTGTTGATTGTTAGCTGTTGTCGTTTTCGTCCCATCCGCGAACCAGCCGCAACCCGCCCCGCGACCCACCCCGCGACCCACCCCGCGACCCACCTGCGATTCACCCGCGGCACACCCGCGACGCACCCCTGCGCCCGCCCCGTCACCTTTATCTGCAATTGCGGGGTGCTACGTACCGACAACGCTACCCTTCGACCGTTCGTTGTTTTGGGCCTTCTGGGAGACCCCCGTCGCAACACCTAAGAATCGCCTCGAAATTCTAGTCAGAACGCACCTGGGGGGATGCTGGCGGCGCCGAGGAGGGACAGTTAGAGGGGGCAGGCCGTCTCCGCAGGCGGCGGGGGGCTTCTCAGACGCCCCCTGGCCTCTCAGAAGCCCTCTGTGTCTTCCAGGGAAGGCTTAAGAAGCTTAGAAGCTAGCGGGGGAACGCGTCTGAGCCTCCTGAAAAGGCCCTCCCTCGCTGACTTCCCCCCTTGGCGCGCCGCCGATGATGGTCGCCAACATGCCCCTGTGCGGCTGCGGCAAGGCCGGGGCGCCGCAGGGCCCAGATCTTTGGCGATGTTCAGGGGCAGCGCTAGGGGGGCATAGGCCAGATGTGTTCGCAGGTTTTCATCGGCTCTCCGCGGTTTGCCAGCCTGGGTGCCCTCCTGCAGCTGCGCTGGGGGTGTCCAGATCGTGCAGGTAAGCCGCTAGCTACCGTGGTCCTATCGCCGATCTATTGGCGATGCATCGCCGACTCCATGGCGGTCGATGTTCCTCCCATTTGTCGGTCCGTTCAGATGTGTTTTTGTCCAATCGGTGTGTTTCTTCGATTTCAGCTTCTGCAGCCAGAGTCGTTCCGAGCGCCCGCTGGCGACAGGAGCCATGATTCGAGTGCGAGACGACGAGGATCGGCTACGGGCTGCGCGTATGACTGACCATTCGCCAGAGTGGCCTCTGATGCTGGCCCACGGGTCCTCCCAGCACAAGCTGGCGCGAGCGGATTTCGCCGCTGCCGCGAGTGGATTTCGCCGATACGGTGTGGATGCAGTCGGATTTTCCGACCCCATCTTCTCCCACTGCAGCATTTGATTTGGGCGTCTGATTTTTGTAATTGGAATTTGTTCATCTGGTTGTCGTGCATTGGACCTCCCTCTCACGGATCGATACATCTTGAGAGATGCCCTTGAGAGATGGTGTCGAGGGCTTTGGTTTTCGTTTTCCGCGATGGTGCAGTTTTTCTCGCAACGCGGTTACCAGGGGACGAGACGGACCGCCGGATGGCTGACACAGACTGGGAGCCAGGTGGAGCCGACCTCATCCCATCCCATCCCTCCGCTGGCCCAAGTTTGTGAGCTGCTGTGCGGCCAGCTGGGGTCCTCGACGTGGCCCTGACTGACCCGGGTCAGCGCTAACCCGAGTTAGCACATCCCCGAAGAAAGGAGGAGGATCGAGCAGCATTGCTTCTTTTCTGTCGCCAGGGATCCGATCCATTTTTCACTATGGACCACCCTGAAGTCCGGACCTTTTTCCCACGAACAGTTTGTCATCCTTGGCAGTCTGTGTTGACAGACAATGGGGCCAGTGAGGGCCCTGAGAGGTTGGCAACGACGGCAACAATTCCGTACATGGTGTGTTTTGTCGGTGTCATCATTTGGGAGGTTGGGGTTCCGAGTCACAATGCGTTTTGGGGGCCGTTCAGGATGATCCAGGCACCGTTGGAACGCTCTCGGCGTGGCGCAGTTGCTGGCAAGCATGCCGAGGCGGGAGAACTTCAAACAGCAGCAAAAGCTTACAGCCTCATCTTCCTGCTCCACCTCCCTCCTCCTGGTGGCTCCTGGTGGCTCCGATGATGTCCGTTACCGCCGAGCGATACGGCATCCGAACAAAACGCAGTGCGACAGACAAGGAGAGAGCAGCGGTAGGCTCAGGGGGGGACAGAGGTCCACCTTGCCTGTACGCTCCACCTCAGTGGAGTTGAACGCTCAAATCTTGCTTCCAAGTTTGGGTCCACTCCGCTCCTGAGCTGTCTCAAACCATTCACTCCATCACGATTGAGGGGAGCACCTCCTCCTTCCTCCTCCCTTCGCCTCCCTCCTTCCTCCCCTCCTCCTCCTCCTCGTCCCTCCTCCCTCCTCCCTCCTCTCCTCGGAGGCTTGGCGCTGGCTGCGACCCGCCTGCTGCTCGCGCTGCGGCGGGGGCGGCGGCTCGCTGGCCCTGGCCGCCGATGGCGCGCTGCTATGCGTGGACCCCACGCGCGGCGGGGGAGGGCGCACGCACGACGACGTTCAGCGACGCGCAGAGGGGGGGGCAGAGGGGGGGGGGGAAGGCTACGTAGAAGCTCTCCTGCTTCTTAGAAGGCGCGGGCCGTGTCTATAGATGTAAGGCTGGCGCCTTCTGGGAAGCAGCCTCCTTCTAAGCAGCCCTGCCCCCTTCCCCCTATCCCCCTCTTCGCGCCGCCAAGGTGACGGCGACGACAACGACGACAACAACGACGACGACGACGCCGACGACGACGGCGACGCCGATGGCGGCGCCGGCGACGACGGCGGTGGCGGTGTCGACGGCGACGGCAACAGCGGTGGCTGCGGCGACGGCGACGGCAGCGGCGGCGGCGGCAGCGGTGGCGGCGGCGGGGATGGCGACGGACGGCGACGGCGGCGGCATCGAGCGCGAGGCTCCTGAGGGCTCCCATGCCGGAACATTGAAAAAGCACAGATGGAATTTGTACGCCCCCCAATCCGAAAGTTGGGAATTGGGTTGGGTTGGGGTGGTTTGGTGGGTAATCAGACCAGCAGGTACGTACCCGTGCCGCTGCTCGTCCTGGAGGGCCCTCGTCGCCACCGCTGGACTCTCCCCGAGCATCGGGTCGGAGCGCACCCCAGGAGAGGTCCCACGGCGGCAACGACGACGGCGAGGACTTGCTGTTATGCGCGGACCCCCGCGCGGGAGGGGTGAGCACGGCGCACAACGGTGGCGGTGGCGCCGAGCGCGCGAGGGACAAGAAGTCATGAGGATGCGTTCCAAGATCTCCACGGATTCCATGATGTCCTATCGTTCCGTGCGGGCTCCCAGGGGCGACGGCCGCCAGATTAGCCTGGACTCATGGATCACATTCTGGGCCAACAGTACTGCATCGTGACATCGTTCTCTTGGTGGCGCCCAATAGGGGCGGCGAGAAGGGGGCGGCTTACTAAGAAGGCGGAGGGGATTCTCAGAAGGACTGGGCCTTCTCTGAAAGCTCTGGAGCTTCTGAGCAGACTTTTTAGAAGCCGGGCGCGCGTCTAAGAAGCTCACATGCAAACCACGGCGTCGGAGGTTGTTGTGCTGTTTTCAGCGTCTGGGGGCCCTCGCCCATCCCTGCGGCCGCCAGAACAGACAGCGCGGGGCGAAGAGCCAGTCCCAGGGAAGGGGCCCTGCAGACCTCTGGAGGAGGGGGAGGGCGCGTCGCGAAAAACTCACGACGTCGCGGGTCTTGGTAGTGGGGTGGGTAGGGGGGGGTCAACCAACATCGGAGGGAGGAGCAGCGGCTTTTCGTCGACCGCGAGCGTTCTGGGGGGATCCTGGATGGTCCCGAAGGGACGCCGGAGCCAGAGACCCAAGTTATGACTCGAAAGCCAACGAGAAGGATCAGTCGGGGCAGACGAGAGTGAGGGATTAGGGATGGGGGTTGAAGTTGGAGCTGGTGGTCTGAGGTGGCCCATGACTGGGTCCGGCCAGCAGGAAGGGCGAGCAGATTCGAGGTTCTGGGTATGAGATTGCTTTGTTGCCTTTTTCTGTCGTTTTCGGGCCCGAAGATGAACAACTGATCGGGGTTGCAAAAAACTGTACCAGATGGACCTTGGTTGGGGTCCGGGGATCGATTCTGAACGGATTCGGCTTCATCTTTTCTCCTGACCGATTTTTTCGAGTCCCAACCAGTTCAGACCCTCTGGCCGCCTCCAAGGTTAAAGAATCTGCTGCGTGCAGCTGGTTTCGGCCCCGCCGCCCAGCGAGTCCTTTAATCCGTGCTCGCTCTCGACAGGCGCTGGGATAACCAGGTGGATGATGCGTCACCCCTTAGCCTTAGCCTCATACCCAGGCATAGACGCCGCGAGCGACGGCCGGACCTCCAGGTAGAATAAGTATGCCTACTGGGAACAGGGAGGAGGCGAGGATCCGACGGGGCACAAACAAATCACAGCCTCACACACAGGAACTCGAGGCATAAACAAATCCTACCACCACTGCCGAATTGCGTACTTCACGATGCTTGTGTGCCTATACACAGGGGCATCTGATAAAAATGGACACGCTGACACCATTCGGGCGGTCGGATAGAAGGACAAAAGAGGAAGACGATAACAATAGCACACACAATACCCATCTCCACAGCGAAACACAGACACAAGAGACTGCCCTGGCTGCAAGGGCGCGGGGGCGGCTTTGACGTGCCTCGCGAGGCGGCACGCAGTCGCGGGACGGAACAATAGAACCGTCGGCGGAACAACAGAGCCGCCAGCCGCCCCCACGGTCGACCCTCGTATGATCGCCGCCGAGCTCGAAACAGCTATCCGGAGACCCAGGACAAAGTGGAGGCCGTCTATCATTCGAGGGAAGGCTTTCAGAACCTGGTCTACACAAACTTCCCCCCAAATGAGAGGAGTTCATTCCGCCCCCTCCTCGAACTCCCTCACCCCATTATGTGTGGTATCACTGCAGCGCCTCGATGGAAAATGAGACCAAAACGCAGTGGCGCCAAGGAGGTGGCCGCACCAGCGGTGGTGCAGGACGCCGACTTAGCGGGGTGCCACCCAAGCACTGACCATGAATCCGAGAAACAAATTCCGGTGTCGCGTGGCTAATAGCAACACGAGCCTATTTCTGCAAGAACCCCCAAAGGGGCACGACATTCCGCACGGCACATCTCGGACACCGAGTTTTATTTGAAGGAAGCACAAGCCATGGCACCCGCCACATTCGGCTCACACACCGACGCGCGTTGACCAAACGAGTCGCTGGTCTGCCTTCAATATCCGCAGCTGAGACCGAGACCCCAGCTGGAGCCGAAGTCCCCACGATGGAAGAAGCCGAAGCTCCTATCCGCCTCCGTGGCGTGATGATCCCAGGGAGGGTGTGCACTCCTGCCCCCCAACAGTCCAGGTTGCTCAGGAGGACTGTCGACCCGAACACAATAAAGAAACCCAGCCATCGCAGAAGCAGCGACCACACCTCTCCACTTCAGCACAGATGGGGGCACCCCGAACGGGGTAGGGGGTAGCCGCGTCCTGTGCCCTTCATCCCCTCAGCTTCAGAACGCGCACCTCCAGGAAACCCAGAACGCTGGGGAGAAGGAGGACACGTTCTCCGACGAGCGGCCACGAGGAGGCCTGTGCCCTTGCTCGTCGATGCGCTACCCCCTTTCTGCGATCTCCCCCATATCGCCCGACTCGAATGGGGGGGGGGGCGGCGGCGCCGACGACGACGACGACGACGACGACGACGACGACGACGACGTCGACGACGTCGACGACGACGACGACGAAAGGTACGAGGAGGGCCGGGCGGAGGAGGGAGCGGGGACGAGCAGGTGGATCCAGCGCAGCAGTTTGATGTCCAGCTTACTGTAGCCGGCTAGTGGCGGGGGCAGAGGGAATAACCTTTTCGCGGGGGAGCGAAGAGGGGGAGGACCACGCGGAGGGGGGAAGGAAACTGCGAGAGAGAGAGAGAGAGGCCAATGGGGAAGCGTGCGTCCAATTTGCCCGAGCGCTGCGACCAACCAATGGCACCTCGCAAGCGCCGTGCGTGTGCCTGGCGTTTTTGTTTCGCCGGGGTGTACCAGGGCCGCGCCAGGCTGCGCCACGGCTTGTTGGGGCTGGCCAGAAGGGTTTACGCTGTCCTTCGTGGCGTCATCTATTCGTTTGTACCGCTCATGGGCTTGGCGTTCCTCTTCTTCTTTTTCTTCTTCTTCTTCTACTTCTTCTTTTTATTATTTTTCTTCTTCGTTTTCTTATTCCTCCTCCTCCTCGTCCTCCTCCCCGCCTGAGGACTGCCACCCCGCGCCTGGAGACCAGGCCTTCATGCGATGGGGTTGGCGGCAGTATACGAGGACTATGGCGAGGATATTTTTCCTCTTCATTCTCCTCTTCTTCATCCTTCATTACCTCCTCCGCGTCTTCTTCCTCCTCCTTCCCATCCTCCTGCTGCTCCTCCTCCTCTTTCTCGCCCTCCTCTCTCCTCTTGTGCCTCGTCCCCCCCGCCCCTCTTCACCACCTCATTTCGCGCCTTCTGCCCATCATGATGGTGTTCATCCTCCACCTCCCCTCCCCTCCTGCGCCTTCTATGGTTGCAGAGCCCCTGTCAGCCTCTCCTCCTCTTGCTCCTCTCTCTGTACCCCCTTGTGCGCCGCCATATCGGCTCACAAGGGCCCTTGGGTTATCATGGTGCGACGGTGACGGACGCGCCCACGCTTCCGTAAAAGGAAAGAGAACGTGCTCTTTTTTAGCACGGGTCCCCCTATTTGTACCTCGTGTTTCTCTGTATTCATACAACCACACCCGTACAATCCACAGCGGCAACGGAACTTGTGGTTGAGATCCACGAGGGGAGTCAGGACGATCCCCTTGTGATCCGATTATCGGGTGACATATTTGTTCCTGTTATCCCGTCCGTCCCGTTCTTTACGACGCTCAGCTTCAAGAGTATGAATTCCCACCAGATTCTTGGTTACTGCCAGATCAGGATCTTGGGGCAGGAGCTGGAAAACGAGAAAGTGTTCCTTGGGAAGGTGCTGGCGACGTTGGTCAGATCAGGTCTGGGCTCCCTGGTTATCGCAGCCCCTTCGTCGGGTTGGACTGGGCGTGGACGCTGTTCGCCGGCTGTACTACATCGGCAGAATTCCCCTCTGCGAGGACAGGCCATGCTTTCTTTGTATCATTTTTCTCCGACGCATTGGGAATATACCACTGCCCGATTTTCTGATCGCCAACGAGGACAATTTCCTGAACAATCGCAGGCCCCAAAGATACCGAACGGCCGACCTCCCACTTGATAGCAAAGATCCCGATATTCGCCTAGACCCTTACAGGAAGGAGCTGCAGATGTGGCTCGCTTCTGCCAGAAGTTTGGAGGCACAGCGTGGATACCTCATCCACCGCTATGCCAAAAACACCTTCAAGATCATTATGAACGAACTCACTCAGGACCAGTTGTCTGCCGAGGACGGCGGGTAGTTTGTGAGGGTTTTTTTGATGAGCTTGTCTACTCAGAAGACACCAAGCGTAAGCGATAGTAAACTTTTGTTTATTATGTCGGGCGTAAGCGCGTACTCTTCCGAGGGCTCGAGAAGTGTATGATCGTGTATCTGAGAGAATCCAAGCGCAACGGCGCTTCTTAGGATACGGCTGAGCACTGGACAGAAGAACCATGCGATACTGGTTTGGTGCACGAAAAGCTTCGGAAGCTGGAGCGACCACTGCCCTCTGGCATCGCATGTTTTCCTCCTCGCAGTTTGTCGGATATCAAGGAGATGATAGTGGGTGCGAGGACCGGGGGTCGGATCGCGACGAAGCCCATTCGACGATCGCGCAGCAGTCTTTGTTTCTTGCGCCCGAGGCCCAAGAGGAAGAGGAGATAATGAACGGGGTCATCAAGAACACGGACGACGACGAGGCACCCTTCGCTGCTGGAGGTTTGCCCGGCGATGTGGTTTTGGAGGAAGACGGGGGCATCGCCGCCCGCGCGAACTACAGTCAGGTGCAGAACGGAAGTTTGGACGAGGGTTCTCTGCGCAGCACCCCCCCAAAAAAAAGAGAGGAAAGTCCAAAGGCTCGCGGGGGGGAAAACGTCGAGAGGGGCGCGCGGGGCATGCCCGGCCGAATCGGCGCGCCAGAAGTCGATCGATGAGCCGCTCGAAATGCGCCCTGCGCGGGAACGCGGGGCATCGGGCTCGGGACTGCGCGGGCGAGCCCGACGATCGAGGGCGCGAGTGACAAGCAGGCTTCGGCGGCTTCCACGCAGTTCCCCCCGAAGCAGATGATGCCCCGCATGGTGTTTGCCAGCGGGAACCTGCGATCCACCCCGGGCCCAGTTCTTCCACCTTTTATGTTTGCCACTACCGCCGCGGGAGGTCAGGTTTTCATTGGACTTCAGGTTAGGGTGGGTTTCGGCTCGGTGGACGCCGGAGCTCGTCGCGGAGCGCGCGGCGAAGTTCAATTTGAGAAACTGGTGAAATAGATTAGGGACACCTGCGGTCTAAATCCCATGCAGATACCCACCTTGGACATGTGTGCTATGGGTGTTGGAGGATCCACCGGGTTCATCTCCAGCTGGACACTACCTATCGCCGTGGCAAAGAACTGCGGTGCTCTCGCCGTGAATTTGATTGCCCGTGATCTGCCCATACTACTCCCACTGGAGATGCCCGGACAGTTCGGCATGTTTTTTTGCTTGGCCCGGCGGCGTCATCACTTGCAAGGCATTCGGCGGCAGCCAGTCGAGATTTTTATATAAGGTAGGGGCAGGCAAAAACACGGCGATCCATGTGGTTGGTTTCCCGAGAGAGGTTGGCAGCAAAAGATCAATCAGGATTGTCTGTCCCAAGACTCAGGGGCGCTGTCGCGCGGTCGGGCCTGAGGGCGCTGCGTTCCACGCGAATCCGCGGGCGACCTCGGCTTGCACCTGTCTTTCTCAGCCAACTGCCTGCGCCCCCGACGCCTCGCGCAGCGTCGAAGCGCGCGGGGCGCATTTTCGCACAGAAAGGGCCGCGGCCAGAAATCTCCGACGAGGCCCAGTCAGCGGGCGACGGCCCCAGAGAAGCGGACGTGGACATGGGGGCAGTTCTGTCTGAAGCAGTTCCTCGCGCTGGACCGCGCGGCCACGATGCGCCGCGCGGGGGCTCGCGCCGGGGCCAACGCCTGCAAGGACCTGCCCGGGGCGACAGGGGCCTGGATCAGGAGACGGCGCCATCCACGCACCGCCCTCGCGACCCGCGACCCTTCTCCCGCGATCTGAAGATCAGCAGCGGGGAGTGGTCCGCGGCGGGCAGTAGGCTGAAACTCGACGGCTCGGGCACCGAGAAGACCGACCAGCCCCCGCGCGCGGGCCCCGCGCAGGCGCGCGACGACTGCCAGATGCGTTGGGCGAGTCCCCCGATCGACGGCGACGTCAGCACCGGCGCCCCAGGCCATGTGGAACGAGCGATATTCGGGAGGTCTGCGGGCTATGCTCTAAGGAGATCTACGACGTGGATTCCCAGCGCTGCGAGCGGCGCGAGAGGGCTCTCGAGTCGGGCGACCCAGCGCCGCATCGATTCCGACACTTGGCCGCGCGCGCGGCCGAGCAAGAGATGCGCGAGAGCATCGTGGGCGGGGGCGGCTTCGAGACTTTCGCGGGGGAGCGCGACGTCTGATGGATTCGCGGGCAGAAGATGCTTTAAATGGTCGCGGGGCGCGTGTCCGAGTGCATCAGGGGCCCCGCGACGCTCTCTTTCTCCCGACCGAATCCGTCGCCCCCCCCCCCCCCCCCCCCATCTGCAGATGGTTTTACCGGCGAGCGGGCGACGGAGGTGTTCTATTCAGATGGTGCAGCCGAGTTCATTCAGGACGCGCTGTCTGAACCGTCTTCCGTGCCTATCCTGGACAAGAAATTGACTCGCCGCGTGCTGCTAGCATGAGTTTCGCTGGCGCGTTGCTGGCGAGCGTCTGTCCTCGTGGCACCTGTCTCAGTCGGGTTGGGTAGTTCATTTCTCCAGGCGCTGCCAATGCAAGCCCGGCTGGTCCTGCATTTGGTAAACGCGCGGCCGTGCTCCGAGGCATTCCAGGCGGGCCCCGGCAGTCCGCCGCCCCGCAGGTTTCGGTGGAAGCGTCCGAGGCGAGCAGAGGAGAATGGCGATTGATTTGTTGGCAGGCCACCGTGGGGGCTTACATTTCATCTTCGGAGCCCGACGAGGACGGCATTGGAACGATCCGTCATCAACAGGTTAAGCAGGTCAGTCAGTCACAGTCAGTGAACAATGCCGGTCTTAGTCTCCCGTTGGAAACAGCTCCTGGATCAGATGGGCCTGGCAAAATTCTTTGTGGCGCTCCCAGCGCCGAAACTGATGGCGACGATGAAGTGCCTGCTCAGCCAGACGGTGCACCTACTGCCGATATGTTGGCCGATCTTGAACTTGCCCATGACGGCTCTGGGCATCCTGGTAATCGAGACTTCGCTCGACTTCTGAGACGGGGAAATGCAAAACTGTCAGTGCGACGCGCGCGATGCGCACGAACGACATCATTTTCGCCGTCCCGTTGCTGTTCCTCAGTCTTATCGCTTCAACCATGTTGTTGGCGTTGAGTTGGTCGAGGTCATCTGCCCACTCGATGATGCACCGCTTTTTTGAATCAGTACCATCTATTCGGGCACGTCTTTTTTCAGCTAGTTGGACATGTGGGGACAGGGAAGACAGCCGATGCTGTCTGGCTGGCATTTGTACGCGCATGGGCACGAGCGTTTGGCATGCCAGAGGTGTCGCAGTTGATCCTGGAACGAAACTTCAGGGAAATCTTGCCGATTACATGCAAAACGACGGTGCGTGCCTCTGTCCTATTGTTGCCTGTTCACCATGGCACAACGGTCGAACGGAACGTGCAGGAAAATAATGGAATCGACAGCTCCGTTGAGCCATTCATCGTGTCGTTCCGGATACTCCAGACGAATGGTATGCTATGGGAGAGTTGTGTTGCTCTGTTCGGAACCGTGACCAAAATCGGAGTGTCATTTCAACTATGCAGCGGGTTCTCGGTTTTACCCAGCGTCTACCAGTGTCGCTGCTCTCCGATGATCGTACAGATCCCGAATGTCAGTCTACCGACCTGGTGCATAACTTCCACCGAGCGGAAGAGCTACGCCGAGCCGCTATGAAAGCCTGGACTGCCATGGATAGCCGAGCTCGACTATTCCGAGTCCTCCGTGCCAAGCACCGTGTACCATTGGCTTTCGCGGTGGGCCAACTCGCGTTTGTCTGGAAACAAGGGCGAATCGGTTCAGGTAGGTGGCTTGGTCCTGGTGTGATATTTTTTATTGCTGGTCGGGCTTGGCTTAATTTGCGGGGAGCGCTGCGGCGTACACCCAAGACGAGAGTAGAGGCATCGAGATTCTCAATCGCTACCTGAATGACCGTAATGTGGACTACGAGCGTGCTCGTGAAGCTCGTCGCTACGTTGACGCCGCCATTGAAGGAAACCCGAGATTCCTTGGAGACGAGCCTCTCTTCGACCCTGAAGAGGCGGGGGCCGATGAAATGTCCGACGACGCCAGCTTCGATGCCGATCAGGAGCCGCGATCGCCACAGCCGGAAGAACCGGAACTGTGACCAATGGCGGAAAGTTACGAACCTGGATTGGCACGTGCCGCATTTCAAAGCGACGATCGACAAGTTCGATCTTGTTTAGACATTGCCTCCTCCGCTGAACTGCAGAGTGAGCCAGGATCGAGGCAACCTTCTGTAGCGGGGGCGCCGGGGAAAGCTTCTGGCGCTGCCGCTCGAGGTTTGAGCGCGCCTTGGCCCGCTACTGCGTCGTCCTATATGCCGCCGCCGGCGCCGACTACGACTGCACCTCCCGTTTTTGTCTTTGCCCATTCCTTAGAGAACTGGTTACTCACTACGTGGACAGCAGTCATAGTGTTCAGGCAACAGATGATTTATTGGGGGCGCGCAGGACTCCCGATCTGGAAAAATCTACACAACCTGTCAATCAGAAGCAGCCTTTCTCGATGCTTCCAAGATTTTCTTCATTGACAAACAACGGGCTGAGGGTGGCATTCATATCAATCCGCTACCTGATCATAGTAAACAGTGGTTTCTTGGACAGACTGGCAGCCGCAATAAAGAATGGTCTAAGATCCGCGCTGCTGGACATGGCGACGCCAATGCGGCGCGTCCGTAGAGGCGCGGCTGCAGCGGAGATCTACCGCAAGTTTCCAAGCGAATAATTCCTTCTCGGTTGCGCGAAAAACGGAAAGATAAAGGGGGCGGATTACGTCAATAAGTCCAAATTATTTTGCTGCCCCAGAGAATGATTACGCGAAGCCGCGACGGTTTATTCAAGGACTTCATGACCCCGACATCCCCGCGTGGAGTCGCACTTTGCCTGCGCCTTCCACGTCGGACGTGCCTCTTGCTCTGCAATGTCTGTCCTCTATCAAAACAAAAGCGCGGGTCGGCGACGTCAAGTCGGTTGTCTCTCGAGGATTTCGCGGGGGGGGGGAGCTTTTTGCTTCGCCCCCTGCGCGCGGCGTTTCTGGCGAGGGCGCCAACGAATTGCTGGCGATAGAACTGCTGGCAGAAGCTTACGGACTCGTTGCCGGCTATCCAGGCTGGCGCAGATGTCTTCTGACAGCTTTCAAGGAGCATGGCCTCGCGTGCCATCTTCTGGCACCCTGCGCCATGCTCATGCGCGAGTCTCTTGATGGGCGCCCTGAGCAATTTCTGGGAGGCGGCATTGGAGACAGATGTTTCGAAGCCTTTTTCTCGTTTGCGGAAACGGTTGAAGTTTTGGAAATGGATTGGGCTCATGGGGGGCGCCATTGAGCGCGGCGGGCGCGCGCTGCGACAACGCAGAAATTTCGATGTCACCATATCCCTGGCGCGGCACTTTGCAGAGCCAGGCGAGGCCGCGCGGGGGCGAGACCTATCGGTCTCGCGCGGGGGCGAGGCGAGCACCCTGAACACGCCCGCTGCGCCAGAGGAGATCACCGCAATTTGCGGCCTGCGTGGCAAACTCACATGGACATGCCGAGAGGGCATGCCCAACGGCTCGGGGCGCGCATCTCTCCTGAGCAGCGCTCTGCCCAACGCGGAGGCCAGAGACCTGCTCGCGGCAAATGCTGCACTGCGTCGCCTCAAGGACGCCAGCGCCACTATCGCCATCAAGTCCATGCCCATCCCTCGTCTTCGTCTGGTTGCCCTGTGCGGCTCAGGACTGGACCTCAAGGTCGCCGGACAGGGCCGCTCCCAGACTGGCAACGTGATCTGCTCCGCTGACATGAATTTCTCGGTGGGAATGGAAGCTGACGTCAGCATTTGTACTTGTTGGCAATCCCACAAGACAGAGCAACCTGGGAGCTCATCTCTCGTGGCGGAGGCAAGTCCGAGGGTTTGGCAGAGGCCGAGTGGGTTACCTCGGGCTTTGTCTCCCGTAAAAGGTTACCGATGCGAACTCCGAGATCGACGTGCCATGAACCGAGAAATCCGAGTGACGACTATCACCATGACCGACGCGAAATCCCTGCGCGACTGTATCAATCGGGAGCAATTCGCTTGGACTGAGAAGCGAGCTGCCCTGAAGATTGCAACGATTCGGGGGTCCTTGGAGAACCTCGGTGGTCAGTGTCGCTGGTTTCCACGCGAACTGAACCCCGCGGACGGTTCGGCGCAGTTAAAAAGGGAACGCGCAAACCCTACTACAACTTATGCAGACGACCAAATTTCGCAGTACTGTGCAAAAGGAGGGGACGGTCAGGGGGGAAACATATCGATGGGCCACCAGGAACCGCAATCCGAGACCGAATATTTCGAAGAGCGTTCCCCCGTCGAACACGACCTTCTCCCGTGCGTCTCAGAAACGTCCCACCCCACCTATCCAACTTGCTGCAGACTCACCCCTTCTGGTGTTCGGTGTTCTGCATTGCCGTCCTCGTGCAGCGGATGCGTCATCATGTTGTCATGGTGTGCAGCCGTTTACAGCTTGCGGTTTTGTCATTGTGACTTGGGTTTTCCTACCTACGGGGCCATGCCGCCCGCGGGCCCAGAGCCTGGACCCCTGGTGCATCTACTCGACGATCAGCCCGTCTCCAGAGGAGAACAGGGCGACCACGCCGCCATCGACGGCGACATCAAAATTGTGGACGACACGTCTTACGATCGCGAGGACTACGACGAAGAAGCTGGGCGCCGGCTCAAGTGGCTCAGCGGCTGCATCGGCCGACGACCCCTGGGCTGCTTCCCACAGCTCGGCACTAGCGGCGCCTCCTGCAGGCCATCCGCGCGCGCCTCTCTACCACGATCTCCAGGATGAACAAAGGGCAGACGAGGTGCGGGAGACCAGCCGGGAAGTCCTCCAGAGGACTCTGGAGGAGACTCGCCCCGACTCGGACTTCCAGGGCCCCGCGGTCGCGGGCGGCGTTGGGGCCGTGGAGGTCGACGAAGAAAGCGTGGCGAGCAGCGCAGGGCCACCGAGATGCGCGATCGGCACTCCTTGGACCGCTTCGAATCCAGCAGAGGCAGAGGCGTCACCGCGCGCGACGGCGGCGACGGCGATGTCGTGGACTTCGTGGCCAGGGAGGATGCCGACAAGGAGCCCCTGTCATCTGATGCCGAATTAGCCAGGGGATCATCGAACGCAGCGGTGAAACAAAACAAGATACCGGAGAAAAGCCCCATTCATAATTTTATTAGGGATGTAGGGCTGTATGGGCTATAGGGCTATTTGGCTATAGGGTCATAGAGCTACAGGGCTATAGAGGCATATAGGGGCATATTGGCTATAGAGTTATGGGCTTATATTGCTACAGGGCTATATGTCTACAGGGCTATAGAGCTATAGAGCTGTTTGGCTATAGGGCACACCCAGGCACCCCCGGGCACGCCCGGGCACCCTGGCACCCGGGCACCCCCGTGCACCCCCGGGCGCCCGGGCACCCGGGCGTGCTGCGAAAATCGGCTGCAAACCTATCCTAACCATATGAATCCGCTGGGACCCCTATAGAGGCAAGCTCAGATTGGGGAAGTACGCAGCGTGGGCGACTAGATCAAGGCCCTCGAGGATTACGTCAACCGCCTCGAGCTACCTGGGGAGGCCACGAGGGAGTGGATGCCATAAGACTCGGCACCACATGTCCATCGCGGCAAGGACCGCATCTTACTCCCCATGGCGACCACCCAGAACCTCGAGCTGGAAGTTCGTCGTCCGGAACAGGTGCTCGCCAAGGTGCATGATGAAGAAGGTGGTTCATTGGTCCGCAAGAAGAGGGTCGTCAAGCTCCAGGATGCGGGAGAGGAATCTCGAGCTGAAATTCAACGGGCCAACTTGCAGCGGAGTCTCGATGCGCAGCAGACCGAGATTGCACTGACCAAGCAGTGCATCGAGGCGGAGGACGGGTTCGTGCACGTTCAACGCCATGCTGAGCGGCTGGAGCACAAGGCGTGCCACCCGCAGACCGCGAGCCCCGCAGACTAAGTTGAGGGGCTGCCGGCATTCCTCTGTAAGTTCGCGGTGCGCTCGGAGATACAACGCATCCAGCGTCCCAGCATGAACCAGCTCGCGCAATCTTCGTTCAATTGCCACGCCTGGGCCCTTGTGAACCGCTGCTTCAAGGGACAGCTGCGGAATCGCCACCATGGGATCAGGCGCGCCTTGAACTACAAGAGAGGCCACTTCAGCATGATGGCGGACCCGGGCGAAGCAGTGGGCGCGCCAGGGGGGGGACCGAGAGCCTACCGTGAAAAACTTGGGCCGTGCGCGGGCTCCACCCATGGCCGAGGAGGCTGTCCAATCATGGATTAGCACCCGAGGCGTCGGCAGAGCAGGAAGGCCAATTGCCAGACCGAGCAGTTCGAGGATATCGAGGAGGTCGAGGACCAGGATGAAGAAGTCGAACGAGGGCGACGACGAACGCGAATAAGTAGAAGTCATTGCGGACGGCGCGGAGCCAGTCGGCGGGCGCCCTGGCGCATCGTCGGGGGGCCGCGTCTACGGCGACAACGTCCTGCTGCAGTGCGAGACGCCCTGCGAGGGGTGCATCGAGAAGAGAGCCATCGCCGATGGTCTGGCCAGATCAGAAAAGGGGGAACGAGAAGATCTGGGGCCGACCCCAGAGGTGCCAGAGGGCGAAGCTCCAGCGGCGAGAGGACCCAAGATAATTGCGGCAGGAACACAGCGTCCTCGCGCCAACGCTTACCTCGCTGACCACACGGTTCAGGAGACCGTTAAGGAGACTTCCAAGGAGGACCCCGAGGATAACAAGCCACTTCTCCCGAAACCGAAGTACGTCGGGACCGTCGGTGTCTACGTCTTGTTCCCCAGCGACACCGACCGCGTCAGTGTTTTGGTCCATCGTCGGAGCCCCAGAGTGAGCTTTTCGAATGCGGTCGCCATCCCAGGAGGACAAGTTGATCGCGCCGATCCTGAACGTCGTTCGCAAGCGAGACCTAGACTTCGATTGCGCTGCGCGCTGCAGGAGCGCGGCAAGTCGGGAACTCAGCGAAGAAGCTGGACTGCGTCTTTCTATGCGACTTGGCGGAGATCCCAGCGACAAGACCAAGATCTCACCTCACAAGATCTTCGGGTGCGTGTACTTGGCGCCGCCCGAGCTGCGGGGGCCCGCAGCGTAGCTCTCGCGAGGGTGTGGTCAAGCTGGGCGTTCAGAATCTGGGTTTTCCTGCCAGAGATCACTGCCAACTCGGGGTCTCCGTGGATGACGCCATCGCTTTGCCAGACCTGATACGGACACGCAAGCAACCATTGGATTACATTTTGAAGGCGGAGAAGGAGAGGGTCTTGCAGATGAGGCAGGGCCTGATGAACAGGCGGAGGTGATGAAGGGCGAACTAGCTGAACTGGTCAGGAACGGACGTTGGCCCACTGACGATGTGATCTACTCCTTGGCATTGAAAACCGCGCTCGGCCGCCTGCTCTGAACTCGAGATTCAGCGAGACCTTCAACGACCCAACGTCGGAGATATGGCCGTGCTCCCTCAGTTCTCGAGACAGCCGACCCTCCGCGTTTCGCTGAAGTTGTTGACGCAAAAGCCGCTTGGCATCGCTCAGAGTCTGGTTGAGTCGTGCAACGCGTTCGAGGGCGAGGTCGCGCGGGATTACTTGAAAAACAGCGACGATATTGGGGGCTGCGACAACCTCTACGCGCGCCTCCAGGTGTGCGTGGAGACCGGATTCAACGATCTTTCTGATCCTTGCCCGGTGTCGGAGTTTGTCGCGATGCCATTCCACGACTTGCCTCGCCGGGCACCTGCAGCGCGGGCCATCATCCCCAACGTGGACTGCGACAACCTTCCGAGGATCCGTAGAACCCGCGGCATCGCCCACGGGAAGATCAGCAGATGACGATCGACAGTTGTTTTTTTTGGGGGGGGGGCTGGCGAAAGAAGCCGAGGAAGCCTTTGAGGACATCGCGGGCCAGGTCAGGATCCTCGGCGACGCGGGCGGAGGAGAAGACGGCGCGCGCAGGCTGGAGAACCTCATCGAGTTGAACGGCGCAGTGGGCGCCCTCGATGGTTTCGCCAAGAATCCACCGCCAAGTGGCGGATCTGTCTCCGAGGCCATGACAGATGCAGCGACGATTGACCACTACGCCGCTGCCCCGGGACTGTCAGGACTTCCAGCAGAGCAGGGTGAGATAGTTCTTGGACCTGGAGGAAAATACATCAGTGCCCATTGGAGGCCAACCAACTCCCCAGGAACAAATGGAACGATAAGTTCTTCAACAACATGATGAGCGAACATTGGAAGACGAGCCACAAGGTCGACGCGACGAGAGACCGCCTGCTCGACGCCCGCCTTCACTACGACTGTTTTGGTCGCGTTGGCTCTGGAAGCTCGATCAGGGGTCGACATCTCCGTCTTACTCTTGAACATATCTCGGGACTTATCCTCCTATCCCGGGGCCAGCGGCGCATCCACCTGGGCAGTAGTGGACGATGGATTTGACGCCGAAGCGCGCTCGGGAGATACAGTGCGACGAGGATTTGAGCAAGGAGGCCCAGATCGAGACTGCCCATCACGGCGCCAACTTGGCAGCATTGGCATATATCTGAGGTAAGAAGGGGCCGTTTGAGTTGAAGCCAGGACCTTCGAGCTGCGAGAACGTATGCGGCATTTTCTGTGAGAGGACATCCCGTCGCACTTATTGCACCCGCTACGCGGTGCATGCGTCGTCCGGCGTCAGGCCAGAGATGATCTTGTGCTCTTGCATTTTCGAGCTGCAGGTGGATCGCCGCCGCTGCGCAGGCTATCCCGATCAGCACGTCCACAAGCAGTGGTGCCAGACCGAAAGCAGCGTCTACATCGAGGCGCTCTGGATCCAAGCTGCGACGATGAGGGAGATCCGCGCCAAGATCCAGGCGAAGGAGCAAGTCTTTGGATGGTAGAAAGTTTGGAATCGCACGGTCAGGATGTACCTCGCGGCAAGGGCCATCCCGACAGCATTTCCGAGTGTACACGCGTACTGAGATGAAGTGATCGAGGACTCCGGCTTCCCGGCTTGGGGGGTCAAGCTGGTTCCCCGGGACGTAAGGTGGGTTCATCAGTTGACCAAGGATCTCAGTGTGGTGGATCGGTATTTGGAGTGCACTGGCAAAGCATACGACCACCGTGGATCGAGCCACAGGGTCTGATGGATCAGATGGGGCAGGCTACGGACGCAGCGAGGTCGGCTGTCATCTTGGGCCTCGAGTCGGACAGTCCGTTAAGGATGTCTAAGTGCTCTCGCGTCCTGCGTGTTCGTGAAACTGTACAAGCTGCACGTCACTGAGGCGTTGGTAGTACGTGGAATGGCGACTGTATCTACTGAAAAAAAAAAAAACTTCATCTTCTGAGGCGGGGCGGCGTTTCGGCTGCAAGAGAGGTAGGAACTGCGTTTGCAAAGCCCCTGTCAGCCTCTCCTCCCTCCGCGTTTCTTTCTGTATTCCGTTGTGCGCCGCCATATCGGCCCACAAGGGCATTTGAACTATCCTGGCGCGCCGGCGGCGGATGCGCCCACGCTTCCGTAAAAGGAGAGAGAACGTGATTATTTCTAGCACGGGCCCCCCTATTTGTACCTCGTGTGTCTCTGTGTCTTTACAGCCACACCCGTACAATCCACACCCTCTCCCCCTCTCCGCCTCCCCTCCATTATCAGCATCACCATCGTCGAAGGCATCATCATCATTTCTGCTTCGGGATGGAGTGGCCAGTGAACAAACATAAGGGGAAGCGGAGGCGGAGGAGGAAACATGTCCAGGAACAGAGGGAGGGAGGATACATGGAGAATTTCAGGAGGACATTCGAATCGATTTGGCTTTGAGACACATTCTCCCCTTATCCATTCACCAGTCCTTATGTCAGCACGACGACAGTGCACCCGTGTGAGACGTTTCACAAAGGGCCGCCCCCTCGAGGGTCGCAGGATCCGACCGTCGACATCTTTCCCTCAGCAGAAAACTGGCGGAGGCAAGCCAGGGGCAGCGGTTCCGCCGGTGATAGCGGTCGAACGCAAACGTTCGGGGCCTAAGAGACGGGGGTCGGTACAAACGGGGGTCAGCCAGGGCACCGGATCTTGCAGGATCCTGCGAAGGCCCCCCCTGGCTGACCCGGGTTAGAGAGCCGCTCGTGGCCGCGAGGCGGCCGCGCGTATTGGCTGACCCGGGTTTGCGAGGACCTGCGTTGCTGTTTTTTTGTCCTGCATTGCAGTTTTTGGTTTCCTGCTGACCTGGGTTTGGATTGACCCGGGTCAGAAGATCCCCGAAACGTCGTCACCTTCCCAAAAGAATGCCACTGTTTGCGAGTTCAGGGTGTTTGGAACGGGCCATGGGATTGCAATGCTGCCGCCATGCAAGCAGGCGCCATCCATCCGTCCGTGTGATGCCTTGAACTTCGCGCTTCATGTCCAGATATGTGAAGAAGCATCCGACGGACACCCTATTTTGAAAGGGGACCCCCATCCGATCATGTATATGTTGGGCGCTCCACAGCTTTAGGGTTATACCATGTAGGGGCGTATTGGGCCAGAGCCCGATCTTGAAACAACGCATTGCAGTCCATCCGTGAAGCAGTTGTGCACCATCTGCTTCAGCAGAGTGGCATGTCACGGGGGGAGATCGCCCGTTACACTCAGCTGCTGACAATGATCGCCCTCCATCAGCGCAAGTTGTTGGACTTGCATTGTCAGGGTAATTACGCTTGGGGAAGGCTAATCGGCGGCGGCCGAGGGGGGGGGAGGTGGGAAGGAAAAGGTCTTCTCAGAAGGCGGCGGGGCTTCTCAGAAGCCCGCGTGCCTTTTGAAAAGTGTTCTGTGTCTTCGGGGAGGCTTAGAAAACTCCTCAGAAGCTGAAGGACTTCTGGGCCTGCTGAGAAGGCCCGCCGCTTCTCACTTACCCCCCGGCTCGCCGCCAAAATCAAACGTTGAAAACGATCGCCCTCCATCAGTGCATGTTGTTGGATTTACAGGCAGGATTACCATGCGTGGGGAAGGCTACAGCGGTCCGGTAGGTTCGCGTCGTGTCGACTGGCGGCGCCCCAGCCGCCGGCGTTCAACGTTGAAGTCCGTCGGCGATCCAGAATCGGTTGATGTTGAAAGATTTGACGTTTCGGAACGGCCGATCGTTCAGAGTTGAACGATCCCCCAGGTGTCAGGGACCAACGCTGGGGTCGTCACGTCGACACGAGCCTGCCGTAGCCATACGTTTAACACTGGTTGCCCCCGATCCGGGCACGCGCGGCAAGAAGCGCAGGGAGTCGCAGGAGACGCCCAGGCCGCCCCGCCGACACGCCTGGCGGGGGCCACGAGAAGATGTCGCGTGAAAGGAGATTGGATGGACGGAGAGGGTCGAAGACGAACAGACGGCATATACATAAATTTTCGGAGCTCCGCGAGGATTTCTGCGCTGGAATCCCCTGGCGGCGCCTCCAGCGCGCCCCTGGCACTCCCCGCGCGCCAGGGAAGGGGCTGCAGCGCAGATCCGAGAAATGCCGTTTGCTCTTTTTCTAGAAGGGTGAGGTGGAGGGGGGGCAGGGTGACCCTGAGATCCTTGCGTTGCAATATTTTTACCCAGGGCGTTTTCGCAGGCTTCGGGCCCAGGGAGCCTCCAAGATCGATCCGGCTCGACACAAAACACCGAAAGATAGGGTTTAGGGGTCCGATCGTGATTTTCTGCGGTGCTGCAATTTTTCGAAACGTCAGATCTCAGGGGAGGAGGGGGAGGAGTGGGGGAGGGGGAGGCGAGGGAGGGGGAGGGGAGGAGGAGGAATCCTTCAGTATTGATCCATATGAGGCTCATTGTCAGCCTATCGCAGGGCACGACACGAAAGGCACGATGCATAACGTCAGTGCAAGAAAAGAGCCTGCGGACGAGAGCCCCTGACCCAGGCGTGAGACCACACCCGGAGAGAGGAGGGAGTGGGAGGTTCGGAGGCCCAGCGGGCGGAGCACCAGAAGCAAGGGGGCCTGAGGCAGCGTAGATATACCACAGGCGACCAGCGTTTGAGATGCCCATGCCCAGAACCCCAACGCTGCAACACAAGATTGGACAGTCAGCACTGAGCCACTGGAAGTGGCCACGAGCCTCAAAGAGAAGCTTCGCCACAGTGAAGACAGGCTGATCGCAGGTAGCATTGTCACAGGCCCTGCGTCGATTCCAGGACGAAGCTAGAGAACCCGGGTGTCCAAGACGCCGAGCGAGCAAGTACATGCGCCATAGCAAGTAGCGTACAGAGGCAAGTGCGCCGAATGTTCACGACGATACTGCCTGACTGAAGGCTCTTCACACGATGGACTGAAGGCTGCAACCAACATAGCGCGAAAGTGGCAAAGCAATCAGCACGGATAGGACGCCAGGAGGACAGCAAACCAGCAGAGACCTGGACAGACATACAGCGCGCAAGAAATGTATTGCATCCAGTAGCGTAGAAAAAGGCGAACGCGCCGAATGCTCACGATGGCATTGTCTGATTGAATGGCTCCTCGCACGACGAACTGAAGGCTGCAACGGACAGAGTGCGGTGGTAGGGGCAATAAGCGCGGGTAGGACTCCTGAGTACAGCCGACAAGCCTAGATTTGGACAGACCTACGACACGCAAGGAAATAATTGCATCAACAAAGCCATGACAGAAAGTCAACGAGGCGAGGGTAGGCTTGCAGAAGGCACTCGTGAAATCAACGGCCGCTGCTGCCAGGTTCTGGAAAGATGTCGGGCAATCCTTGCGTTTCGGGAGCAAACCAAGAGAGCAGAGTATCCTCGTCTTCAGGGGGATATTCTTCAATGCACCACGCATTGCAACTAAATCCTTTGCTTGCTTTCCACATCTTGGCACTGCGCCACGGTCCATCGTGCGCGATGTGTCCGCAGATAGCGCGCCAGTGGACCTTTGGGAACGCATGTGAGACAATGGGAGAACCCTCTGCTAGCTCGCGGCACGGGCCACAATCTCTCCTTTCAAGATTTGCAAGTCGGAGGATGCGGAGTGCCAACGCCCTCCCCTACATTCGGCTCTGGCAGCTGGTCGCTGAGCAGGGGCTTGAGAAGCATCTCGCACGGTCAATGGAGGCCTCCCATGTTCTGCCAGCGCGCCATGCTGGACGGCATTTCTTGATGAAAGTCCATCCAGCCAGTCTTGTCTGGAGATACGCTTTGATGTCTCCGTCACGCAGCCCCTGATGAGCTTTCACGTTTGCAACGTGTTTCCCTGACAGCAATGAGGACGAGACAGCGCGGTCAGCGCGCTCCATAGCAGAACGTGTAGGCTGTGCATCAGCGTAGTTATCGGAGTGCACTGTCTGCATGTCAAGCTGCTCCTGCTCTAGTTGCGCTTGCTCTGTGTCGAGCGGGTCTGGCTCTGACTTAGCTTTGCGAGCTTTGCGGGCGCGAACGTCGGCGGCGCTCGTACGCGTCGAGACACGAGGGGATCTGGAACGCGACTGGGGGCGGCCCATGGAGACAGGCACGGGGGAAGGCCGAGGACAAAGGTACTGGCGAAGCTTATGGTCAGCTCTAACCTGCCTTTGTTTGAGCTGTCAGCCGGGAGAGCATTAAATGCGCGGCGCCTGGCGACCACCTCTCTTAGGACAGCGGCTGTTCGCAGGCTGAGTCGAACGGAGGCGTCCCACTGAGGCAGGCAGCGGTGGAGGACCGTGCGACCAGTGCACGAACGTCCCTTCAACAGCGGTGTGCTTCTCGCGGCGAGTCGTGGCCTTGCCAGAGCCCGAGGTGGACCGCCTCCAACGGTTCAGACGATCTCCCACTTGTGGTCCTTCGGCAGCGACGGCAGGCGACGGAGCGGGCGACGCATCAGCTCCGGCTATTGGTCCCCGAACTCCCTCAGGTGGCCCCGACAGCAGCAGCGTAGCCAGCGACGAAGGTGCAAGCCCAGTGGCCGAGGTTCAGGAGGGGAACAAAACACACAGACACAATTATTAATCGTCGATTCCCAAGAAAATATGGGAAAATATGGGAATTGGGGGGGAGGACAAAAACCCAGAAAATATGGGAAAAGATGGGGAACCTTTTTTTATTGTTATGTATTTATTTGTGTCTCTCAGGGCCCCTTCAGAGGTGGCAGCACGAGGGGAGTATCAAGAACTTGCTGACCTGCATCTCGTCGTTTACCCGGGCGCTCGGCTGCAGGTGGTCCGGGCGGCGGCGGATGTTGTGGTGGGGGCAGAGGAGGCAGAGCCCTCATCCACCCACCTGGGACGCGGCGGCGCGCTCCTGGCCATCGGGAGGAGCACGCTCAGGAAACACATCAGGAGTTGAGCAGGAGGGTGGAAGCGACGAGGCGGATGTGCAGGAACCCTGACATCCTCGCGTCGTGCAAAAATCATGCAAGGTTATCACGCAAGGACGCAGCCAGGCCCCACCACAGTCAGAAGCGATTCAAGACGAAAGACCGATGTTTGTGAAAGGGTCCTGACCCCCAGGGAGCCACGTTGTGACACAACAACCTGACGTTGGATGTGTGGGACTGGGGAGCAGGAGGAGGTGGCGGAGCAGTACGAGTAGGAAGGGTGGATGATGATGATGATGATGATGATGATGATGATGATGATGATGATGATGATGATGATGATGATGATGATGATGATGATGAGAGGAGGAGGAGGAGGAGAAGGAGGAGGAGACGGGGCTTTCGAAGCTTCGGCCAGGCCAACTGGAACTACGTCGAGTAAGCGGCAGGGAGACTGAAGCACGGGCGCCCAGAGAGGCCATTTGAATGGCTGCAGCAGCAACCATGGTGGGCCCGGCCATTTGAGGAGCAGGACGCAACAAACAGATTGTCAACCCGCAAGGTCAGCACGAACAATTTTCAAAGGTTACCCTTGCATCCTTGCCCTTCGGGCCATCCTTGGCCGCTATCGCTGGCCGCGCCCCGCTTGCAAAGTGTCGACAAGGCCTTCCGAGGCCCTTGCATCCTTATCGTGCATCCTTATTACAGGGGTTGACTGTAGACCGTACGCGAGGCCATGCGGGAGACCATACGGGAGACCATGCAGGAGACCATACGTGAGACCACGCGCCACGAACCATCGATTCCAGATCTGGATGAGATCGCACGTGCTCGAAGAGGTATGCGGCAACCGCGCTGAAATTAGCACTGTTTCGGGATCAGGAGTTGCCCTGGTTTTGAAGCCGTGCCTCAGATCCAGGTCGGGAAGCCTATTCGTGGCCGACGTTCGCCGTCGCCGGAATAGCCGCCTTTCTTTCTTTATGATAGCACGATGGTTCTATGAGTCCTGTACATACGAGCTGTTAAGAGAATCGGGCAGACGTTGGCAAGGCAACCGAGACAGCCCGAGCGCTCACGCGTATCGGTGTGGCAGTGTCTCGGCTGCTGTCTGCTTGCACGACTCGGCTCTGCTGTGTGTCTTCAAGAGCGCAGAGCACGGGGGACCGACATGGGGAGGAAAGCATCAGATCCGCATCGTTCAGTCGTCGCTGATGGGGGCGCGAGGGGCCCACCGTGCCTGGGAGCATGCCGCTTCGCGACGAGGGCGGGGGGGCTGTCGGGGACGCGCCGTTGATTACGTGCCCCGGTTGGCTGCGAACACGCAGTCGCTCCGGATGTGAGTCCCAGTTGCCCTCAGCATGCCCGCGGGGGAGGGCGGCCTCAGCATCCCAACCCTTTGGGCGCGGAGCTCAAGGGAAGAACAAAAGCAAAACAGATTTGGCGCTCAGTGACGGCCCTGCCCTTCCCGTATTTAGGTGCACTTGTTTTTCGGCATGGTTCGTTTGCAGGGATGCTTGTCATGAGAATGGTTCTTCTCCGTTCCAGGAGCTTATCTGGAGTCGCCGCCGCCCGCGACGGGTGCTGATATCGTCCAGAACGGCCCCGTGGGCCTGCCGAGGGCAGCCAGGACTTCCTTCAAGGGCTGTCTCTCAAGTAGCCTTTGCGTTCTCAAAGTCGCGGCGCGCCAGACACACAGCAGTTCCGCTTTCGGCCAATCCAATCTTGGGCCCAGCAATTGAGGGCGTATACACTGATCTCGGTGCCAGGATGGGCCTGCCTTGTATTGGTGTTGGCGTAGAGTGGGCGTGGTCCTTCCCCCTGGCTGTCCTTTCTTCACTGACAATGGCGGGAACACCGTGGAGCAGGAGCCTTGTACACAGACGCTCGGTCCTCTGCCCGCGTCCCCGATCGATCGACCTCATCATGATCCTCCTGCTCACTTCCCTCTTCCTATTGATCAACCTCCTCCTGCCCCCCCCTGCCCCCCTCCTGCTGCCTCGTCTCCTCGTTGTATCATTATTTCTCTTAGTATTGTTAATACTATTTTTTTCGAATTTTGATTTCCAGCTTTTTTTATTTTTCTCATCCTGCGCCTCCTGCTCCCCCTGTTAGTCCCCTGCCTGATCGATCGAACTCCTCCGCCTCTTGTTCGCGCTCCCCCCCTCATCGTCATCCTCATGCGCCCATCGATCGAGCTAACTCCTCCTGCCCCCCCTCTTCCAGCCTGTTCCCCCAATCCCGACCTGCCAATGTGCTCGACCTTCTACTGCTCCTTCTGCTACCCGCCCTCCTCCTAACTCGTCGTTGGCCTCGCCTTCCACGAATTTAGCAGCAGCGCTCGATCAACGCGTAGCCCCGCAGCGCAAAGCAGCGAGGGAGTGCATGAATGTAGTAGAACAGGATTTGCCTTGGGGCGCCGAAATGTTTTATAGCCCGGCCACTAAGCCTTGCTCCGTTGCGACCTGGCCCCATTGAAGGGGCAGAGGCTGAAAGGCAATCAAACTGATCTTTGAAATTGTTGAGTGTTGCGGTGTCGGTACGTGTTTTTTTTTTTTCCGCTGCGGGAGGGTTTGCCAGGAGGGTCTGATCGGCTGTTTGTGTGGCCCCATTCGCCCTTGATGGGGCCAAGCCGCCATGGTCCTTGCCATTTTCCGCCGTCATGGCCGCACCATATTCGAGCCATGGGGCCTCCCATTCTAGCTGCCAGCTCGCTGGGTCATGAAGTACCCAGCAGGGCAGCCAGCCACAGGCGGGTGGCAAAGCGAAACGGCCATGAACTGATGAGCAAGGCCCGATATGCAAAGAAAATTGCGCGTGCGAGCCAGGTGCGGCAGCGATCGTCGGGGCATCGTTCTTGGAAAGGGGGGGCACGGTGGGCACAAGTCCGCTCTGTCACGCCTATGATCGTCTGCACCCTTACTGGGCACAGGCCATGCTGTCGAGCACCAAGCAAGGCTTAGGGGTCGTAGCATGCTCATCGTCCGTCGCCGCTGCCGGCGCATACAATGGCTTCGCGTCCGCGTCATCATCGGCGTCGCCGCCTCGTCTCCGTGGTCTGTCGCTTTGTGATCAGGGCATTTGATTGGAGCGTCGGGGAGTCGGGATTATATGTAGCACATTCGTATTATACTCTGACAGAGTTCACACGCCTTCAACAATCAGGATTTCAAAGTGTATTGGTCATAGTTGGTTTTTTCTTACACGGCCACCATTCGGTCGATAAGGAGGTTCTGGGGAGAGACGGAACCAACGTCACGCAATAGTTCTCACCACCAATATCATTTTCGATTTCATTACCAGCGCCCCCCCCCCGTCCCAGGCCCTCCCCCCTTCTTGCCCCCCTACCCCCGGGTGGGGGGGTACCCCCTGGTTCCTCCTAGGGGCTCGGAGCCTGGAGCCATTTGAGGGAGGCCCCCCCGTCCGACCCGCTGTGTATATGATTACACCAAGGCATGCTTGATAGATTTCCTAGCGATTGGAATGCTATGGATCATCAGTTTACTCATCCTGCATGTTTGTCGTCTTCGTTCTCTTTCATCTACCCGTTGATTTGTTCTCCCGAAGTCTTTGTGCAACGCCTTCGCAGCAGGATTTTTTGCTGCAACCGTACACAAGGATTTTAAGTGTAGAGGGTCTGCAGAGGCCTCCACACTTGGAATTCTTTTGTAGCAGCATGTGCACAGGGATTTTTTTTGTGGCGACCTTCCAACACAGGTTTCAGTTGTGGGGCATATGCAGTGGCGGCACCTTGAGCCCAGAAAAGCTAGATATCAAAACAGGAAAACAGGGACAACAAAAACCACACATGGCTTTTCACAGGGAAGACAGCACTCAGCTAGGACAACCTGTGTCTGCCGCTGTTTTTCATATTGCAGATGAACTACAATCCGAATTATATTTTAGCGGCCGTTACTCAAATACTCCTTTTTGCGGCGACCTTGTAAACGGATTCTGAGTGGGGAGGAGAACATGCAGTGGCATCCACACTGAACATGCTTATGTAGCAGCCTGTGCACATGAATTCCTGTTGTGGCTGCCTGACAAAAATGTTTTCATAGTGTGGTTTAGTGACGTTTCTGACAATGAAGAAACACCTTGAAACGCCATACAACCACATTCAATTGGCAAACCAGTAGAATCAAGAGCAATTTGAAAATCCCCACACTCAAATTCAAGTTGCATGCCCCCGCAAATGAACAGACGCTGTAATACATTTACACATTGATTTTGTTTGCAATGAATTTCCATGGGCGGCCCCGTGGGGCCGCGGAAGCTTACCAGGAACGCATGACAAAGACGTGAGAACCATATGTAAGCAAACCGACAGACTGAACGAATCGATATACAAGCTACATAACACATGTGTTTGTTCGTGCTTTTGTGCGTTATACAACAAAAGCGCTGGCAGTCATATTTTTTTTAGTTTCTCTTATTTGGCCGCATCAAAACACAAGTGTTGTACTGCTTTTCATGGTGCTTCGTTCTCCTGTTAAGCTTCGGTGGGGCCACGGTGCCGTTTTTTTTTCGGGGGGCATCCATCGCAATCACATTCAATGCGCAAATGGATTGTTCATTGATTTCTTTGATTGGCGCCTACAAGCTGAATGTGAACATGGATGTTCAAGTTCATGTGGATTTTATTGGATTTTAGGTTAACTTAGATCGTGTAGCGCTTCAAGGTACTTCTATGTGTAGTGAATGCTAGTGGCGGCGCCGAGGGCCCTCGGACGCTTAGCAGGAAACCATGGAAAACAGGGGAACGCATGAAGCAGTTAATGTGTCTGTACAGGAAAAACTGGAAAACGTAAGGACGAATTGTGATTGTCAGCGCTGTTGCTGGCACAGCAGGTAAGACACTACCGGTCATAGGTTTCCCGCCGTTTTTTGTAACAGGATTCGTGTTTTTCCATGTGAAAAAATTGGTTCCATGTTTTCTTTGTTGTTCTTGTTCTCCTGGGGAGCTTCAGCGGTCCCACGGCGCC
This sequence comes from Prorocentrum cordatum, assembly GCA_963575745.1. Classification (NCBI taxonomy): domain Eukaryota; class Dinophyceae; order Prorocentrales; family Prorocentraceae; genus Prorocentrum; species Prorocentrum cordatum. Next base: position 83,346 of record CAUYUJ010016375.1, on the reverse strand, counting down.
GCCATTTAACATGCGTGCAGCCAAAACCAATGTGTAGATGGATTGCAACTTGATTTCATGTAGGGGACTAAACCAATTGAATTTGATTGTGTTGGATTTCAATACGATTTTGCTTGTACGGGGTTTTCGAAGTGGATTTGGTTGCGTGGCTTTCCAACTTGTTCAAACTATAGGGAATCCTGGTGGTTGTGCCGTAGGCCCGCGGAAGTTTACCAGGCAAACATGAAAAAACAAGTAGGCAAGACGAGCACGTTTGTGTGTTTCACAAGGGAAACTAAGACACACTGAGCGCAAAGTGTGACTGCCAGCGTTTTTTTTATAGTGCTGATGAGCTCCAGGTGGAATCCTTGTGCAGCGGCCTTTACAACAAGGATTCCTTATGTGGCGACCTTACAAAGGATTTGACGTGTGGAGGTCATGCAGTGGTCTCTGCACTTAGAATCGTTATGTCGCAGTCTGTGCAAATGAATTCCGTTTGTGGCGTCCTTACAAGGGTTTTCAGTGTGGGGGGGAGGGGGGTCGGTAGCATTTCCCGCAAGTAAAACTAATTTTGCAAGCCACACAATCAAACCAAAATGTGGAAACCCGTAGAATCGAAACCACTCTGAAAACCCCCACACTCAAGTTCAAGTCGTAGGTCCCCGCAGATTAGATGGAGCTGCAATGGATTTACATGGATTTCCAGAGGCGGCGCCGTGGGGCCACGGACGCTTACCAGGAAAACATGAACAACCATGGGACACAGACGAAACACATATGTCTTCAAATGAAAATGCCGGAACATTGGAAACAAGGCTAAGGGAAATGCGTGTTCGTTCGTATTTTTTAATGTGCTGCATCAACAAAAAACGTTGGAATTTTGAGTGGCTCTTCAGTTGTTCTTGTTCTTCTTTTTGAAAGCGCAGTTTTATACGTTGTTCTCTTGGTTCCCTTGTAAGGGTCCGCGGGCCCACGGCGTCGGCATTATAATTCATTACAATACAACAGGATTTTGTCACACAGCCACATTGGATTTGCAAATCCGTTCAATCAGAATCACGTGAAGATCCACACAATCAAATTCAAGTTGCAAATCCCCACGAAGGAAATCGAATTATAATTCATTCACGCAGTGATTTCGGTTGCAATATATTTCCCCAAAAAACGGCGCCGTGGGGCCACGGAAGCTTATCATGAACACGCCAAGGAACACAAGGCACGAACCGAATGAGCAAAGCATGTGCTTTCACATGGAAAACTCGGTTCAGATCAACTGTGGCTGTGTTTGTTGTTCAAGCAGCACGTAAGCATCACTAGCAATCACATGATGCCCTGCGCTCTTTTACATAGAAAAACGTATATTTTCCTTGTCAAATCATGGTTCCAGGTGTGTGTGTGTGTTTTTCCGCATGCTATCCTGATACGCTTCTGCGGCCCCACGGCGCCGCCCCTGGAAGTCCATTGCAAGCAAAATCAATGTGTAAACCGATTACAGCTTGATTTCAATTCTGGATATTCAAGAGGTGCATTTTGTTGTGGGGATTTTCGACTTGATTTTGATTGTACGGGTTTCCAAAGTGATCGTGTTTGTGCGGTTTTTCTTCCAGTTGCTTTTTACTTGTCGGACATTCTATCGACCCCCACACTTGAAACCCTTTTTGTAAGGGTGCCCCACAAGGAATTCATGTGTGCAGACAACTAATAACCGATTCGAATTGTGGAGCCACCTGCATACACACCACACTTCAAATTATTTTGTAAGGTCGCCACAGAAGGATATGTTGTAAAGGCCGCTACAACGGTGTTCTATTTGCAGTTAGTCTGCATGGTAAAAAATAACAGCAACGGCCACAGGTTTGCTGTTTTTTTCCCCAGTTTGTGTTTCTTCCTGGTGAAAACATGTTTCACACGTTTTATATATATACACGTTTTCCTCTAAGTTTCCGCGGCTCCACGGCGCCGCCTCCTTGGAAAGCCATTCCAATAAACATCAATGTGCGAATGGAAGAATACTCGTTGATTTCGTTTGTGGGGTTACTAATTTAATGTGAGTGGGATTTCCAACTTGATTTTGCCATGGAGATCTCAATGACAGCGCTGTGGCGAATCTACACTTGCAATATGTGGCATGCGCAACAAACGATACATGTAGGTTAAAAACAAACAAACACAGCTGGCTGTACTCGCACGGACGGCGGGTCCTACAGACCCCCCCGGGTAAAACAAGCGACCACACGACACGTTTCTTAGTTCGCAGAGTGGGATCGATAGACATCGATTGATATAGTGATATTGATATGGTGAGATCGATTGAGACCGATCGTGTGGTCGATAGTGAGAGCGGCGGCGACTGCAGCGGCGGCCACAACGGCGATGACTATGGCGACACGGGGCTGGAACGCGCAAGCGAGGACCATCACGATGGCGTCGACGACGGGCGATTGTGATGGCGACGGCAACGGCGGCGGCGGCGTCGACGACGACGATGACGACGTTGGCGATGACGAGGACGACGAGTCGCCCGATGTGGACGCCCCAGCATTGAGCGAATGGTTCCTTCAATGTTGCGCTTGCCCGAACAACGTTTTCGGGGGCTGTGGTCGATTCCCCCAGTCATTTTCTCATTTCACACAGTGAAGGTTTCATATCATGCCCCGCTTGCACAGTTAAGATGGCCCATCACTGACTACAGGTTTCATTGTTGTCCCGCCCGCCCGTCCTGCGTTTTTGGTTGTCGTGAAACATTTCTCCCATAACGTTTTCCTAACACAGAGTGAAGGTTGCATTTGAAAATTCCGCCAGCCCGATATGGACGACACATCAGTGAGAGAGCGCTCGACGGAACATTGATACTCCCATGCTGACTATTTCGCGGTATTCGCCACGTGGACTGTGTAAGCGAGATCTATAGAGCCGCTCTCGAATTGGAGGAGTCGGCTTCTTGGTAATAGACCCGCCTTTTATAGATTTCCTGATCGTGCTTGCCAATTCCTTATGGCCGCCATCCGAGGCGCTGCGGAACCGCATTTTCTCAAGCAGTTCCTTGCATATTCACAGTGCCAGGCATATGCCGAACGGCGTCTAGAACGAATACGGGACCGTGCCAGCATCAAGTGTGCGATTGCGCAACTTGGGCATGAACCTAGACTCGATAAGCATGTCGAGACGGCCGAGTTGGAGTTTGCTATGTACACCACCCGATGCACACGCTGTCGGCGACGCGCCCGGCGGGATCGTTAACGAATTCTTGTCCAGCATCTTCGCGAGGAGCGGCGGCGTAGCCATCTTCACAAAGTGCATCGTAGTCGACACCTTTTTCGTTGCCAGCCGGCGGGGCCCAAGAAACGCATCTTCGGCATCCGCTCAAAATTCTCGCCGGCGCACCAGGATGTTTTTGATTTTTTTTTTATTATTTCGGACATGGTGGTGGGATGGCTGCTACAGGGGTGGGCTACAACATGCAATTTGCAGCGCGACTCGCGTGCACGGGCGGAGTTGGTTTGGAAAATCTGCCCTAGTGTGAGAAAACAATTTTTTCGAGGGCGTGCCAGACGGGGGCATCGAACACCCACGCCGGCGTGGTCGCACGGGGCCAGGGCACATCTACGACGGCAGTCGGCGGTGATGGCGCATCAAGTGTCTATAGAGAAATTGCGCAAGGCCCACGCATCTCGCGTCGAATCCCTATATGACGGGACCAACGCCTTCCACTGCACGGCGCACGCCTAGCTTGTCCGCGCGATCTTCGAACATGTGCCCGAGGAGGGCCGATGTTTGTTTTTGGGAATGTAGCGCAAGACGGCGGCAACCATTTCGGCGCCGCGGGGATGTGATCTTTCTGTCGCCCCCGGCTCGGGTGAGTTGATGGGGCCCCAATGCCTCTAAACATTTTAATTCCGTGCGCCACAGGGCCATTGTTGAGTGGGGCGCTGCTCTCAAAGCTCATGACGGTAGCTACTGGCTTTTGTTTTCAAGTGAATTTGCAAACCATTCTTGGGTGAACGTTGGCATTTTCCCCAGCTTTCCCCTTTTCGCGCATTATGCCGCCGCTTTTGCGGCGACAATTACCTCTGCGAGCGCATCAGTGCCTGGCGCAGTATGGATTTTAGATGTCTGCCCGAACTTCGGGAACGTGGATATTCTAGTCGGCTTGCTCGTGATTGGCACGCGCATTTTACATCGGCATCTCTTCGGGTCTGTGCTTTCAATTGCTGGGTCGACGCGCAGGTGGGCGCGCTACCTCGGTGTTTTGGCTTTATATCTGGATCCTCCTGCACATCAGCTTCGAGAGTCTCTTGCAGCTGGGCGCGGGGGTTGGTGCATTCTTGGCAATGCATTGATTGCGGGGGTGCCGTTCTCGACGATGTGCGTATGTTTTTAAGCGTTTGTGCGCGGGGCGACCATGCCTGGGCGCGTCGCATACGTTCTGAGCGTGGCTGCGCATGCGAAGCCTGGAACGACGCCGGTTGGTCATCTCCGCGCAGCGATGCGCGGGCGAGCCTGCGAGCTGATGCGCGCGCCGAGCATCGTCGAGTTCTGTCGAGCGCCAGCGTCTGGCAGCGTTGGCGCATCGCTGGCATCGCCGAGCTCTGCGTCGGGCGCTCGATGCGACATCGGAGTTCGGCGCGGCGCCCCCGGGGCCATGCTCGAGCGTTTGCGGCCGCCTTCGGGGAAGCGCGAAGGTGGGGGCGTCGCCCTTTGGATTAGGATGGCCGCGCGATTTGGGCCGATGCCATTGCTTCCCATTTTCAAGCCCAGACTGATTCGGGTGGCCTCGGCGCCGCGGGGACGGCGCAGTCCGCCCGGGGAGAACGGGGCAATCGCACTCGCCTTATCTTCGCGATATTTAAGCTCCGGGAGCCGTTATCAAGTTTGACGCGGGCGACTTGAGGGCGCGCCACCGCGGCGCTGCGCGGGCCGCTCCAGGTCTCGCGCGCCCCCCGTCGCGCCGTATCTTCGTGGGCGGGGCTGGGCGCGCCCTCTTGGCCATGGTGGCGCGGGGGCGCGCGGGCGGGCGTTGTCCATTCATCGGGGCTTGATGCCGCTCGTCCGACTTGCGCGCTCAAGACCAGCCATGGGTTTCGCCGCTACTCTGGCGAACCAGCCTCGCTGCTTTCTTCCCCGTTCCCCCGCGCGATTTCTTGCAGCGGCCAGTTTGGCCGCGCGCGTCGCGGGGGGGGGGGGGGGTCGCCCGTTATGTTTCGCTGATTGCCCCGCCGCGCTTCCTGAGCTCATTCGCCTTCCTCCCCCCGACATTCAGCGTCGCGGGCGCTGCGGCCGCGCGTCTCGCGCGCGGGGGCGCCTGCTGCATCGCGCCCGCAGCCATTTGAACCCTCGCGCCATCGACTGGCACGCCGACGGGCCGCCGAGAGAGGGTCGGAGGCCACGCGGCGGGGGGCCGGCGACGGCGATCGCGAGCAGGCGCGCGCAGCGCAGAAGGTGGCGGGCATCGCGGGCAACCTGGAGAGGGCGCAGATGGCCCTCGACACCCTCGCGCTGGCTCGCGACGGCGAGCCGCCGCGCCGTTCTTCAGCGCAGCCGCGGCGGCCAACGCGCTGGCGCGACCGCGAGCTCGGCGCGCCATTTCCCCGGCCTCGGGGGGATCCCCATCGGGGGCCCAGGCAGCGCGGGGCGGGGGGGGGGGGCGCAGCGAAGGCCGCGTTGGAAGCTCGCATGGGCGCCGTCATCAGCGCGGCCCAGGCCTGGGGGCCCTGGCGGACGCGGCGAAGCATTGCCAGCTGAGCAGGACGCGCCACCGTTTAGGTCAACTACCTCGAATTCGCGGTCGCGTCGCGGCAGCGGGGCGGCGGCGGGGCGGCGCTCGAGGGGCGGCGACGATGGCGACGATGAAGATCGGGGGCCGTTGT
>CAUYUJ010016375.1:0-72500 GCA_963575745.1 Prorocentrum cordatum | reverse complement strand
CAACAACGGACATATAAACAATACCGAAAACGCCTACGGCGAAATACCGCCCCATGTTTTTTTTTTTTTTTTTTACAAAAAAAAAAAAAAAAAACGACGCGCCTGCGTGGCCAAACGCTCGGGCAAAGTTCTGTGATGATATTTACCATGTGTGCCCCCAGCCGTTGTGGAAGCGATTGGGGAATCTGTGGGCAAGCAAAAGGACGACGGGAGGGAGGGAAGCGGAGGATGATGAGAAGCATCAGGGAGTTTCTTGGACCATTCTTGGGGCATCCCAGAAGTTTCGTGCGGGCCTTTTGGAAGCCTCTGCTCCGGAACGTGCTGCGTCCGCATCTGCTCTGGAACGTGCTGCATCCGCACAGAGATATCAATCATGGACATCATGGGCCATCCGATCTGTCCAGGAAGGCGGTTCTGCTGCGCACCGATTCGTCAAGGGATCGATGGATCGGGCATCTTTTGACAAGGCCACCCCGAACCCACGCGCCCCAGTCGGTGCGCCGCAGCATCATCTTAAGGCGCGAGAAGAAGTTTGGCACTCTGGGAGCCCATGGAGGAGCACCCTGATGATCCGTGCCTGGCCCTGGATTTCCCGCCGATATCTCCTGACGACCTTGCGTCCTTGCCCCACCCGTCTCTGGACAAGTACAGACAGATGTGTCGCAGGTACAAGGCTCGCACGTCGGTTGGACTGGACTCGATGCATCCACGTCACCATGCGCTCCTGTCGGACTCGCCTCTTCTGGCCTTGTTTGGCATCTGGCGTGCTGTTCTGCGAATGGGTAGATTTCCTCCCACCCTCGCGGTGTTCATCATGAATTTGATACCGAAGACTGATGGCGGCGAGCGTACTGTGGCTCTGTTCACGACGTGTGTGCGCACGTTCTCTCGGTTCTTCAGGCACACGCACGGTGTTATGTGGGCACGCTTGCATCCTCGTCCATACGTGTATGGTGTGCGCGGTCACTCTTGTCAATCATGTGCGTGGCGCATGGGCGTGCTAACGGAGCTTGCTGCTGCCGAAGGCCTGTCTGTGTTTGCACTTTTGCTCGACATCCAGAAGGCTTTCGAACAGGTTCGCCATAAACTTCCCATTAGACGAGCTAGTGAGTTTGGGTTTCATCCGGCACTCTTGAGGGTATTATTGTCTCTGTATCGTTGCCCGCGTGTGGTCAGGCTGCGCCGAATCGTCGGGGAATGGGTCAGGGCTAGTAAAACTATTGTGGCTGGTTGTTCCTTTGCCGATCTGTTTATGCGTATTTTATTGATGCCTGAGTTGGATTTTTTCTTCAGATTTATCCAAATGCATCTTGGCTTCGTCGCCGACGACGTCCAGGTCCTGGGGATAGGCACGGAGAGGGAGTTGCTCAAAATGGGTCCTGATGCGTCACACCTTTTGATGAGCAAGCTGACCTTCTCTGCACGTTTGCCACTCTCTGAGAAGAAAATTGTGCTCTTGGCGACCGACCCCCAGTTGGCCCAGAGTATTGCAGCTGAAACCCCACGTCTCGCTGGCGCCGTCAAGTTCTCCTGTCGCAACCCCGGGATTGACTATCAGCTTCGTCAGGGGCGTCGCTCTCGCATTGTCCTCAATGGTCGTTTGAAGAAGGCCATGTCTAAGGCCCGACGCCTTCTGAAGTTACAGAGAGCTGGTGCCAAGGTTGCAGGCATTGTAAACGCCAACCTGCGGCCCACGGTCATGTATGGCATCGACGTGGTCGGTCTGTCTAGCCATCAGATTCGTCAGGTTCGTACTATATACCACGCTGGTCTCGGCACAGGTAAGCATCGGTCTGTCACGATGGATTTGGCTTTGCATGGTGTTACCGACCCTGCGATTGATGCGCATGCTGAAGTTATTCGCCTCTGGACTGTCTCTAGATGGGATTCTCTCTTGCCCGTCGGTATGATAGACCAAGTTTCCCAGGAAGCATGCACCAAGGTGACGCCAGATACCCCGTGGACTGACTTGCAGGGCCCAGGACAGATATTGGTAGCCACTTTGCGTAGGATTGGGTGGTCTGCGGTCTCGCCCACAATGTGGCGGAATTCTCTTGGAACCGACGTCGGTATTTCGTATACGCCCCTTCGTGAGGTGGTTGCATTGGTGACTCGCGACGCGTCTGTCTGGGCTTGGAAGCAGGCCTCTGAGCGTCACCCATCCTTCAGTCACCTGTCTGGGCCCCCCTTCCTGCCTCCTCTACTCTCCCTCCTGTCAAAGAGGACTGAAGGATGGGGGGTGCTCCAGCAACGTGCTCTGGGGACTTTTATATCTGGGGGCATATACTTTAAACCTCAGTGCCCCATTTGTCAGCTTGTCCCTTCTGAACCCGTGTTTCACACCCTCTACGAGTGTGATGGGCTTTTGGAGTTTCGTCGTTGGTTCGGCCCGACTCCAGCCCTCACCCGCTGCATAGAGCAGTATCGCGAGAAACCTGTCTGGACGACTGCCATGGTTCCCGACCCGCGCTATTGTTCCTTGCTCGCACCACCTTTCCCAGGCCCTGTCTGGGAAGGGGCCACCGACGGCCCCTTTTTCTCGTCGCCTGGTATGGAGATGGCTCGGGAAAGCATGGCCCCTCGCCGCTCACTCTCCGCCGTGGATGGGGCGTCTGCTCATTTGCCCCGCGTAGCCGAAACGTCTTTGGTGAGCCCCTCGCCAATGATCGGCTTCGTCTCAATGCTGGAGCTTGCGGCGCGTATCCCTATCTCACCCAGGATGTCTCAGGGGCTGAGCTCTATGCGTTTTTATTTTATCTAACCCATGCTGCCCCCTCCGACTGCTATGAGTATGTCACGGATGCCCAGTATGTCGTTGACGGCTGGGCAATGGGGTACGAAGCTACCACGCGCGGATGGGCCTCCCATGCGCCCTTGTGGGTCAGGGTCCACCGCGCGGCCTCAGATATCGGGTATCACCTAATTAAGGTCACCAAGGTCCGTGGCCACTCCACCTCTGTTGGTAATAAGCAGGCCGACAGACTTGCTAACCTAGGTGCGGACCCACATACTCAAGACACGGTCCTGCATGACCGAGTCAAGCGCTCTGGATTGCTTGTGCGCAATCTTGGTGTTTATATGGGTCATTGTATAGCGTGGATGTTTAAGAATGTGCCCAAAAAGGCTTGGGCGGCGGGTTCTGATGAGATTCCCGCCCCTCGGCCCCGCCCCTAGTCCTCCCTGGTGCCTCCCCTGGGGCCTTGCATGAGCATTTCTGGGGCCCTTCGGTGGGCCGTTTCCGCTGTGTAAGTTGTTGGGCCAGCTTGGCTTCCAAGAGCTACTTATTGCGATCTCAGTACTCCTTTCCCACTGGCGGTGGGCGCGTGCTCAGGCGGTTAAATAATATCATTTTGCGTCGCCGCTGTGGTCGCTACTCGTGTAAGAAGGTGGCTGATTTAACAAAATATTGCACTGGCCCACCACGGGCCTCTGGCACCATCCCACGGCTCCGCCGCATGTGCGATGGGCGTGACCCCCGCATTGATCAACCAGTCGGCGATGTCACTGCCGTTGGCAATGTCAACGTTGTATATGCCTTTCCCGACCCTCATGGTATCTTTAATTTTCAGGCTCTGTTTGACCCTGCCTGGCTCTTAGAGGCCGCGCAGGTATCTTGGGGTTAACATCGGAGGTGGGTCATGGGATATCTGGTTTGTCTCGTCTTTCGCGATGGCAAGACTTTCGTGGATCCCCGACGCCAACCCGCCAGAAGTGTAGGTTCTAACACCAGGTGTGCCGACACGTATAGGTTGGCCAAATGTCATGCGCCGACACGTCTGTAGTCGGCTAGGCTTGGGGATAAGTGGGTACAGAGGCGCTGAGAAGCAGGCGCCCGTTCCGCCTGCGCCCATTCATCCCCCTTGCGTGCTGTTGTCACGCCTCCCCCGCCCAGGCTCGCAAAGAGAAAGACTCTTGCTCCGCCTGCCGCGCGGGGCGATATCAGTGCATGCCTCTCTAGTTGATGCCACGAATCTCTCTGACAGTCGAAATGCCCCCGTGCCGACGCGTCAGGGCTCGTCGATTAGGCCTGAGGATGAGTGGGTGCAGAGGCGCTGAGAAGCAGGCACCCGTTCCGCCTGCGCCCACCCATCCTCTCTCGTGCTCTGTTTCGCTCCCCCCAGCCCAGGCTCGCGAAGAGATAAAGGGCTCTCCGCTGCCGTGCTGCTTCGCGTCATGTCTGCATGCTGCTGCCTGGCCAGAGGTTGAGGCTGGAAGCCCAGGAGCCAGGACACGGGCTTCAAATTTAACTGCCAGGTCTTGCCAGCATCGCTTGTCTCGGGCCTTCGATTTTTCGTTGTCACTGTTTTTCGGTTCGGTCCCTCGCTCGGCTCTGTCTGGGTCCTGGTCCGTCCTTCGCTTCTTTCGGCCCTTCCTTCGGGCCCCTCGCTCGTCGTTTCGGCGCCACGGGCAGGGGTGTTCGGCAGACGATCACCCGCGCGCAAATCAACACAAACATGTTGGAAGCCTCTTGGGGGCCGCCTTGGGGTCGGGAGCCTTTGGAGGCTTCTTGGGGGTTTCTGTGGCCGTCTCACGGCGTTCCTGGCCCGTCTGACGCCGTCGGAAGTCGTTTTGGGAGCCTTTTCTGGGTCGTTTTGGTTGGGGTCCTCCTAGGGCGTTTCAGGGGCGAAGACCATCTTGGGCGTGTTGGTGGCCTCTTGTGCAGTTTTGATGCCCTTGGGGGCCTCTTGGACAGGCCTGGTGCCATTTTGGAGGCCTCTTGGGCGATCTTGGGGGCCTCCTGGGCCGTCGGAAGGCCGTCTTGAAGCAAATGCCACATTCCGTATGTAAGCGTAGGACACGAAACAATGGTCGTTTCTTGGGGGGTCGGGTGGGGCTCTTTTGGGCCCTTTGGAGTTTCCGGGGGGCTTCTTTAGCAGTCTTGAGGCTATTTGGGGCGTTTGGGAGCGGTCATAGTGCGAATGGAGCCTCTTGGGCCGTTTGGGCAGCTTCCAGGGGCTTTCTTGGCCCGTTTTGGGGCCCTCGTGGTTTCGAGAACGCACGCGACACACACACACACACACACACACACACGCGCACACACATACACACACACACACACACACGCACACACACACACAAGTGATCGCGGACATTCTTGGGAGTTCTTGGAGCCGCTGGGGAACCAGGTGTCTGGGCCCGTAAGAATCTAGGATCCTGGCCGCAGCAGCAGCACAGCTGTTATCCTTGGGGTACTCCACTTCGTGCCAAGGACATGGAGGCGGATGACGGGAAGCGCCTTCGGCGTGGACCATTGGTTCTGTGGCAAAATCTTGTTTTTTTTCTGATAACTAATGGACGCGGATCGCATCCAGAACCTCGCTGGCGGATTCCCCCTTTTCGAGCCCAAGACGGCCCAAGAGGCCTCCAAGACGGCGAAAGATCCCCCCAAGCACCCCTCAAACGACCCAAGAGAGACCCAAGAGGGCTCCAAGACGGCCCAACAGCGTTCCAAGACGGCCCAAAAAGCTCTCGAGGTGCCCAAGAGAGCCCCAAGAGCCCTTCCAAGAGGGCCTCGACATGCAAAAACCATTGATGTTCTATTAGTTTTTCAATGTTTGGGGGGGGGGTCGCCTTTCCGAGCTTCCGACGTCCCAAGACGGCCCCGCAAGACGGCCCCAGAGGGCCCCAAGACGGCCCAAGAGGCCTCCAAGACAGCGAAAGATCCCCCCAAGCACCCCTCAAACGACCCAAGAGAGACCCAAGAGGATTAAAAAACAGCCCGAAAGCGTTCCAAGACGGCCCAAAAAGCTCTCGAGGTGCCCAAGAGAGCCCAAGAGCCCTCCGAAGAGGGCCCCGACATGCAACAATCATTGGTTTTCTATTGGGTTTTCAATTTTTTTGGAGGCTGTCGCCTTTCCGAGCTTCCGACGTCCCAAGACGGCCCAAGAGGCCCTACTATTGCCCCAAGATGGCCCAAGAGGCCCGCAAGAGGGCCCCAAGACGGCCCCAGAGGGCCCCAAGACGGCCCAAGGGGCGCCCAAGACGGCCCAAGAGGGCTCCACGACGGCCCCAAGAAGGGCCCACGAGGGGGACCATGAACCGACAATTCGAGCCTTCCGCCCCAAGAGGCCCCCAGGAGGCCCCAAGAGGCCCAACAGAACTCCCAAACGGCCCCCAAGAGGCCCAGAAAAAGCCCCAAGAGGCTCCCAAACGGCTCCCACGAGGTTTGTCTTCTTTAGAGGGTCTTGAAGCAACATCGCCCGTCTGTGGGTTCTCTTGGGCCATCTTGGGGCGATCTTGGGCCGTCTTTGGGCTCTCACGGGCAACGGCGGCCCACGTGCGACGACAACGACGACGACGGCGAGTGACGAACGATGACGCACGACTGCGACGACGACGACGATGACGCCGACGGACGACGACGACGATGAGCTCGAAAACGGCGCCCAGGAGGCTTGTGTTCTTTCCGAGAGGCATTCCAACAACATCGCTTGTCTTGGGGATCTCTTTGGGTTCTCTTCGGCCATTTTGGAGCGATCTTGGGCCGTCTTCGGAGTCTCTCGGAGCGACGAACGCTGACGCACGACTGCGACGACGACGACGTCGAACGACGAACGACGATGACGACGGCACCTCGAACGACGACGACGCCGACGGACGACGGACGACGACGACGACGAACGATAAACGACGACGAACGACGAAGGACGAACGGGGACCGTCTTTGGGGTCGTCTTCGGGAGCGACGTTCGACCCTCGTCCTGCCAGAACGATGAGGACGAAAAAGAAGATCAGGAGGGAATGGACGCGGTTGGGAATCAGAATGACGGCACTGCGCAGGACGAGGAAGACGATGAGGGAGCGCTGGATCCAGGAGGTCCCGATGGTTGTCCCGAGGTTTGTCCTGATGGTTGTCCCGATGGCTGTCCCGATGGTTGCCCCGATGGTTGTTCAGATGGTTGTCCCCTGTCCCGATGGTTGTCCCGATGGTTGTCCCCATGGTTGTCCCGGTGGTGGTCCCGATGGTTTTCCCCATGGTTGTCCCGATTGTTTTTCCGATGGTCGCCCCGACGGTTTTCCCGATGGTTGTCCCGATGGGCCGCCTTGGGGCGATCTGGGGCCGTCTGGGGGCTCTCCCGGGCAACGGCAGCAGCCCACGTGCGACAAAGACGACGAACGACGAACAAAAACGACGAACGACAACAACGACGGCGACGGCGACGACGACGCGACGACGACAACGACGACGACAACGACGACGACAACGGCAACACAACGCCGAGGACGACGAAGGACGCCATTTTGGTGACAACGACGACAACGCCCGTCTTGGAGTTCTGCTGGGGTTCTCTATGGGGCGTTCCCAGATAAAATTCGTGGACGAAACGGTGCTTCCCGTTCTTGGAAAATGGAATGCAGAGCTCGTGGGGAGGGGCTTGTGTGTATATGTATAGATTTGGCTCAAGCTCTGAGACAGCAAGAGAGATGAATATCAAAACGCAACAACAACAGCAACAACAGCAACAGCAGCAACAGACACAACGACAGAGAGAGAGAGAGAGAGAGCGGGCAGGCGTGGAGTGCCTGCGAAAATGTCCAGTACTCCACTGGCTGTGATTTTTCCACATCCAAAGTGGGGTTCTTGTCTTCTCTGCACACGCCGCGCAGGATCTCACCCCCCCCTTCCTCACTCACACACTCACACACTCACACTTTCATCATCATCATCCCCATCATCATCGTGAATCAGCATCACCACTCATCCTCATCATCATCCTCATCATCGTCACCATCATCATCACTCATTCACTCACCCACCCACCAACCCACCCACCCACCCACCCACCCACCCACCCACCCACCCATCATCATCATCATCATCATCATCATCATCGTTCACTCACTCACTCACTCACTCACTCACTCGCCAACCTCACTCACTCACTTACTCACTCACACACTCAATCACTCACTCACTCATCACTTCGTCATCACTCCCGCCCTAGCTTGAATATGGATGAAGCCTAAAGCGGGAGCCTCGCCTGTGACTGAATGGAGAGGAAGTCTCAGGCGGGAGCCCCCTCCGTATGGGTCCCGCACTTCATGTTGGTACTCCGAGCGGGTCATCCGAAACGTGTAGCCGTCGTCATTTTTGCGCTCCTCAGGCTTGAATTTTGGGAAGTATCAAGCGGGAGCCTCGTCTGTGAGTGAATTGCGAGGAAGTCTCAGGCGGGAGCTCCCCCCCGATGGGGCCCGCCGATTATGTTGGTAATCCGAGCGGGTCATCGGATTCTTGTAGTTGTCGTCACTTTGGGGCTCTTCAGGCTTGGGTATGGGAGACGTCTTAGGCGGGAGCCATGTGTGTGAGTGAATTGCGAAGGAGTCTCAGGTGGGAGCCCTTTCCCTATGGGTTACGCACTTCATGTTGGTAATTCGAGCGGGACATCCGAAACGTGTAACCGTCGTCATTTTTGCGCTCCTCGGGGCCTGAATTTGGGGGAAGTATCGGGCGGGAGCCTCGTCTGTGAGTGAATTGCGAGGAAGTCTCAGGCGGGAGCCCCCTTCCCATGGGTCCCGCATTTCATGTTGGCAGTCCGAGCGGGTCATCCGAAACGTGTAATCGTTGTCATGTTTGGGATCCTCAGGCTTGAATTTGGGGAACGTATCAAGCGGGAGCCTCGTCTGCGAGTGAATTGTGAGGAAGTCTCAGGCGGGAACCCCCTTCCTATGGGTCCCGCATTTCGTGTAGGTACGCCGAGCGGGTCATCCGGAACGTGTAACTGTCCTCATTTTGGGGCTCCTCAGGCTTGAATTTGGGGCAGGTAACAAGCGGGAGCCTCGCCTGTGAGTGAATTGTGAGGAAAGCTCAGGTGGGAGCCCCCTCCGTATGGGTCCCGCACTTCATGTTGGTAATCCGAGCAGGTTTTCCGAAACGTGTAATTGTCGTCAGTTCGGGGCCAAAACTTAAGCCTCCAGTGGCCTGCGCGGCGACTCTCCGCCATGACGGGTCCCGCACTTCATGTTGGTAATCCGAGCGGGTCATCGGATTCTTGTGACTTTCGTTGCTTTTTGGGCTCCTCGGCTCCTGCGGCGTGAATACGGGGGAAGGGCTCCTCAGCTCTTGCGGCCAGAAAACGGGGGAAGTATCAGGCGGGAGTTTCGTCTGTGAGCTAAGTGCGGGTAGCCTCGTCTGAGCTGGTCGTCGGCAATTTGTTGTTGTCATTGGCCTACGTGCCCGAAAGGGCGATTGAGGAGCTGACGGCGACGACGACGAGACAGCGGCCGGGCGCAGGGGTAGCCCTTTGTGTCTGGGCCGGGGGTGGTAACCCATCCTCAGCCGAATCGGGGACAGGGGCAACCTCTTGTCTCTGGGCCGCGGGTGGTAACCCATCGGCGGCCGAATCGGGCGCAGGGGTAACACCTTGCGCCGGGGGTAACCCCTCTGATCACGCTCCTGGGCTGCACGCGCGAGGCCAAGCCCTTCCCACTAGATGTATGGTCCGCCTGGGAGAAGACGTTGGCGTCGGACAACCGCGGCGACCTGGACCCTCGGCACCAGCACGAGAACTTTCGGCTCGGCTACGGCATGGGCATCTACGGGAGGACGCTGGCGAGATGGATCAACGCGCGCGCTCGTCGCGACGCGCGGCGCTTGGGCGTGCCCTTCGTTTTCTTGCAGGTCGTGGGCGAGTGCAGCACGATTCATGGCGAGCCCGACGCGGGTCGGCGCCTCCTGAACGTCCCGAACATGCACAAGACGGGGGACATCCACGGCGTCTCACCATCACACGTCGGCATGGAGGTTCGGTTCACGGCCGCGCAGGAGGAACTGAAGAAGAAGTTGGGGCTGGCGCAGCAGCAACGGGCCACCATCGCGCCCTTCGAGTTCCACCGCGAGGACGAGCAGCGGTGCGCGGAGTGCCCGGCAGGCCAGCTCTTTCGCCCCTGCTTCTCACCGCAGGGGATCTGGCTGCAGGCGCACGGCTTCGCGGAGTCTCCGATCTACCAGTAGGTTGCCGAGGTTTTGCGACAGGGCGCCGAAGACGCCGACGACGACGGCCAGGCCGAGGCGCGGGCTCGAAGCTTGCTGATGTTCGGGCCCAGCGAGCAGGAGCTCACGTGGCAGAGCTCGGGGTCGCACGCCGTGCGCCGCTCGGGGTTCACTCTGACTCGCGCGCCCTACCTCACCTCCACGCCGTCGCAGGGCCAGACGCTCCGCGAGGGCGTCGCCATCGACTGCGCGAGGGGCGAGGGCGCTGGCCGCACGGGCATGTCGGACGACCAGTGGTGGCTGCGCCTCTACGACATGCTCTCCCGCGCCGCGCGCGTGCGGAACGTGCTGATCCTGCGGCCGCCCTTGCGCGAGTTTCTGGAGCGCGGGCCGCCGGCTTCCTCGCGGAAGGCGCTCCTGGAGTTCGACAAGAGAGCGGAGACGTCCAGGGATGAGGCCGAGCAGCTCGCCGCAGAGCTTGGGCTCACGCTACCTCCCGCCGGAGCGCGGCTGCGCCCCGTTCGAAGCCCGCGGGATTGTCCCAGCGGCTTGGCCCGCGGGGCTGCCCCGACCGCCTGCCCCCGCGCCCCAGCGGCCCGTGGGGTTTGCCCCAAAGGCTTCGCGAAACAGCCGTCGGGGAACGCGCGCGCTCTGGCCGCGGCGGCGACGGCGCCGAGGAACATGGATTCGCTTGCCCCGACCAGGGGGAAGGAGAGGAACGCGCGGAGAAGAAACAGGGGAAGGACGAGGACGGGGACGGGGTGGGGAGGGGGTGATGATGAGGAGGAAGTGGAGAAGGAGGAGGCGGAGGAGGA
Organism: Prorocentrum cordatum; assembly: GCA_963575745.1. NCBI lineage: Eukaryota > Dinophyceae > Prorocentrales > Prorocentraceae > Prorocentrum > Prorocentrum cordatum. The sequence goes on along the minus strand of CAUYUJ010016375.1, from coordinate 61,754 downwards.
GGAGAAATATAAGGAGGGGGAGTAGTGGGGGCAGGACGGCGGGCGAGAAATGAGTGTCCGTCAGGGCGAGGAGGAAAAAGGTAAGGGCGAGCTAAACCAATCGGAGTAATGCCTCTGGCGTACTGCGTGCCCCGCCCGCCCGACTGCACGTCAGACCGTCGTCCTGCTCGCCGCCGCCGTCGTGTTCGTCGTCGTTCGCTGGCAACGCACTGGGGGGCTGGGAGGCGGTATTCTTACCGCCCGTGGAAAAGGGGGTCCGTTTCCAGAGGGCAGGGGGCAGTGTCTTAGGAGACGCGGGTGGGGGGGAGGTATCTCGCCCCGGCGGAAATGGGGCGGAAATGTGTTCAACGCGGGGGGAGGAGGGAGTCCCAGTTCCAGGCGAGAAGAGGGGAGATGCTCCTCAGTACGGCGTCCACATATTAGGGTTTCTCACATATCGGATGCCCCAGATCCCACCTTCGGGGCCCTGGACCCAACAACTTGAGAAGTGGAGGAAGGGAGTGTCAGCAGCAGAGTAAATTCTACGGCATTGCCACTCCTAGCCAGAATTCGGTGTAGCAGCTGCTTCCCACTGGTCTCGGACAGCGTAACAGATCGATGGTTTCCAAACCACTAAATTGCAAGGCCGCGTTTGCACTCCGCACGGGCACCTCGTTGTGATTCCTTTTTCAAAAGATCCCTTGGCCTGATCAGTAGTCTCTGTTTGAGTACATCATCTGGACAATGCTCTTGGCCCTGAGACCGGCGTGAGACCCATAGCCTCTCAAAGAGCAAGTGTGTCGCTTCGTTTCGTTTTGGACGTCGCGTATTTGAGATATGGTTGACCTTTGTGTGTGTTGTCTGGCTTGAAGAGGGTTCCCTTTATTGTCTGCTTTCGGGTGCACCATTGCCCCCATGAAGGTACGATGCTTGGGCTCCCAGCGGATGATCTCTCACAGTCGGGTCTGGAGTGTGGGCCGATTTGATGTGACTAGGGTATCCAATCTCACCGTCAGGATAAGGCGGGCAGTGGACATGCAGAAGGGGAGGACAATCGGGATGTTCGCGTGTACTCTCCCAATGTTCTATCTCGTCTTTCTTTTCCACTCCACCTCTTCCTCTCGTCCTCCTGGGCACGTTGTGTTGGAGTCAGTGAGCAGAAAGTGCTGGTTGTTGGGGGCGAGATGTGTTCAGGCCACCATGGCCCGTTCCTTCCACCCTCCGTTTGGAGGGGTGAAGCCACGCGGTGCCTTCCAGTCTCGGTTGAAGGCACTGTGGGCTCGGCATTTGGTGGCCTTCTCCTGTCTTCCTCCTCCTCCTGTTTCCTGTTTCCTGGCGGCTTCAGTGTCTTCAGACACAGCCGCTTCTCCCAGGGAGGCCCAGTCGGGCCCCCTGGGGGAGTAGACAAAGATGAGATGATTAGGGACCGAAGTTCCACAGACGGGAGGGGAGAGGAGACAGAAAAGGATTGATGATAACCTCGAAGGGTGGGGATGGGGGGAGGCTGTTGGCAGCGGCATGAAAAGTGTGGCGGCGTGGCGGCAAAAATGCTGGGTACCGGCCCTTGGGCCGTGTGGTTTTGTGGCTGCGCCGGGTCCCCCTTCCTGCGAGTCGCTTGGCCTTGCTGGGCCAGCGCTTTGGAGGGTGCCATGGGTCCCCCTCCTTTGAGGTGCCCACATTGGTCTCCCGGCAAATGACATGGCGGTTGGAAGTAGGTTCCGAGTGAGAAGGGCAGAGGTTGGCTCGGCGGGTTGCTAGACAGAGCAAGAGGTGGCGGCAAGTCAGGCAAGGCGCGAAGGATGTGACAGGGTCACGCAGGGTCACGATGTAAAGGTCTAGGTGGATGTGTCTGGGCAAGCATGCCATAGGCAAAGGGCGGTGTATGCCTTGCCCACGCACGGCCGGGGGGAAGGCGCAAGGGCTTCTCCATCTGCTCATAGGAAGCCCACACAGGCGTCCCCGAGGCAAGCGGCGGGATCCCTCGCCTGCAAGCAGGCGTATGATTCCTAGCACGTCTGCCTCGGAGCCGTCTGGGGGGGCTTCTCCGAGCGTCATGAAGGTTTGCGCCTATCTGGCGATGGCAGGTAGCCACGCTCGCCCTGAGGCCAGCCACTCTCGCCAGGCGGTGGCGCTGTGCGTGTGGCGGTGGCTTCGCAGCAGCGCCGGCCACGCTCGCCAAGTAGATGGCAGAGAGGCCTCACCCCCTGCACATAGGAACCCCTCCAAAGCAGCCCCCATCCCCATGACTGGTACCTTCTCCCGCCGAGGCAGGAGTTGGGTACCCCAAATCAAAGGAGTGGTGGCTGCTTGGGGGGGTTCCACCGTGCGCGGGGGTGGTTCCTGCCATCTGTGGCGGTGGCACAGGATGGCGTGTCCTCGCCCCCAACCCTTCATGCACCTCCCACCGTTAGCTGATAGGGCGAACGAAGTGTGGGAGTGGTGTGGGAGTGTGGGAAAGGCGTGAGCGCCTGAGCCTGCTGCCGCGCGGCCGCGGCCGCCTAGGCCTTCGCCAGGGCGGCTTGCAGTGGTACCCTCGCAGGGTAGCTTGCTGCCGTGCGGCCACGGGCGCCCAGGCCTTCGCCAGGGCGGCCTGTGACGCATCCGCTTGGTCCCCGAGACCCATACACCTCACGGACCCATCCTTCCACCAAAAGGGGGGGAAGAAAAACATGTTCGTTGGAAGATAGCGGGGATGGACGGGTCTGGCAGAAGGTGAGCCGGTAGGGAGTGGAGGTTGGTAGAGCTTCCAGGCGTTGTGGGTGAGAATGCCCCTCGGGGACTTACGCGTTGCCTGTAGCAACGATGTACACGGTAGTGGGTGAGAAAGCCCCGTAGGGACCCACGTTGATCGCAATCGCCCTTGATGTTCACGCCGTAGAGTATGGCCGTAGAGAGGGTATAATCCCATACCACCAGTTGTGTTGTTTCCGTCATACGGTGAGTGCGTACATGTCGGTGAAAGGATCGTGCTGTGAGGGGCGGAGTAGGTATATGAAGATATAGCGCATTTATTGGCCGCCGTTTGTTGGTCCGATCACGAGGGTTGCCTCAGTGTTGTGGGCGAACAGGGGAGTGTCTACTGGTTCGCCGTATTTTGTTCGTGCTGGTCGCGCTGGTTCGCTTTGACTGTGTCTGCGAAGGTCGGCCATGCTTTCCACGGGTCGTGGCCGTAGACTGGGAAGGTCTACTTGTCCGTCTAATGCTGGTTGCTCTGGTGGATGATGCCGTGGTGTCCGTCTGTGGACCAAGACTTCAGCGGCTTCCGTTCGCGAGGCGTGTGGGACACGTCTTGTTTTGTGTTGTGGTCTGTGATCGTGTTGCGGATCGTAGTTGCTGTATTGCAGTCGTCGTGAGTGGTGTGTTGCTTGCTCTGGTGTGGTCATGGATGGTTTTGCGAAATGCTGCTGTGTTCAGTTTGGTCCCCGGTTGTCGCGGTCCACTGGGTCTGTCCCGAGTTGGTGTTTTTGGTCTCTTCCACTGTCTTCGATCATGATGTTGGCGGCTTCTGATCCAGCTGTCGACCTTGGAGCGGTGCGATCCTGATGTGTTCGTCGCTAGGTTGCATCAGGTTGAATACGTTCGATGGGTCGGGCTTCGGCTGTAGATTCTGTGGATGCTGTGGTTCGTCCTTGGGTAACAGGGTCTTGTTGTTGATCAGCTCCGCAATTTTGACCATTGCCTTGATTGCGATTTCCCTCTCGAAGTTGGCGACAATGAACAGCATCGGCGTGGATGTAGGGTTGCGCCTTAGGGCTACCTGAATACCCATGAAGAGTCTCTCTTCTGCTGTACCACTTCTGCTGGCTCAGGGATGTCGTCCTGGCTGTGGTGCTTCGGGTAGTTCAAGATCTTTGCCATGTAGTGGTTGGCGTAGTTTGCCAAATCCCTCTGTCGCTGGGTCATGTGGAAGGGGCGTGCCTCCCGCAGCTCGTCGGACTTGCAGTAGCTGTTGAGAGCTCCTTCCGCGTACGCCATGACCTGGTCGTGCTAGATGCGGATATCTTGGTCCGCTGTTGTGTCCCGGTTGGTCTCCGATGCGTCGGTCAAGTCGAGCATTTGGTCGAAGTGGTGAGCGACCGCCTCGTGGGCATCTTTCTTGGACATAGCGCCCTCGCGGTCGTATACGTCAGTGCTGATCAGAACGGTCAAGTGCTCGACGATATCGTTGATGCGTTCCTTGGTGTTCACTCCTGTTGTTTTGCCTGGCTCGATGGCCGCGTCCCGGTTCCGCTTGATATCGTCTTTGGCCTTCGGAGTCGTTGCGCCCAAGTGTGGAGCGTTGTAGCGCGGCAAGGGGGGTCGCTGCATGCGCCGGTGTCGTTGGTGTTACCGCCGTCGGTGCTTCGCGATCTTGGGGATGAGCACATCTACATCGTTCCTGATGTCAGTTCCCTCGTGGTTGGAGGAGGCTGTGCCCTCCGATGTCGGGGCGGCCAAAGGTTCGGGTAGTAGTGTAGTCATCGTCGGAGCTTGCAGTCAATTCTTCGAGTCTGCGGCATGCATGCTGTCAATCGTTAAGGAGTGCGGCTGTGTTGCGTGGATCTCTGCGATGATCATGACTATCCTCTGCTGGGCGCCAGGGATGTCGGTGCATGCCTTTGGCTCCCATGCTGGCGAGTGTGTCGATCAAGTGCGGCAGGAGGGATAGGGCTTCGCTCTGGTCCAAGACGTTGCCGTTCTGGCCTGTCGCGTGGAGGATGTGCGTGATGCCGTGGCTCTGCGAGTGGATTTTTTGCGCTCGGCGTCTTTGAAGTCTGCTCTCTTCTGCACTAGTACGAACAGCACCTTGTGGATCTGGTCGACTTTGTCCATTTCGGTTCATCGTGGGCCCAGTTGTGGGAGATCAGTCAGATCAGGTTCCTCTCCGCCATGTCCCTGGCCTGTTCCCATGGTAGCGCGGCAATCAGTCCGCGTCGTTGTGTAGATTCGGGTTGGCCGTCTTCGTCGATACGTACCCATTATGCTTTCCTGTAGCATGGTATGTGGGTCGGTCTTGCCGTCTTGCCGTGTAGTGTAGGTCCATTTGGTTGATGTTGGGGAGGATGCGGCTCCTGTTGGCGAACTGAACTCGGGTATCGTTGTGTCGGCCTTTCCCGCTGTAGATCTTTCCCAAGGCTCGTTGGTGGCGGCCAGGTCGGCGAGCTTGTAGTGGTGCGCGTAGAGAGTCTCCATCCATCCCCTCGGGGTACTGGTTGGGATGTAGAGTTGTCCGACCTCCAGGGACGCGTGAGTGTATTCATTCGTCGGGGTCTGGGACTGGATGCCTTCTTGTGCTCAGTCAGGGTCCCGTGCCGCTGTTGTAGCGAAGGCGGGGTCGAGTCGTGGGTTGCATGGAGGCCTGAAATCCAATATCTCGGCCTCCTCCTCCTTTCCTCTGCACGCTGTCCTGGGCCATAACGTCCCTCCCTCCCCCTCTTCCCTGATCTGGCGGCATCCGTGCACCTGCCCGGATGGCTCTCCGTGCCTTCCATCTGGGCTCTGGGCCCACCCAAGAGTCTTGTTGTGCGCTCGGGTGTCTCCTTGGCCGAGCTCCGACGGCGCGTTAGAAAGCCTTCATGGAAGAGGGGGAGGGTGGGAGGAGGAGTCAGGGGAGAGGTAGGGGGGAGGAACCAAGGGAAGTGGGGAATGGAGGGAGAGGAAGGACAGGTAGGAGGAGTGCTGAGAAGGAGGAAGAGGAGGGGAGGTGTGAGGATGATAGGGTGAATGGGGATACAAGAGGAGGAGACCATCAGCAGGAGGGAAAAAGAGCGAAGGGGGGAGGAGGGAACAGCCGACGGAGGAGGAGAGGAGCAGTACTAAGACGACGAGCCAGAAGAGGAGCAACACAGGACGATTGCGAAGGCCCACCGTCACTTTGGGAAGAGGGGGGAAGGATGAGGAGGAGAACAGGAAGAGGACGTGGGGGAAGGATGAGAGGAAGAGAGCGAGGAGAGGAGGGACGAAAGCGGCAGGTTGGAGGACGACGAAGACGAGGAGGAGGACGAGGAGGACAACGTCGTCGACGATGCGGCTGGCCGTCGTCGCTGTCGGCGCCGCTCTGCCGCGCGAGCGCAGGAGCTCCGGAGCAGCGCCGCCCGCACGGATGGATGCCGAGACCGTGCCACCGTGCCGAGGCCCCTCCCTCGGGGTCCATTTCGATCCGATCGATCCGATTCGACATCGGTTTCGGCAATCTCGATCCGATTCGACTCCGATGTTCTTTCGATCCGATTCGGCCCGACGCCTGCATGGCGTGGTTGTGCGTCCTGGCCCGGCCGATTCGATTCCGACTCCGCGCCGATGCGGCCCGATACGACTCGCATTCCGATCCGATCCGATTTCCCGATTCGATGCTGGCTGATTTTGCCTGGGGGCCCGCAAGAGACTGGCCCGTGGCGCACAGCGCACGCAGAAGGTAGGGTCGGCAGCTGCCCAGGGTGGCGCCCTGGCAGGTAAACTCGGGTTGCTCAGGGAAGCGCCCTGGCAAGTGAAGCGTCCTGTGCTTCTCGGGCGCATCAGAGAAGCGCCCTGCTTGGTATGTTCGTTCGCCTCAGGGAAGCGTGCTGGCTGACCCTGCCCCTTGTGGAGGAGGAGCCTCGCAGTGACCAGGCGTCTTGACCTGCCCAGAAGCCCACCGAGCATGTTACGTAACAGAAACGGCTCTGGTTTGGTAAGTAGCGTTCTCAGAGCAGTGCTGGCCGAGACAGCGTTGATTTCAGTCGTTGACTGTATGCTCTACGAGCGTTTCGTTGGTTATTTCACCGTCCTGTGAACATTCCGTCGTAGGCTACTGGAATGCCAGGACGGTCGGTCCCTGCTCAAACCCCCCTTTGGAGAAGGGAGCACGCCCAGCCTCGTGAACAAAAACCACGACGGCCGGTTTTGAGCCGTTTTCGGCCTCCAGGGGTTTTCGCCAGCCCCCAGAACCGTCAGAGACTGGCTCGGGATGGCAAACTGGCCCCAGGAAAAGGGTCGAGACTTCGGGGGGGGGTCTTCTCTGGTTAAAAAAAGCAGATGTTAGCCAGCGTGGACCCCAAACGGTTCTTGTGGTACAAATGTTTGTTGGCCATGAGTTGACACATCCCATGCTCTTGCAACATCCCACCCACACACCCACAACTTGGTTTGCAAAACCCGTACGGTTGCGATTGCGATGCTTGGCGTTGGGTGGTGCATCCCTGCGGCCGCGTCAACCCTAGCACGCGCGCGCAACCGCCAGCTAGTTTGGTGGCGCCGTCGCGGCCGCGGTGGCGCTGACCGCTGGCCGCATCCCAGCGGGCACTTCACTGTGAGTCGGCGACTTGGGCGGGCGCGGTATCATGGCAACGTCGACGACGGTAGACACGATGAGGATAGTGGCGATGCTGGTGACGATGTTCGCACCGACGACGGTGCGGCCAACGCGGGCGCCGATACTGATCACGCCGACGACGATGACGGCCCCTTCGAGTCGGTGATGAAGGTTTTGGAAAGAGTTCGGCATGTGCGCGCGGCCGTCGCGCGAGAGTTGCCCGCACGTGCTCATTTGACACGGATCGCGCCCCCCTCTCCCGACACGCGCGCAAGGGCGCGCGAATGATGTCGGCATGCGGCGCCAGAGGCTCGTTTGACAGGTTTCGATGAACGCGTTGAAAACGAATGGGTTGTAGCACGAATTCGCAAGAGCGGGCGCGCGAGTTTCTTTTGATAATTGATGTTGTCAAGCTTTGTGGTTTGTTGCTTGGGGCATTCGGTTTTGACATCGCTACGACACCTCAAGTTTTTTTTTATATATATATATATATATATATATATATATATATATTGATTCCGGCATGCGCGCGCGCGACTACGCGCGCGCGTGCATTTCCCGTCCCTTTCTGTGCAAAAGGGTTCTCGTTTCGGCACGCGCGCAAGGGCGTCGAGCGATTTCGATTGTTTTTGCTTGACAAAGAAATTACAAGAGCGCGCGTTGCTTGTTGAACGCCCGCGCTGCTTGTTTCTATGCGTGTTGGACATTCGGTTTCGGAATCGCTACGCAACCGCAGGCTTGTGACGGATTCCGCCATGCGCGCGACGACGCGCGCGTGCGCACTTCGCTGCATGTGTGCAAGAGGTTCATGACAACTGATATTTGTTTGAAAAACGAGTGCGCGCGCATATTATTCTGATGCGGAGGATGGCGGGGGGGGCGAACCTTACGGCTGGCATGGTGAGACTTCATACTTCGGGTGGACGATGGGACAGGACCGCATATAACTTGCAAAACAAAAAGGTGGACAGCTAAAACCAGGGGGCGGGGGGAGGGCACATGTTTTCCAATCATCCTGTGGTGTTGGGTCCTCGTTTTGAAGAGACGGTGCCCCACGTTTCCTTCCTCCTCCTCCCGTTGCCTCTTCCCTCCGCCCTCCTCCATTTCGGCACACCCCTCACACGCTTCGTGGCCCCATAGGGAGCTCCGCCGAAACCCCCAGTGCTGCCGCCCGCATGCGTCCCGCACACCCAATTCGGCACACCCCTCACACGTTTCGTGGCCCCATAAGGAACTCCACCGAAGGCCCCAGTGCTGCCGCCCGCATGCGTCCCGCACACCAATTTCTGACACCCCTCACACGTTTCGTGGCCCCATAAGGAACTCCACCGAAGGCCCCAGTGCTGCCGCCCACATGCGTCCCGCACACCCAATTCAGCACACCCCTCACACGCTTCGTGGCCCCAAAGGAGCCCAACCGAAGGCCCCAGTGTTGCCGTCCGCATGCGTCCCGCACACCCAATTCGGCACACCCCTCACACGCTTCTTGGCCCCATAGGGAGCTCCGCCGAAGGCCCCCGTGTTGCCGCCCGCATGCGTCCCGCACACCCAATTCGGCACATCCTTCACACGCTTCGAGGCCCCATAGGGAGTCCCACCGAAGGCCCCAGTGCTGCCGCCCGCATGCGTCCCGCACACCCATTTCGGCATACCCTTCACACGTTTCGTGGCCCCATAGGGAGCTCCACCGAAGGCCCCAGTGCTGCCGCCCGCATGCCCATGTCGGCACACCCGTCACACGTTTCGTGGCCCCATAGGGAGCTCCACCGAAGGCTCCAGTGCTGCCGCCCGCATGCGTCCCGCACACCCATTTCGGCACACCCCTCACACGCTTCGTGGCCCCATAGGGAGCTCCACCGAAGGCCCCAGTGCTGCCGCCCGCATGCGTCCCGCACACCCAATTCGGCACACCTTCACACGTTTCGTGGCCCCATAGGGAGCTCCACCGAATGCCCCAGTGACACCCCTCACACGCTTCGTGGCCCCATAGGGAGCTCCACCGAAGGCCCCAGCGCTGCCGCCCGCATGCGTCCCGCACACCCAATTCAGCACACCCCTCACACGCTTCGTGGCCCCAAAGGAGCTCCACCGAAGGCCCCAGTGCTGCCGCCCGCATGCGTCCCGCACACCCAATTCGGCACACCCCTCACACGTTTCGTGGCCCCATAGGGAGCTCCACCGAAGGCCCCAGTGCTGCCGCCCGCATGCGTCACCACCCGCACCCAATTCGGCACACCCCTCACACGTTTCGTGGCCCCATAGGGAGCTCCACCGAAGGCCCCAGTGGCGGCGCTCACATGCGTCCCCGCCACACATCCCAGTACACGCCTCACGCGTTTCGTGGCCCCATAGGGAGCTCCACCGAAGGCCCCAGTAGCGGCGCTTACATGCGTCTCCGCCACCCATCCCGGCACCCCCCCCGCAGCAGCATCATGTTTCGGGGACCCATAGGGAGCTCCAATGGAGGCCCCAGTGGCGACCCTCGCATGCGCTTCCGCCACCCATGTCGGCACGCCCCGCGCGTGTTTCATGTCCCCATAGGGAGCTTCACCGAATGCCCCAGTGGCACCCATCTCGGCACACCCCTCACACGTTCCGTGGTCCTATGGGGAGTTCCACTGAAGATGAAACCCTCAGCTGCGGTACTGACAATTGCATATAGTTGGGTTCTTCGCCAGGCTAATGTTGGGGAAAATCGAATGTGTACGATTCGACCAATGGAATGCAATCTATGCGGCGCAATATACGCAGTGCAATAAATGTGGTGCTATCTTCGTGGTGCAGCTTATGGAATACAAAATGAAGTATGCGGTACAACCTATGCAATGCAATCTGTGCGGTGCAACCGACGTGTTGCAATTGATTTTTAGCAAACGAGCTGACAGATCTCATGCTCTTGCAAACATCCCACCCGCCCGCAACTTGGTTTGCAAAACCCATGCGGTGACAATCGCGATGCATGCTTGGCGTTGGCTGGTGCATCCCTGCGGCCGCGTCAGCCCTAGCACGCACGCAGCGGCCAGCTAGTTTGGCGCCACCGGCGCGGCCGCGGTGGCGCTGACCGCTGGGCACATCCCACTTGGCACTTCATTGCGAGTCGGCGACATGGGCGGGCGCGGTATCATGGCAACGCCGGCGACGGTAGACACGATGCTTTACTTGCGATGCTGGTGACGATGTTGGCACCGACGAAAGCGCGGCCAGTGCGGGCGCCGATGCTGATCACGCCGACGACGATGACGGCGTCCTCGCGTCGGTGATGAACGTTTTGGCAGTAAGCAGCAAAAAGACAACAAGGAACAGTACGCAGCAAGAAGCAGAACTGTAACAGTGGAAACTGGAAGCCGCAACTGGCACAGGAAATTGCGAAGTTTCGTCCTGCAGCCTAGTGGCCCCACAGGGGAGCCGGCGGATTTTTGATAAACGAGTGCGCGCATATTTTGTTGCAAAAGATGACGTGGAGGCCGATATCCGTTGGGCTGGGTTGGTATGAGTTCATCTTCAGGACGCACGATGGGGCAGAATCAGATGTACATTGCAATACGAAAAGGAGGGCCGATAATCCCGGGGCTGGGGGGTAGATTCTATTAGTATATTCTCTCTTTATAAGAGAATCAGTGCAAGCTATGTGGTGCGCGGCGGCGGCGACGGGGCGGCGACGGCGGCGGCGACGGCGGCGGCGGGCGGCACGGACGGCCATGGCCGCCCTTGGTCACGAGACGAACGGTTGCAACGGACGGCGACCGGCGGCACCGCCCGTCAACGCCGCCCCTAGCCCCCAGATGTTAAGCCGAGTAAGAAATCCCAAGTGCAAACACTATTTGGGGAACGTTTGATTTTTGGGCGGGGCGCAGAGCATGCGCAAACCATGCGATTTGTGAGGGTTGGGAGGGGGCCCCAGGGAACCTGGTGGAGGGAGTATACGCTCACGGGGGAACGCATCGACCTCCAATCGCCCACTGATCGACGATAGGAGCCCGATTTGCCAACCCCACACAGGCGCGCGCGGATTCGCTCTCGGGGGCCTATCGGCCGATTCAAGCTCGATGTTTTTCCCCTGGGCCAGTCCCCCCAACATTGCCCCTCACATGCAGGAGGGAGCACGGTTAGGAAACCGCAGTTCCTGACCAGGACCAATCTTTCCTGCCAATTTTTCGAAGAAGCTCTCTATAGACAATCTCAAACAGATGCCCATCATTCTTGATATTCGATTTTTCTCAGCAGCGTTGTCATGAGTGTTGGTGTTGCCTCAGTGAGTTGTGTTGGGTCCACTCTGATCCATGTTTTCCTATCCTGCATTCCATGTTTGCTTTGACCTAGCCCAGGGGGCTTCCCGGGGTTGGGCCGGAGCTCGCGGACTGGCCTCGGAAGCCTGCTCAAGTAAAGCGCGGGCGGTGCTGCCGGTGGAAGGTCGGCGGACGCAAGCGGAAGTAAAAGGTGGACCCCCAAGAGAGAGGTCAACGCCGGCGTCTTCAGGATCTCCTGGAACCTGGAGCCGGCCATTCGAGTCCCTCGCGGGACAGTACCTGGAAGATCGGCCTCTTAGCGTGCAGGGCCGCTGCAAGCTTCGCGTGCTGACTGGGCGACTGGCAGGCGCTGTGAAGCGACCCATACCCTTGTCACCATGCATCGCCAAAGATGTGACGGGGCATGGGCTGCGCCATCGGGGGTTCCCGCGGTCATTTCCTGTGGGAGCCCTTCCTGGCATGATGCGGCCCCCCTTTCGACCGATTTTCGCAGCTTCTTTCCTCCCTTCTTCCCTCCTCATTTCCTTCGCTTCTATCCCTCTCTCCCTCAATTCTCCCTCCCCCCTCCCTCCTCCCTCCCTCCCTCCCCTCTCCCGTTCCGTCCCCCCTCTCTGCCTCCCACTCCTTCCTACGTAGCTCCTTCCTCTCCCCTTTTCACCACCCCCCTCTTCCCCCTCCCCCGTCCTCGCATTGGCGCCGCCGCGGCAGAAACCCGAGAGGAGGGGATGGAGGGGAGAAGGAGGAGGAGGAGGAGGAGGTGGAGGAGGAGGAGGAGGAGGTGGAGGAGGTGGAGGAGGAGGAGGAGGAGGAGGAGGATGAGGAGGAGGAGGTGTGTGTGGGTGTGTGTGTGTGTGTGATAATCCGTGTCTGTGGGCCGAATGAAAAAGAAATCTTTTTTTTCCCGAGGGGGGGAGGGATGCGCGAGCCGTGCGCGTGGGCCGAATGAGGAAACCTAGTGCGGGGAAGGGAACATGCGACCCCGCCCAGTACGTGACAATCAGTTTTTTGGGTTGGGCCGAGTAAGAAGGACTCCTACTGCTGGGGTGGAAGCGTGCGCCCCCCCCCGTCCAATATGTGATCATGTTTGTTTGTCGGCCGAATGAGGAGGAATCTTGTTGTGAGGGAGCACGAGCGCCTGCCCAGCGTTCGATCATCCGTGCTGGCGGGGCGGATGAGAAGGAATTCGATGGTGTGGGGGGGGGAAGGATGTGCCCCGCCCTGTATGTGATAATCCTTGTCTGTGGGCCTAATGAAAAGGCACCTGCATGTGGGGGAGGAAGCACGCACCCTTCCCCAGTTGGAATCTGTGCTTATGGGCCGAATGAAAAAGAATCCGATTGTTGGCAGAGTAAACACGCGCCCCTGTCCACGATTTGATACACCATGTCTGCAGACTCTTACTCCCGACTCCTCATCTTCGGAGGGGCAGGCAGGGGGTGTGAGGAGTAGGAGGAAAAGGAGGAAAAGGAGGAGGAAGAGGAAGAAGAAGAGGAGGAGGAGGAGAAGAAGGAAGAGGCGAGGGCCGTCGTCGTCCCGGGGGGCAGTCCGGACAACCCGGCTTGGTCCGTGTTCGTTCCCGCTCGAGCGTTGGCCCTTGATCAAGAATCCAGAATTGTCTGGACTTGCTGTTAGGAGGGCGGCCGCTCCGGCCGCAGAGTTGTCTGGACTGCCCCCCCAGGCCGACGACCGCCCTGACCTCTTCCACCTCTTCTCCCTCGTCCCGCCCCCCCTAGGGGGAAAATGGTGGGGGAGGAGGAGCTGAAACAGGACGAAGGTTATGAGGAGGAGGGGGAGAAAACAGAGTAGGGAGAGGGGGAGGAAGAGATAGAAGAGGAGAAGGAGGAGGAGGAGAAGGATGAGGATGATGAGGAGGAGGAGGACGAGGAGGAGGAGGAGGAGGAGGACTAGGGGGAAGTGGAGGAGGAGGAGGAGGAGGACGGGGAGGGGGCACAAGCGCATGGGGGGGATTGGGACGACGGCGAAATGAACGAGGATGAAGACGAGAGGGAGGACGGGGGAGGGGGCAGGAGGATGACGACGTGAATCAAGCTTGAGGGTATTCGCATACATTTCTCTGGGGGGCCGCTTGTTGGTTTCCTGGGGGCATATTGTGGCCTTCTGCTGCCCTCTAAAAGCATAGTTATCGAAGTCCTACGTAAGGCCAACCTCTTGGAACCTTCTCTGGGTGTGCTCCAAGATCTTTTCCAGGCGCTCTTGGCGCCGCTTCGGAGCACCTCGAGGCCTGTCCCTGGTCTCCTGGGGGCGATTCTGGGGCCATCATGAGGCCCCAGGGGCACTTCGGAGGCGAGAGTTCGAGAAAACGAACGACTTTGGGACATTTCAGGCTGGCGAAATACGTTTGGATCAAGGGCAGTATCGAGAAAACCCGTGGCCAGTTGGAACACTTTTGATCTGGTCGCGGGGCCTCGTCGATAATTGCTAGGGGGTCATCTTAAACCGCTTCGAGCTGTTTTGCAAGCTGCTCTGAGGTGCCCATGGCCTTTTTGCAAACACCTTGGAGTCCTGTTGAGCAACCTTTGACGCCCTTGCCGCTCGCGCTCCGCCCTGCCCGAGCCCAGACAACCGAGGGGGGAATTGCGACTGGAGTAACGGAGTCGCCGCGCCCCATGCGCCCAGAAAACAAGCGGGATGACACGGAGAAGGTCGCTTCGACAGCGATGTTTCGCGTGGAGGTGGCGCTGCGTTGATTTCGCGAGCAATGCTTGGACGGGTATTTTCCCGGAAGGGAGCGCTCGCTGGAGAGTGCATGTACGGTGCCAGGCCAGCGGTCTCAGGATCCAGTTCATGGGGTTTCAGTTTGTCCGCGCCTCCCATGGCTTGCGTTCGTCCGCGAGGCTCGCCGTCGTGGTTTTCGCGATTTACATCATCTAGGCAGAGACCGGCGCGCGCTGCGAATCCCTTGTTGCCCCGGTGTTAGCTCAGGTTTTGTTATTGACACGTTCGCGCCATTCGCAATCGCGCTTGCAGTGTGTTGCTCGTGCAAAAGCAGAGCGCTGCCACGTGCGTGCCTGAGATTTGTGTTTCTGGGTTGCGCGAGCTATTGTTCAACGCTTCTTTATTTGGCAACCAGACAATGTCCGCGCGTTTATGTCCCCTCGGCGATGTGGGGATATTGTCGGAATGTTTCGTGATCGGAGCAAAGTTGGCGCGTTTGCCGAACGCGCTTCGGCGTGGCGAATGTTCATATCCACCCCAGCGTGCTCAAAATGTATTGTCAGGAGCGCACAGCATGCTCATGAGAGCAGCGAACGACTCAAGTCATTAGGTTTTCGGGGGTGGGGGGTGGGGCGGGAGGGGAGCCCACTTACCTCTGTCTCCTCGTTCGCTGCCCCATGGCTCAGAAGGTTTTGGCACTGAGGACTTCCTCGCCTCAGGGGAGAACGCTGCTATCGTCTTCATGCTGCGGATTTCGGGCGGGCTGGGCTCTCTGATCCCTCTCCCCCCCACATGCTCCCCCCTCCTCCCACGCATCCCCCAGCCGCCAGGGCGCGGGGATCAGGGTGGTTCGGGGGGAACCGGGGGAGCGGGGCGGCGCCGACTGGGGAAGCCCGCGCGGGCCTCGAGGAGGTTGTGTGTTCTCGTGCAGCCCTGTGCCGTTCCGCGCCCGACCACATTCGATGAAACACAAACGTGGATGACACAAGGCGCGTAAAGTATCAACGGGCCCCGTTCCCATAAAGAGGCGACGCGCTCCGTAGCAAAGTCCGGCGGCATTGACTTCGCCCGATCCATGGGTCAGGCGCCTACGCGCCACGCCAGATCCACGGATCGGTAATCGATGGCATCGTGTGCCCAACATTTGCAAGAACCTCGCCTTTGCTTGGGTTCACGGCCACGGCGCTTGGGGACGGGATGCGCCCGGGTGCCATGGGCCCACCGAAGCAGCGCCAGTTTGCCGATGTCCCGCCGTGTTCGTAGTTTTTTTCGGTGCGTCCATGCAGGGGCAGTCCTTCTTCGCCCCAAAACCCTTTCCGCCCCACCCGCCCCCGACCCGCCGATCCCTCTTTGCCCCGAAATGCAGAACCGTTCAGACTCAGTCCCAGGGCCCTTCCCAGGGTCCGTCGTAGGCCGTCATTCGGGCCGCGCCCATCGGGCCCCCCAGACGGTGTGGTGACCGCACCGGTGAGTGATTCGGGTCGTTCTCCGAGGATGTCTCGGGCTTCCAAGCTCCCAAACCGTGCAGTGACAGACCGTGCGGTGAGGTCGTTGGGGATTCCGAGATCGCCACGTCGTCTGTCACCGCATTGTATTGTTTTGCGACCCCCAGGTCCAACCGTGGCGACGAGAGCTTGTGGAAACACCATCAAGCATCCATAATGAAGGCGTCGTCGTCGTCATCACAATCTTGCCCCGCCTCCCTTCGGAGGTTGCCAGAAGTGTCCCTGGCTCAAGATTCCCCCTGGTTGTCGCGCTATCCTGGAGCCTTTTGCAGTCCTCTGCGCCTCCAGGGCTACCTTTCGGATCGGACTAAAGGGAGGGGATCGGGAATGGGGTGGTTTCGTACGAAGTCTGCTGCATGCAGCTGGTATCGGTCTCATCGCAAGTCGCTTTTCTATAAGTTCGTGTCTCTGGCGCATGGGGGTGCCCAGAAAACCAGCCAAGCGAGTTGATTTGCTACCCCCCCTTCCCCCCCTCCACCCAAACCTTGTGATAGGGGCACCTCTGGCGACATCCGACCCTGAGAACGAGTAGCCGATCTGCGGATGATGGGGGAGGGGAGAACGGCTGCACGGCGCGTGTGGAAATGTGTGAACATCCAGAATGAGTAGTTCTATGTCGGGGGGGGGGTGCGAGCGGAGAGGAGCAGGAGGACGAAGAGGAGGAGGGGGAGGAGATGGAGGACAAGGATTGATATTTGGCGACGATTGGTCTTTGGCCGCCCTGTCCTCCGCCCCCTTCCCTCCCCGTCGCCGTGGCCCGCGGCCCAGCGGCGCCCGCCCTCAGGCGCCCGCCGCCGCCGCGGAGGCCCCGACCTGAGGCGGAGGGTTCTCGGGCGTTCTGGCGCACAGCGCCGCGGTCTGCCGCGAGTGGAAAAAGGCCCATGCGCCCACGTGTCGCGAACAACACTTGACGGGAGGAGGTTCGAGAAGTGTTCGGCCTTTGGAGGCCTTCGCCGGGGACTAGGAGAGGCAAACAACGACACGGGACGAGAAACCGGCCCCGTGTGGATTTGGATCAAGCCATCGAATGTCCGGGAAGGTTCCGTTGTCTTGGCGTGTTCGTCTCGTTCGGTCTTGGGCGGCTCCTCGCCGCCGCGGCCGCGTTCCCTCCAAAATTTTCGACGGGACGCACCTATGGCAGGTTTTGGGGGCCGATGCGTCAGGGTCGCCGTGGAGAGGAGTGGGTCCTGGAGAAAAGGAGTCCTGGGCTCTTGATCGCCGCTCTCGGGCTCTGGGGGCTCTTCACCAGGCCGTGGGGCCGTCAGAAGGCAGCTCAGGATGAAGAGGTGGCCCCGTGGACAGCCCCAGGTATCGACTACACGTTAGAGTGACCATTCGCCCGAGTGACCTTTGGTGCGGGCCCATTAGGCCCCCCCGATCGCCGAATGCGATGTGATGGCAGCGGCCTGCACGCTTGGGTGTGGCCTCCTCGCGCCCCCCCAAACAGCCGCGCGCCAAAGGTCGCTCGTGCCCCCTAGGCTCACTCCTACGTGCAGCCGAAGTTAGAGAGAGGGGGGTCCCCAGGTTGTATCGCAGCCCTCGGGCTTCGGAGGGGGTGCTCTTGGGTCTCGGGGCCGTCAGAGCACGACTCAGTATGAAGAGTTGGCCCCAGGGAAAGCCCCAGGGTGCGATAGGTTGGTGCCGAGTCGACGTGGCAGCGACCCCAGCACTGGCGTTCAAGTTTGAGCGCCGCCAGCCCAGAATCGGCCGGCATTGAATGGTTCTCGTAATCGGCAAGCCTCAAGCGTGCAAAGGTTGAGCGATCCACACGGAGTCAGAAACCAACGCAGAAGTTTCCACGACACGAACCTGCCGTAGCCAGAGTTCATGCCCCTCCAGACCTCATTACCTCATGGCAGAGAGAGCGACGCGGAAAGGCACAGGGAGGGGCAGGCGGAGGGAGGTGGGGAGGGACGCGCGGGGAGGAGGGGGGAAGATTAAGGCTGATCTGTTCCGACCGTATAGGACGGATCACGAATAATTTCGGCTGTGCCACTGACGCTAGAGCAGGGGGCTCACACCGAGTACTAGAACAAACAAGCACGAGGATCACAAGCCGCAGACGGGGCTGATTGCAACTAGCGAAAGGAAGCTTCAGCACAGGCAACTGCTCATTTTCATTAGCCAGGTCTTGCCAGTGGACGATGAGTGCGGCAACGCGCGGCGGGATCTCGGCAACGCACTCCACGAAACGCGATTCGAGATTTGCAGAAGCTCCGCGAAACGCACTCCACGAAACGCACTCCGCGAAACTCCACGATGCTGTCTGACATCAGCCAACAAAACATGCCAGAAGCCCATCATTTGCCACCAGTTGCCCGTCTTGTTCAGGTTATGGGCCGCGGGGCAGTGGACGGCGCCCGCGCAGTTCGCGCGGACGCGCCAGATCGCGTGCCAGTGGCAGGGGGAAGGGGCGGATTGGTAGGAGGGGCAGGGGTGGCCAGCGAGGGTGCCCGACGGTGTCGGCACGACCAGGATGTAGTCGGCAAGGGGAGCTTCAGGCGGGAACTCCTGGTAAGACGCCAGAGCCCGAGTCGCCCAGGGGGGAGGTGGGGCCTCCACCGCCGCGCTGCAGCAGTCATCCCTGCTTCGGTGCGATGGAACTCGAATTATCCCAGTGCGACCGTACCTAGGAGTTGGAACCATAAGGAAGCAGCATTAGTAGTAACAGTAAAGCTAAGCTAGAGCTAAGCGACAGCTAGGCTAACGCTAAGCTAAGCTTAAGCTAAGCTAGCGCTAATCTAAAGCTAAGCTAAGTATAAGCAAAAGCTAAGCTAAAGCTAAGCTGAATCTAAGCTGAAGCTCAGCTGAAGCTAAGCTGACGCTAAGCTAAAGCTAAGCTAAAGCTAAGCTAAGGCTAAGCTGAAGCTAAGCTAACACTAAGCGGCATCTAGGCTAACGCTAAGCTAAGCTAAAACTAAGCTAACGCTGAGCTAACGCTAAGCTAAAGCTAAGCTAATTATAAGCTACAGCTAGGCTAAAGCTAAGCTAAAGCTAAGCTGAAGCTAAGCTGAAGCTAAGCTAAAGCTAAGCTAAGGCTAAGCTAACGTTAAGCGAAAGCTAAGCTAAAGCTAAGGCACAGCTAAGCTAAAGCTAAGCTAAAGCTAAGCTGAAGCTAAGCTGAAGCTAAGCTGACGCTAAGCTAAAGCTAAGCTGAAGCTAAGCTAAAGCTGAAGCTAAAGCTAAGACTAATGCTAGAGCTAAAGCTAAAGCTCCCAGGGGACTGGGGGAACCGCGGGGCGGATCCTGGGGGAACCGCCCGGGGCGATTTCCACTGCCTGGCCCTTTAAACACAGAGAGTAGGAACCCTTCTAGGCAGAGCCTATGTAGGGAATAAGCTTGAGCTAAGATGCAGCTAAGCTAAGCTAAGATGAATTATCCCAGTGCGATCCTGCCTAAGAATTGGAGCCCCTGGGAAAGCAGCATTAGTAGGAGCAGTAGAGCTAAGCTAAAGCTGAGCTGCAGCTAAGCTAAAGCTAAGCTAAGCTAAAACTAAGCTAAAGCCAAGCGAAAGCTAAGCGAAAGCTAAGCTGAAGCTAAGCTGAAGCTAAGCTAACGCTAATATAAAGATAAGCTAAAGTTAAGCTAAAATTAAGGTACATCTACGCTAAAGCTAAGCTCAAGCTAAGCTGCAGCTAAGGTAAAGCTAAGCTGGCTAAAGCTAAGCTAAAGCTAAGCTAGCGCTAAGCTGAGGCTAAGCTGAAGCTAAGCTGAAGCTAAGCTGAAGCTAAGCTAAAGCTAAGCTAAAGCTAAGCTGAAACTAAAGCTAAAGCTGAAGCTAAAGCTAATACTAATGCTAGAGCTAAAGCTAAAGCTCCCAGGGGACTGGGGGAACCGCGGAGCGGGATCCTGCGGGAATCGCCCGGGGCGATTTCCACTACCCGACCCTTAAGCACAGAGAGTAAGAACCCTTCTAGGCAGAGCCTAGGTAGGGAATAAACCTTAGCTAAGATGCAGCTAAGCTAAGCTAAGATGAAATAAGCTAAGCTAAGATGAGATAAGCAACGCTAAACTGAGGGGACGTAGCTAGGGGAACCGCGGGGCGGATCCTGGGGGAACCGCCCGGGGCGATTTCCACTGCCTGGCCCTTTAAGCACAGAGGGTAAGAACCTTTCTAGGCAGAGCCTAGGTAGGGAAAATCAGCTAAGCTAAGATGAGATAAGCAACGCTAAGCTAAGGGGGCGTAACTGGGGGAACCGCGGGGCGGATCCTGGGGGAACCACCCGGGGCGATTTCCACTGCCCGGCCATTTAAGCACAGAGGGTAAGAAGCCTTCTAGGCACAGCCTAGGTAGGGAACAATAAACACATATCGTAGAATAAATTCTCGAAGCCCCCCGGCAGATTTATCGGATCTGCGCTGGGCCCTCTTGGTGGTGAGGAGCGGCGCAGATGCGTCAAACGCTCCCCTAACGCTGGGCTCAAAATCTCAGCGTCGGGGGGGGGGGCCGGCTTGCTGGGCCAATGCTTGACCTTGAGTCCTCGGGTTCAGGGCCATGTTGTTAGTGAAGAAAGGGAAGGAGGAGAGAGGAGGAGCGGGTGGAGTTTACATGATCATGAGGAGGCGGAGGAAAAGGAGGAGAAGGAAAAGGGCATTGGAACTTACATGATCAGGAGGAGGAGGAGGAGTTAGAAGAGGGCGGCTGAGCAAGGAATTGGTCCAACAATCGATGGCGCAAGTAAGCCAACCGCGTGTCGCCGAGTAGGGGGGGCAATTCTGTTCGAAGCATGCGTATTGCCACTGCTCGTTGGCGTTTCGTTTGTGCACTTCCTCCGCATTGAATCGGATGAGACGAAATGCCGCGTCCCCCCTGAGTTCCATTATGTCCCAGGGCCCCCCCAGTGTCCGATTGGAGACCCACGCGCACGATTGCCATTCACGCGAGTTTGTGAGGACACATTGCACGAAACCCCGTTTTGGTCACATCAGAATCGTCCATTGTGTCCCGCAGCTGTTTCGGCAGATCCATTATATTGTTTCCGTGTTCGCGTATAGTGTCCAATTCTTCCGAATTGAAGTTTGCATGGGTGATGAGATTATCGTAGTGGGATCTTTCCCGAGAGATTCCGGAGGCCATGACCGACCCGACGTGCCAAAAGACGACGATCTTGTGACCAGATGCGCATAGGCCCTCTTTTACTCGTGGCGGTTCTTGCTTTCAAACACAAGCGCTGGTCCGATTGCGTAGCACGGATATCAAACGGAAGGCCGACCACAAATATCGCCATATTGATTTTTGACATGCTTGAGCGCCACTCGATCCCCTCATCGGCTTTCAATTCGGACTCAATTCATCTGTACGGCTTCGAATTGGTGAAGGTCCTCAACCTGTTACAGAATGGTGAAGATGCGTCAGGCATGTCAGCAGAGTACGACCTCGAAATGCAAAACATGTTCATGTCCCACTCCCCATCACCAGGAATCATAATATCTAATTACGTCCTGCCGCTGCACTTGCGGGAAGGCGGAGGCTCGGCTTTTCCTGGGCAGGGCGATCGCCCGCAAGGCCGAGCGGGGCAAACCTCTGCCGGGTCGAGGAGGCCGAGGCGGGAGATGAAGTTGCAGATGCTGGGCCAGCGGCTGCAGAGGAGAAGGCGATCGATGAGGAGCTGGAGCAGCAAGCAGAGGAGGAACCAGTGGGAGCACCGGCGCGGGGGCCGACGGCTGAGGAGAGGCGGCTGCACGTGCCGCTCCATGGGCCCTGCCGCTCGCGGTGCCCAGAATGCGTCGCAGGACGAGGGGTGTCGGACAAACGCGTTTGGGTCACGCCGCCGGAGGGGGTCACCGCGGTGGTCGGCATCGACTACGGGTACCTCGCGGGGCGCGTCGAGTCTGAGACAGGTGCCGCTCCGTTGCTGCGCGGCAGCGACTCGCGGCACAAATGGCATTGCTGCAGAGCGTTGTCGTCGAAGGGGACGGAGGACACGCGCAACGCGGAGGCTACGAGCGGGATGATTTCGAGAGCAGGGTTCAACAGGATCGTGTTCAGGAGTGACGGTGGGGCCTCGATCGTGGCACTGAAGCGCCAGGTGGGTCGCTTGCTGACGGTCCAGAACGGAATTGGGATAGTCCTGGAGAGCTCGAGTGCGGGGGGCTCGTAGTCGGACGGCATGGCGGAGCACGCTGTTCGGGAGGTCAAGGCGAAGACGAGGGCGCTTGCGCAGGGATTGAAGGAACTCATAGGCGAGGACCTGCCGAGCAATTCGCCAGTGGCGGCGTGGCTCGCACAGTGGGCGGCTCGGCGTGGACGGGAATACGCCTTGGGAGAGGCGGCGCGGCAAGCGGTTCAGCAGGGCGCTGGCCGAGTTTGGTGAAATTGTGCTGTTCTTGCTGGTCGATGAGAGGGCCAGCAGGCTGGAGGCGAGATTCCGGCCTGACGACACCAATGACGCGCCTATCGGGATCCCGACTGGCTAGGCGCGCAACGCATGGATGTTCCGACGGCTACTCGAAGGAGAGCGAGTTGATCGGGAGTTATTGCGAGGGGTTCGAAGCGCGCCGCGGAGTCGACGCGGACCTGATGTTGCTGCCGAGCGCGGGCCTGGCATCCGGCTGGCTGCGGAGCCAGCGGTTCCCCCTGAGGAGCTACCTGCAGCGCCAGCGGGCCCAGAGGTGGCGCCGAGGCGCGTCTACATCATGCGCGGCGACGCGGTGAAGCACGGGTGCACCGATTTTTGCGCGGGCTGCGACGCCGCGCGCGTGGGGCTCCGAGCACGGGCTTGCACAGAGGCCTGCAGGGCTCGGATCGAGACGAGCACGAAAGGCGACGCCGAGGCTTAGGGGGGGCTCGCGAGGGTTGAGATCCAGAGAGCCCTGTGCGAAGCAGCAGTCCAAGGCGAAGCTGCAGGCGCGCCTGCTGTCTATGCGGTGCCCGCGGCCGAGGGAGAAGGAGGCCCGATGGAGGTCGAAGCTTCCGCGGCCAGGGTACCCGCCCCTGGGCCGCCGGCTGCGGCCGACCCGTCGGCGCCGGCCATCGCACCGCCGCCGCCCGCCGCGGTGGGGGGCCCTGCGCTGGCGAGGAGGCGCCGCGCGCGCGACGGCGGCTGACCCGGAGGTGGGAGAGCTGAACGCGGAGGTGGCTCCCAGCGGGTCGAGGCGCCCATGCAAGAGGTGGGCTGCGTCGTCGGCGCAGTGGACCTGGCCGAGCTCTACAACCCCGGGCCCTTCGGAAGAGGCGCGGGTTTTCGGCCCCACAGACCGCGGCGTCTTCGACGCCCTGTCGCACCCGTTGGTGCAGGGGAGGTGCGAGGCGGAGATCGACGAGTTTCTGCCCGCGCTGGCCACTAGGCCCCCGCCGTGCGGACCTCTCCAACGCGGCGGAGCTCGACCGCGTGGCCACCCAGAAGATGGAGCTCAAGAGATAAGGGGCCATCCGCCACCCCCAATGCTGCGCCGAGCTCAACATAAAACCGTTTCGCGAGGGGCCAGCTGTTCTTCCGCGAACACCATTGGACGGCCGAGTCCTGGAGGTTTGACGAGATGGTCGAGCTGCTGGGCATGGGCGGCGTGGAGTGCAGACGTGGAGACCGGTGCTCCTTTGGCCAGCAGGTCCGAGGGCGCGGCGGCGAGACGGCGCTGGCGATGGGGCCGGCGGGGCGGCGTAGCAATTCGCTGGACATCTTGGACGAGGTCGCGGTGGGCTGCTCGAATCACCGCGCGCCCATGCCGACGCCCCTGACGGGAGATGTTCGCATGCTGGGAAGTGCCCAGTGACTCTGGTCCACGCGATCCTCCGAAGATGCCGACGCGCACTTCGGCGCGGCCTTGGCGCAGGCGGGTGTTTGAGCGCATTGGGCGCCGGTCCGACGCTCGAGGCGGCGGGGGTCGAGGGCGCCGTCGACCTACTGGGTGCCAGAGGTCGCCGAGAGCAGGCGGGCCGAGTCTTTCAAATCGGAGTTCTTCGACGACGCGTCGGGCATCTCGCCGGGCCCGGCCCTGGCGAGGTACGCGAGGGAGGAGGAGTTTAAGTGCCTGGGGGGTGACCTGGACATACGCGGGCTTGTCGACAGGGACTTCGCCGTCGATCGCACGGGCGGGAAGCCGCCCGGTCCTGCGCGCAGGGTGAATGCACGCATGGGGTCGGGCGGGGATGAGGAGTATCGACCTCGTCTCGTTGTGATGGAGACGAACAGGAGGAGCGCCATCGTCGCCCACGACGTGCAATTTCGCGGTCAGCAGTGCTACGCCGCCCGCGGAGGCTGTTCGGAGCTAGCGTCAATGGCTGTGACATCGGGGACCATGACTATGAGGCAAGATATTGAGCTCGACGTCGCGTTCATTTTCCTGGGCATCCGCGCGTAGACATGAAGAGGGAACTGCGCGCAGAGATCCCAGCAGAGCACCCTGAACATGCGGCGGGCAAGGTTGGACGGCTGAAGCACCGCCTGCACGGAGCGCGCGATGCCTGCCATAATTTCGAGCTGAAGGTCCAGGCGCGAGCGAGGAAGGAGGGGCCATGTTGGGTTCACCACCCTCGTGCCCTCCACTGGGGGCTCGCTTTTTTCGCTTCCTACACCATGGAGACGACTTCATCCTGCCGGGGCCGAGACGAGAGCGCAGGTGGCTGAAGGGCCAGATCGGCAACGCGTTGATTGCCGAGGGTAGCGGATTGATGGGCCCGAGGCATTGGGGCGGGAAGTCGATGACCATCCTGAACCGCGCGGCGCGCTGGGTTCCTGCTGGGGGCGGCGGCGCAGCGCGTCGAGCACTGGGTGGGCCCGAGACATCTTGAAGTCCTACTCCTGCAGCGGGGCTTCACTGAAGCGCCCGCTGGGGTGACCTCCCCGGCATAGAAGATCTCCGTCAACCCCGAGGCCGAGCAGTTGCTGCGTGAATCAGGCGCGGGCGTCTTCAGGGGTGCTGTGATGGGGCTGCGTTTCTTGGCTTTGGTTCGCCCAGACATCCAGTTTGCGGCGAAGGAAGCGGCTCGCGGAATGGCGAGACCGACTGTTCGACACCAGAGGATGCTGAAAAGGCGCGCGCTATCTGATCCACGCCGGATTTGACTTGGATTTGGAAGCGCCAGAGAAGTCCGAGAGCCATCGCGACCCTGGATGACACGGACTGGGCGGGGTGCCCGTTGACGAGGAGGTTGACAGCGGGGACGCGGGCGATGTTTGGCGCGCACTTGTGGCACATCAGTTCCAGCGCACAGGTGCCAGTCCGTTTGAGCAGTGGCGAGGCGGAGACCTACGGCGCGACGACGTTTTGCAGCTGGGCCCTTGGCACGAAGTTCCTAGCCGCAGATTTGGGTCCTGGCCTGCTTGCTGACCTCCGGCTCGAGGTCGAGGCTGACTCGCGCGCTGCGATCGGCAGAGGCCAGCGGCGCGAAGGCGGGGAGATCCGACATCTTGAGGCGGGGCGCCCGCGGATCCAGGCTGCCATTTCCGCCGGAGAGATCGACGAGCTCAAGGCGGTGCTCGACAGCCGCCACATACCCCGACCAAGGGCGCGGACAGGGCCGCGCTCGAGCGTCGCCGGAAGGCCATGTCCCAGGAGGCTCGGACGACGCGCGCTCCGGAGATTCTTTCCGCAGTCGCGCGCGAACGGAGCCGAGCCCAATATTGACGTGATGGTCTACAGATGAGAGTGGTCGCAGCGGGGATTTTCAGCTTTAGCCACGGTGCGGTGCCTCCCAAAGACTGGCTGCTGAGTGGGCGTGCGAGTCATTCGACGAGGCTTGCGCCTGTCCCGAGTGACGAGTGAGTTGATCGCCGCGCTCCGCTACCTGTGCATTGTTGCGTGAACGTCTCGACCTGGTTTCTGAGTTGGTGGTCACACGGACTGGCTGCGAGTTTTTCTTTGTCGGAAGGAGCGCAGGCCGCGGCGCGCCCCGCCCCGGCGGGGCTGGCGAGTATCGGAGCCCATTGTATGGATATTGGGGCATCAAAGAGGCTCGAGGCAAATTTGTATTCTGCGAGTCTGTCCGCTTTGTGTGACTGCTACCTTTTCGGATCCAGCTGTTGTGACTGAGAAACACGGGACATTACATTATCAACATTGCTGGTGTTAACTTTTATCCGAAGCCATGTATTGTATATAAGTTAGCTGATGTTCGTTTTCATCGTGCTCATCTGCTCCAGGTTCGCGATAGTACCCTTACTTGATTTGGCTTCACCTCGGCGATCGCACCACGGGTATCCGTGCTAAGTAGCACCGTTTCATGTTGTCGTGAGTCGCGCGCCTTTTTTGGTCCACCATAATTGTAGTTTCCATTCGTGTGCGCCGTTTTGCATATCTCGCTGTATCCTTCACATCGTTGCCTTATATGTTGGTGCGCTTCCTTGAACTGGCGAGCCGCTGGCTCCCGAAACTGATGTGTTTTGGCATTGCCAGAGTGCCCTCGCTACGCTACTGTGCTACTTGAGCAGGAGTAGTTTTACGCAGCACGACAGCATCGAACGGTAAGGGCGCGGTGCTCGCCGCCTGTCGGTGGTTTATATGTCTTGAACCAAACTTCTGTGGAATTCCCCTGTCACTTCAGGCCTTCATTCTGGCCATGAGGGAGGGAGGGAGGATTCGACATCGCTCGGACGTGTGCGTTATGTCTCGGCGAGGACCATCAAGGAACATCTTGGATCACATTGAATAGAAATACGCGCGGAAGAACGAAATCGAGAAATGCACGGGGAGTGGACGTCCGAGGAATAGACGTCCAAACGATGGCGAGAGGCGGCGAGGGGCACGCCGCGAGGAAACCGTGCAGCGCTTCCTGTCGCAGGACGCTTTGTCGAGGGCCGAGGCGGAGGCGGAGGTGGGCGCCTTCTGCCCGCGTTCCGGGCGTCGACGGCAGCGACGACGCTTGGGCTCCGTTGGCCAGGAGCACGATCGTCAGAAATATCGAAGTTCGTTATCGGGGAGGGGTCGGACATTTTCATTCGGTTCCTACAGGTGCTTCTGCCTCAGGCAGCGCTCTGGCAGCTGCGCCTGTCCGAGAGTTTTCCGGGGGTGCAGGAATCGTTCCGAACGGCCGCCAAAGACCCGAGTTATGACCCGAAAGTGGTGGTCAGGATCCGTTCGATTCGATCGAGCCGGGTCGACATTGAGTTTGGTTGGTTCGGCTTGATTCGATTCCGATCATTCCGGCGATCTGGTGCGGGCCGATTATTGCATGGCGTTTTTGTGCATCTTGGCGCGACCGATCCGATTCGGTTTCGGCTCCACAGCGATGCATCCATTTCCGACACATTCCGATTCGATCCAATTTCCCAATTCAAGATTGACCGATGTTGTCCCCGATTGGGCCAGGTTGCAGTCAAGCCGTATCATAAGGATGAGTAGCGTTCCAACCGTATTCATCGGTCGTTGAAAGTAGGTATTTTTGGAGTCTCAGATTCCAGTCTATTTTCATCGCCTTGCTACTTCAATGATCGAGTTGCTTCACCTTTCCGTCCTCTTTAGCAGGAGGGGGGACACCCAATCAATGTTCTTCCTACTTCATGTTTCTACCTACTTCTTCCGACCGATGGGTACCCTTGCATCCTTGCCTCTCGGACCTTCCCCATGGGCCATGGGGCTTTCAGCTTTGGTTTCAGCTTCGGCGCTCCACGGCCTTGCACCCTTGCCGCGCATCCTCCTACTAGGATCGCACTGCAGGTTAGCTCTCGCAGCGTACTCATTCCAAGTGGGGGTGGGTGATGCGACGCCCGAAGGAGACGGCACACATCCCCACAGGGGGGTAGTCGGCCAGCGGGTACAGGTTTCTTAGGTGGTGTGGGCTTGGTTTCAATTGTTTTCAGATCCAGAGTGGAGCGTATTTTGATCCACGGCTGCATGTTTGCGTTCGGGCGTGCCAGCGTGCTGTAGCGGTTGATACAGCCCTCTGTCGCGGCGGAGGTGGGTTCAGGAGAACGATGATGGACAACGGTGAGGGGCGATGACGACGTTGGTTGGGTGGGCACCCAGGAGGTAGTTGGGAATATTCATTGGTTCTTAGGGGTTTTCTCGCCCTGGGATGCCTGCCAGCAGGTGCGCCTCGCCGACAGCGCTCCCAGTCCCCACCTCCCAGTCCTTTGCAAAGTCCCGGTTGAGGGACACTGGCAGCAGTTAATCTATAGGCTTCGCAGATGGGGCGCGTTGCCCCCCCTTTCACTTTGGACCCCTCTGCCAACGGGGGGGCCACGTCTTCTCCATCGCCAAGAACACGAAGTCCTCCTTACAATTGCACCTGTTCTGCAGCGGCTCGCCGCAGAGACAGCAACTTTCTCGATCAGACTACGGCGAAGTCACTCCTCGAAGAACAAACAAATTGCATAAACATCAATTATTCGGAGCTCCGCGCTGATTCCGGATCGGCGCGGGCCCCTCGGTCCATGGATCGCGGAGATCCCCAGGGCGCCAGAGGCGCCGCCAAGGGAGCACAGCGTCGATCCACGAAATCCGCGCGGACTTCCAAACGTTCATGTTCGTGCAGTTGTGTGCTGATCTCAGATCTCCCATCCCCCAGCCCTGCCTCAGAAATATCGCCTCCAGCATGCGATGGGCGGGCGACACCCCAGGATAGGATCTATAGTAAAGTGGTGATGCCCTTCTTGTTGGGAGCTGCCTTTCAGGGTGCTTTAGTTGTACCCGGTCCTCTACAGGGAGCCCAAGTGTTTGCTTGCTTCCTATTGTTCTTTCTTTCGTGGTACGCGCAGGTCTCGTGGACAGGATCCATAAGTTGCGATTCCCATAGTGTTGTAGTTGCCTTCCAGGGTGCTCTGGTTGTACTCGGTCCCTGAAAGGGAGCTCAAGCGCCTGCCTGCTTCCTCGTTTGCTCTCTCCTTCGTGGGGCGCGCAGGTCTCGTGGGTCGCCGTTTCTTACAGAAGAAGGGGTAATTTCATACATTCAGGAGGAGCACGCACACACAGGCACAAATAATCGTCGATTCCAAGGAAAGAGTGGAATATATGGGAAGCGGAGAGAAACGCAAAACTCAAGAAATTATTGAAACATATTGAGCACCATGCGATTTGTGTCTATTTATTCGTGTTTGCCTGGACGCCTTCAAGAAGTGTGTGTGTGTGTATGTCTATATTTATGTCTACGTAAGAGCGTCCGTGCGGATGTCTTCGATCTGAGCGCGCCAGGATCAACGCCGGAGACGCCGCTTGGGGTGACCGGCGCAGATCCGATAAACTTGCCTGGGCCGTCGCAGATGTCAGCATGTGGCGATATTTCTTCTCCCAGCACCCAGGACCCAGATCCTCCAGCTCGGCGGCGCGCCCAGGAGGGAAGCGAGATGGGGCAGACATTTTCAGAAGGCGGCGGAGCTTCTCGGAGAAGGCTTAGATCGGGGGCAACGATAGGGGGGGATAGGCATAGGGGGGATGCATCGACCCCCAATCGCCCATTGATCGCCGATAGGGGCCCGATAGCCCCAGCACGCCCAGGAAGGTGCGGATTTACGATCGGGGGCCTATCGCCCATCTATCGGCGATGTGTCGCCGATACTAGGTCTATGCATCCCCCCCTATGCCAGTCCCCCCCCATCGTTGCCCCCCATCAGAAGTCTTCTCAGGAGGCTGGCGGCCTGCCAAGCCCTCTGGGAAGGCCCGCCCGCTCTGCATTCCCCTCCTCAGCTCGCCGCCGACAACGCGCCTTGCCGCGCAGGTGGCGCGGGCCGCGACGGAGGCGCGCCGCCCCGCCTCGGCGGAGACGGAGGGAGGGAGGGAGGAGGGAGGACGCAGGAGGAGGAGGGAGGAGGAGGAGGAGGAGGAGGAGGAGGAGCAGCAGGAGAAGGAGGAGGCGGAGGACCGAGGAGGAAGATGAGGGTCAGAAGAAGGAGGGTGCGGAGGAGGAGGCGAAGGAGGAGGAGGAGGAAAAGGAGGAGGAGGAGGCGGAGGAGGAGGAGGAGGAGGGGGCGTTGCTCAAAGGGGATGGGCGGTGGCGGCGGTGGGAAAAGTTGTGAGAAGAGAGCTGCCTCGAGGAAGCGTAAACGTGGATTGAGGCGCGCGGTTTAGCTACGAGTCTCGCTTCCGTACGACATCGGTGCGCTCCGTCGCCAAATGTGGCCGCATTGGTGCCATGCATTTGGAGGGGCCTTCCCCGAGCCATGGATCCAGGGCCCACGCGCCAGATCCACGGATCGCTGATTCACGTTACATTCAGCAACCTTCCTTTTCGGCCCATTCTTGGCCGCTTTCGCTGGCCGCGCCCCGCTCGCACAGTGTCGACATAGCCTCCCAAGACCATTGCATCCTGATCGTGCGTCCTTATTCTGCTGGTTGACTGTGTTTTTGGATATCTGGGTTGGAGTCAGAACAGAAACAGGTACCGATACCTGATGCCGAACGCACTCCCTTCGTCGCCACGGCTGGATTCATTTGAACGCATCCCTGGAAAGGTCCAGGGAATAGCGGTCTCGGTATTTTTGGTCCGCAGGGTTGAGCGAGAGGGAGGAGAGAGTTGTAGGCACTTTTAGGGGGGATAGGCTCAGGAGGGGGGATGCTTCGACACCCAATCGCCCATTGATCGCCCATGGGGGCCCCATGGCCCAGCGCACCCAGGATCGGGCGAACTCGCTATCTGGGACCTATCGCCGATACGCGCGTGTGTGTGTGTCTAATATATATATATATATATATATACATATATACA
The DNA here is from genome assembly GCA_963575745.1 of Prorocentrum cordatum. Taxonomy (NCBI): domain Eukaryota; class Dinophyceae; order Prorocentrales; family Prorocentraceae; genus Prorocentrum; species Prorocentrum cordatum. The sequence continues at coordinate 31,499 of CAUYUJ010016375.1, read as the reverse complement.
TATATCAATAGTTATAGATATATAAACATATTGGCGATGTATCACCGATTCCAGTTCGATGGTTCCCTCCCTGAGCACGCCCCCCCCCTCACGTCCCCCCTCTAGAGAGCTGTCGTGGAGGAACGGTTCGAGGGAGGGGCTGGGGGGAGGAGCTGGAGGGCAGGAGCGAGAAGGAGGAGCTGGATAGGATAAGGAGCAGGAGAAACAGGACAACGGAAGAGTAAGAGGAGGGCGAGGAGGATAATGATGTGCAGGAAGGAAGAATGGAATAATGAGTAGGAGGTGGTTGTGGAAATTGGGGCGATGATGAGCTGAAGGAGAAGGATATCTGCGAGAAAGGTAATGGCGGTGCAAGGCGAGAGGAGTTGAGAGGGGCGAGAAGGGAGGGCGCTCAAATTCCATGGTTCACAATTTCATAGTTTGGAAGCTTGACAGCTTCAAAAGTTGGGAATTTGAATTTGCACAGACCGCAATGTTTGAAAGTGTCAAGCTTGAGAGAAGTAGGGATCTTCAGCATTCAAACTGTCAAGCTTTGCTGCTTCTGCTTCGCAAGCTATCAATTCCCCGAATTGTTAAAATCCTTCAATGTTCCAGCCCTCCAAACTTGAGAGTTTGTTCAGCATCTGAAAAACGAAAAAACACCGGCCTAAAGCTTGACAGCTTGAAAACTAGAAATTCTGAGGTTTGAAAGTTGGAGCGTTGTAGCCCGTGGAAGATGAAAACATGTAATTGCTGCACCCCGCTCGCATCTATTGTCTGGCAATTTCGAAGCAGGACGCGCTCGCGAACTCAGCGCCCGCTTGTTCCTGAAATGCCTCTTCACCTTTCCTTTTCCGCCCGTGTGTTCCTTGCCTGGCTCTCCGGGTCCCTCTGGCCCGTTCCAGGCCGACCCAGGATATCCGTTGGAGGATAGGTTGCGGACTCGAAGGTTGGAAGGTTCGAGTGGACTGGACCCGTTTTATTTTCGCACCGCAGCCGTTGCTTCGTGAGGAGTAGAGTTGGAAACGGCTTTTTGGCTTAAGGCTGCTGCTCTGGGTGGGGTGAAGCTGTAGCCCGACGTCCCCCTCCTCTTTCTCTGTAGGCAATCAGCTGCTCCCCCCCCCCGCGCGGCGCGTGGATGCAGGCTGCCTGCAGCTCCGACGGCTGCCCGGAGCAGGCGGCTGCGGCGTGGGTTATGGCGCTCGCGGAGCGCCGGGCTCTCGCCCCTTTCGGTTTGGCGGAGGATCCGGGTGCAGTTGGCAGGCCACAGTTGGGCTCGAAACCGCTCAACTTCCACCCGCGGAGTTTCCAGAGCAGCGACATCTCGACGTTGCGCGAGGTGGAGCGCTGCTCGTCGCCGAAGCCGCCAGTTGTGACGCTGGAAGCGCGGCTGTGACGCTGGTGCCGGCCCACTTGGTCGTTGCCCGGAAGTCGGCCTGCCTGAACTTGCAGATCGCAAGGGCCATGGCGAAAATCAGGCTGGAGATCCGCGCGTCTCATTCTCTCAGCCTGCGTCGTCGATGCCGACGTGACCCACGAGATCGCTGGCGATTGCGTGCTACCCGATGAAAGAGGCAGCGAAACAGAGTATCGTTCCCGAGCAACAGGATATCGTGCTGACAACAGAGCGGGCGCTCGTGCAGCAAGACTTCGACGCGCTGCTGCGCAGACGTCGCCTGGAGCAGACAAAATCCTAGATGGCGGCCTCGGCGGTCACAGTGTCCTCTTCTATTTCAGCGGCTCTGACTTCGATGAGTTACGTTGCGAACAATATGCCGCTGATGGCTAAGGCATCGCCGGCGACCCAGGCCGCGTCGACCAACGCGAGCAAGCAAACCGACGTCTCGGTGGCGTAGATCCCGAAGGAGCCTCTTCAGGCCGCCGCGCTGATTCTAGACGAGATTCATCGCGCGCCCGCGTGACGCTGCCGTTGTCATCCGAGAGTTCCCTCCCAACGGCGCAGGCGCCGAGCTCGGCCGAGGCGGACTGGGGGCCACGGTTAGAGGAGAAGAGGCGCGCGCCTGCATCGCCATCGAAGGAGGACCTCGTGAGCGAGGCGGACTGGAGCGCGTTGCTTTTCTCGGGGGGCCAGCGCCCCCTGACGGCACCTTTACAAACGCGGCCACTACCTCGGGGGATGCGGAGGCCCCCCCGCTGGACTTCGTCGGCGCGTGACGTCATTTGCTCGCCATGGGCGCCGTCCTTCAGCAGGTGCCCCAGGAGTTGCCTCTTCCCGCTGGCGACGCCGCCGCCGAGACCGAGCCTCCCGCGGTGGGCCCAGCTCCGCGAGTCGCGCGCGGCGGCGGAGGCCACCTGCGCGACCGGTCGGTGCCCGACATCGCCGCGCTTGCGCGCGGCGTTCGCACGTGCCCACGGCCCTGCGGGCGCTAGACGCGGCCTCGACGCCTCCCCATGGACGCCCTCAGCCGCCCGGGCACCAGCGCGCGGGCTGTTGCCGGGCATGGCGTTGCCCGCGGGGGCTGCGATCGCGCGCGCCGGGGGGTCGGCCTGGCGCGGGCAGCCGAGCTCCGCCGCAAGCGCCTAGATGGGTCTGCGCGCTCATCGCTGGGAGCCTCTTACTTGGGAGCTGCGATGCGCGCGTGGGGGCGTGGCCGCGCGGGGCGCCGCCGGGGGTTTCACCGCCCCGCCGAGGTGGGGCCGCCGCCATTTGGCCGCGCATGGCGCGCTCCGCGCCCAGGCCGCGCGCGCGCTTCGTTCGCCGTCGTCTCCTTCTCGCTCGGTTTTGCCGCGCGCCCCCCGCCTCATTCTGCGCTCCGTCTTTGTGCCCCGCGCGTGCTCCAACATCTTCTACTTCCGCGCGTCGGCATGACAGTGCGCCATGACCCCGCGAGGCCGCTTGCATTGCGCTGCTGTTGGACACAAGGGGGAATTGACTTCGGCGAGTTGCTTGGCGACCTCTGGCGTTGGGCCCCTGCGCTGGCGCTCGCGCCATCATCCTTCCAGTTGTTGGTCATCGTCATCTCTTCGGTCGCGGATGTCTTCGGCGACGATGTGCGCGGCGTGGCCGCGGGCCCGCTCTTGTTTTGTCGGCTTGCCTCGCGTCGTCTTGTCTCGTCGCTCTGTCGACGTCCCGCGTCGCGTCCTCTCCCCGGCTGCGTCGTTTCTGCGCAGTTGGGCGCGTCGTCGCTGGCCCCTCGGCCTCGCCCCCTGCCGGCAGGATCTCGGCGCCGACCCCGGCCCCTGACGCGCCGGTGGCTGGCCGAGTTCCGCCCCGCGTCGACGCGCCAGGACGCCGGCCCGTCATTCGCGCGCTCCTGGCTGCCGCCTTTCCACGGGGCCTGCCGAGCAGCCGAGCGAGCTTCAGCAGGGGCCGCGTTTGGGGGGGGCGATCTTCTGCGGCTGGCATGCGCGCGATGGCGCAGTTCCCCTTGAACGTCGATGCCCTCGAGTTCATGCCTCCATGGGCGCCGGGGCGCTGCGCGCCCATGGCGGGGGGCGAGCTGCGCTTGGGCGCATGTCTGAACCTGCCCCACGTTGCCGCTGATGGCGACGCCCCTGCCGTTTCGTCTCCAGGTGTCGCGCGTGCTCGCAAGACGGGGGTCGAGGCAGCGAAGCAGGAGTCTTCTGTTGCGCCGCTGGTTGTGAAGAGGCAAACTGTCATGGCGCACTTATCGCGATCTACGGGGCGATGCTGGAAGTGGCGCGGTCGCCAGCGCTACTTGGCGGACAGCCCGCCAGAGGGCGGCGCGAGCCTGGCTCCGCCGCCAGGCGCCCAGGCAGGACACGATCCGCGCCCCTGTCATCATGCGCCACGATTTCGCGCAGATGGCCCTGCTTCTGGCGGTTGCGCCGCGCGGGCAGGGCGAGCCCCCCTCCCTCCCTCGATTTCCACGCCGGTGAAGGCAGTGGTAAGTGGCGGTGGTGAACGCTTGTAGACGAGGGTGGTTAGGGGGCGCGCAGGGGCGAAGGGAGAGGTCCACATACTTGAAGAGCTGTGCAGCTTCTGTTGCATTCAACGCGCGCCTGCGTGGCATGTACCTGGCTTCAGATGAGTTGCATAAGCACGTCTGCGTTCCTCGCGCAGCTGCTTAGCTCGTCAGCTTGAATGCTTTAGACCTTAACTGGGGCAGCAATGAGGAGTGGATCGGCACGGTGCTAGATGGCCTCTGAAAAGGCGGCGTTGCCAGCCGAAGGTCGCAGTCGGAACAGCTCCGAATGGGGCCTCTCTGAAAGTGCATCTTGGCGTGTTTTTAGCGATTGACTCCGGGGTCGCAGTTCCTCCCAGACAATGATTCATGATTCGCACTTGTCGATTGCAGTTGCCGCGTCGTGCGTTGTCAACCTCAGGCGAGCCAATCCTGGTCTCGGCCCCGACTGCCTCCTCCGCCTCTTCCCCATCGGGACGTTCTGCGCGCTGGCGACAGTCCTCGGTCTGGCCGCGAGGCGCGCCAGTGGGCGGGCGCAACTATCCCGGCGTTTCAGTCGCGCCCCGGGTCGCGGTCGCGAGGCGGCGGGCAACGGTCCGTGCGTTTTTGGAGAGCCGTTCAGTTTACAGCTGCCCTTTTTCAGTGAGCCATGCGCGAATTTCAGGGTCTCCATGATCTCCGCTCGGAATTCCGACGCTCCTTCTTTGCTCTGTTCCCGCGGGCCCAAGTCGCCCGCGCTGGCAGCGCACTTCGGGGGGCCTTCTCCCCAGGGATGCCCGACGGGGCACGCTTTCAATGATGGGTCTGGGGCTTCGTCATGACCGCGGCGACGTTGCCCCCCATTCTGCAGGGGCCGGCGGCGCGTTGACGCGAAGCGGCAGAGGTCTCTCGCGCAGACGCGGCGCAGAGATGTCCGAGCGCGCGCTCGCCTCCCCACCCCGCCATGGGCCATGGTCTGCGGGCCGCGGGCTCGAGGGGGCGCCGGCGGGGTCGGCCGCGCGTCTGGCCGTCCGTCGCAACGCGCAACGGGCAAGGAGCCAAACGCGCCATCGACGCATGCATCATGACCCACGCGCACCACTGCAGCGCAGCGGAGTTCCGCGCGCCCAGGGGGCTCGATGGCGACCTCTTCCAATTCCGGTAATTTACGCGTCGACCCAGGGCCCCCTGTGCTTCGGATGGGGCATCGGTCTGGCAGCCATCGTCGTCGTCGCCACCCCCTGCTCGCGCGCCCGCCTCGCCTGGCTCGGGGGATTTCAGTCGCCGCGGGCCTGGGTGCTGCAGGCCGAACACGTCCACGGATGCTGAGAGGGGCTCGCCGTCCAGGCCTGCAGGAGCGCCCCTCGTGATCTTCGCTGAGTTTACCGAGCTTGGGCAGGGTTGTTGCGCCCGTCGCTGCAGCGCGAGATTCCCGGCGGCCGCCCTCTTCCGCGCCGGGCTAGACCGCGCCCGCGCGAATTCTTTTGCCGCCGAAATCTTGGATTTCAGAATTCGAAGCTCCGCTGTTTTAGGACATGTGTGCCTTCGCCTTTCCAGACGCGCGCCGGCGCACTCGGCGCTCCGTTCGCGAGCGCCGATGGGGCGCGCGCATTTGCCCCCCCCCCCCCCCCCCCCCCCTCGGGCGTCTGCGACGCTTCCCTTTGTTGCCGCCGCTTTGGAATGACGTGCTGAAGGCTAATGTTCAAGCGGTGATGTTTCGATTTGGCCCCTGGAGACGAATGGCCCAGCGACTGGCGCTGGGCACTCGCGCAGCCTGGAATTCTGTCGTGCCGAAGCTGAGGTTCCGCAGCGGGGAAAGCTAGCCAGTCGCCGCCGCCGCCGCTCGCTCGCATCGGGGAGAAGAAGAGATGTCCTGCGATGGCTTGGCGCGCGACCCCCCTATTCTGCGGTAGTTTTGCAATCTGGAGTTGAGACAATGGGCGGTCGCGTTGGTTCGGCTTCCAGATCCACTTCAGTCAGCAGACGCGTCTCGGCCTAGCCGACCAAGGACGTAATGCCAGGAACAATGAACAGTCCAGCCCCAGTTCTGGCGGATATCATCGCCCGCGTTCGTCGCGTAGCCCGAGCTTGGGAAGCCAGTCGCGGCGCCATTGCCGCGCGGCACATCATCGGAGCCGAAGGGACAGGCCACCTCGACCAGATTGTCTGCGCTCGTCTGCTCGCTGACCACTGGCGTTCGGCGCTCGCCCGCGGCCGCGATCGCCGAGGAGCTGGGGGCGAACCAACTCCACGCAGCAAGTGTTCCCCTGGGCCCCTCCCTGCAACAAATTCCCTGGCCTTCTACGCGGGGGAAAGACGCTGCCCTCTGGGCCCGACTGCGCGCGCTGCCGCGCCTGGGGGGGCGGGCGAACCCGCGGCGCGCAGGGCTCGCCTGCGGTTGACGAACACCTCCCTGGCCATCGCGCGAACGAGAGTTGCAGAGCCGCCGAGGCCGCATTCTCACCGAGGTGCCACGTCGAGGACTCAGATCGCGTCGTCGAAATTGTTGAGGCCAGTTGGCGACCTCCCTCCGCGAGCGCTGACAATCCACCGACGAGTTGCGCGGCCGCCTCGTCGGTGTCCGAGGTCGCCCGGGGGGCGCTTCGCGGGTCGCAATGGGAGTCCACCGAATGTGGTCAAAATTTCGATGACGTGCTCAAGGCTGCTCCCATCTTTGTTCATTGGCGCGCAGTTTTGGGTCGAAGGCGAACGAGCTGGAGCTTGCCTTTTCGATGTCCGCGCGGCTCTCCATAGTGTATGGCCGTAGCTAACATCACCTAGTACGACAACATGAAGCGTGGTGTTTCTCAGTTGCAGCCTTGGCCCCGTATGTTTCACTGCCTATCGAGGCGCAGCGCAACGGCACCCGCTCTCTGAAGCGCCCTTCGCCTTCGCCTTCGCCTTCGACCCGCTCGCGAGATTGGCAGATTGGTTGCCCGCGGAACTTCCGAAACCGATGCCTGCGTTCGCCGACGACCAAGGCCTCGCAGCGCACGGCATTTTTGACACGCGCGCAGCATTGTGCGCAATACCTGCCTCTTCGGAATGTGTGATCGCCTTGCCCTGGTTCCACGGCGATGCGCGTCGAGGGTCTCGCCCATCCTCCACGGTGCCTCGCGGCGGAACCGAGGCCTCGTAGTCGCGCGCGGGCGCTTCGAGGCGCTCGCCGCCGCCGGCAAAATCTGCGCGTTCCAAGGGTTCGGTGTCCATATTGTTGTTTTGCCAGGTTTCGTGCTGTTGTAAATGCAGACTTGTTCCTTCTCCTGGTCTGTCAAACGCGCGACTCCCACGTGGGCGCGGATGCCCCCACTAACTTACGAGCCATCCAGGGCGCATTGTTTTTCGTTGTTCACCCACGTGTCCCACGACCACGGGGGCCAAGCAAGGGCGGGTCTCCATGACGATGCGGCGAAGAAGAAGGCCCGGAGGAAATTCGGCCACACCCTCTCCACGTATAATTGGCGCCACCACGCAGGTTGCGCCAAGGTGGACCATGCGTATTTGGCACTCCAGGAACGCACTGATACGTGCAACCGTTTTTTCGCCGGGCTCCCTTTTCTTATGTGGCTTTCGTTTCAACTCCATTTGCATTCGCATTGCAGCTTGCGACGCCTTCAAGGGCTCTGATGGCCGAAGTCAGGAGCAACGTTCTGGTACGATCTAGCATACCAGGACGCAGCAGCCACGTGGATTTTCGATGTGAAAATCCCCAGAGCGTTTTGGGATTCGACTTGGGACCACCATGCCGCAATAGTAACGTTCATTCGCGACGTTCAAGTCGCAGGAATGGTGTTCACAAGGTTGTCATCCGATGGGGCACTTCCTGCAATGAAGGTGCATGTTGAGAAAGACCTATGAAGAGGGCACTTGGACGAAGGGTGTATTGCCACATCGTTGATGCTTCTTGGGCCTCCTCCTCCTCCTCCTCCTTTCCCTCTCTTTGCTCTTCCTTCTCCTCCTCCTCATCCTCCTCCTCCCTGTCCGCTTCCCACGCACCCCCGTTCCCTGCGGCGCCGAAGGGGGGGCAACGGGCCGTCGGAGCGTGGAGGGCCGAAATGAAGGCCCAGGCGCCGCCGCCGCCTGCCCTCGGCGGCAACGGTCGGATGTTCGGGGCCGACGTGGACGGGAGGGGGGGAATACAGCCAGGCCGCTGAAGGAAGGACACTTTTTGGGGGGGAGGGGCTCAGTGCCCCCCAGTTGTTTTACAGTTTGTCTCGGGTTTGCCTGAGGTTTTCCTTGGGGAATTCGAGAATTCACTTATGGAAGGCTGGGCCTCGTTCTTCATTTAGGGTTCCTTATCACCGCGTAGGACATTGGGGAAAGGGGGAGGGTAGGACATTTGTTGTATGCAGCTGGTTCTGCTGCCGCCGCTGCATGCTTGCCTCATCCGTCCTTGATGCGCCGAAAAGCGCCGGGCCCCCTGATGAGGGCGGGACGCGAAGACGGGAGGATCGGGAGGGTCAGTTCAGTTCCGGCGCAGTCCCACGCAATCCGACCATCAATTGCGTCATCCTGCCCAATTATGGGTTTAATGCCGCCTGGTTTGGCCCAGTGGTTCTGTACTATAACCTTTTTGCCGATGCCTTCTTGTCTTGTGAATGCTTCCCAGAAGGTGTATTCAATATGGAGGGGCCCAATATTTCTTGTTCAAAGGTTCTAGCAGGTTATCTCGCCTCGGGATGCCTGCCAGCAGCTGCGCCTCGCCGAGGGCGTTCTGGGGATGTCCAAGTCGTCCCCAACGGCCGCCACAGGCTCGAGCTGCGAACCAAAAGCCGACAAAAGCTCGAGGTTCGAGGATCAATGTCTTCGGGCATTTGGGGTTCCTGGGGTGTTTTGGTCGTCGCGGTTGGATTCCCTTGAGAATTCTGCCCCGAACGCCCCCCAAGATCAGTCTCGTGGTTGAGTTTGAACGTCTTGGCCCAGGCCCCTGGCGGTAGGTTCGCGGGTTCACGCCGTGAACGAATTCTATCGTCGGAATCTCGGGGAAAAAACAGGGAGGGCGGTTGGGCCGCAGATGTTTGTAGGAACACGGTTATGTTAGCTTGTGCTTAACAAATGACGGCCCCCCCCCCCCGAGGCTGACGAGCAGACCCCGCGGGGCGCGGAACTATTTACCTTTGCCACGCACACGGGGTGTCTTCCTCGTCATCGTCGTAATCGTCGCCGCCGCCGTCGTCGTCGTCGTCGACTACAGCGTGCCTGCGCACCCCCTCCCTTCGACATGGGGAATCCCCATTTTGTCGTCGTCCGTCGTCGTCGCCGCCGCCTCCGCCGCCGCCGCCGCCGCCGCCGTCGTCGTCGTCGTCGTCGTCGTCGTCGTCGACGTCATCGTCGCCGTCGTCGACAACAGCAGGCCTCAGCAGCACCCGCCCCCCTCCCCCATGGGGCATCCGCAGTGAATCGTCGTCGTCGTCGTCGTCGCTTCCGCCGCCGCCGCCGCTGCCGCCGCTGCTGTCGTCGTCGTCTTCGTCGACGTCGTCGTCGTAGTCGTCGTCGTCGTCCGTGTCGTCGTCGTCATCGTCGTCGGCGGCGGCGTCGTCGTCGTCGGCCACGGCTTCCACGTCGGCCACGTCGGCCACGGCGGCCACGGCGGCCTTGCGCATCCGCCCCCCGGGCATCCTCAGCGCGCGCTCGCTCTCGCGTCGTCCGTCGTCCCGTCGTCGGCCCTGTCGCCATCATCGCTGTCGTCGACTACAGCGGGCCCCAAGCCCCCCCCCATACGTACGACATATTGTAGTGAAGGTGGGGCGGGGGACGGGATGGACGGGACGTTGCCGCCTGCCTTCGCCGCTCCACCCTCCTCTCCCCCCGTCTTGTTCGCAGCCGCGTCGGCACCTCCCGACAGCTGTGAGGCGCCTCGTCCTTCCGCCTCCTTTGTCTCTCCCGCCTGTAGCCATGTTGCCCCTGCCGCCCCGCTGTAGCGGAGGCGCTGCTTCCCCCCTTGAAGCGGCGCCGCTTGCGTCGCGCTTGTCGTCTTCCAGCTGTCGGACGGGCGCCTGCGCTAATCACCACTGCCGCCGTGGTGCGTTTCCATTTGGCGGGCGTCCCCCCCCCCCCCGCCCCTGCGATACGCCCGGGCAGGGAAACGAGTTGTTCAATCACGCGTTTGATTCGTTTTTGTTATTTGCAAGCTGGCATGAAAAAGGATCGCTCGGGGAGGGACGAGGAGGAGAGGATCCCGGGGTGAGGGAGGGCGAGGAGAAGGAATATAGTAAGAGGAGAGGAGGAGGAGTAGGAGGAGGAGGAGGAGGAGGAGGAAGAGGAGGAGGAGGAGGAAGAGGAAAAGGGGGAGGGGAAACAGGAGGTACGGTGGGGGGAAAAGCGAGGGGGACGATACGGAAAAACATTGGGACGACCCCGCCGCTGTCCAGCAGATTTTGCAATGGGCCCAGGCGGCCACACCCAAGATGTGAGATTTCAGGAACCTGCGGGACGAAGTGTGTCGCTGTCCTTTCTCCCTCACTTTTCTTCCCTCCCCCATTCCCCCTCGCTTGATGACGACATCGTGCACTCCAACCTGCCAGCCCGACCGATTTCGGAAAAAGGGGCTTGGACACATGGGACCTACGAGGTGACAGCCAATATTGGTGTTTGCCATTCCCTCCGACGCCGTGTCGCGCACAGTGCGAAACATGGCGCTGCTTATGCCCGCTAGGGATCCCAGCTTAGCGGGCAGATGCCCTTGGGCCCAGTTGGCATATTCGCTCTTTGATGGCAACTTCGGTTCTTCGATGGTGTGCTCATGTATGTCGCCTTCGTGCACCTTCAGCGCAGTGGGGTTGTATTACCCGGATCTCTGCGAGAAAAGGTATGCGCGAGGTTTGAGTCTAAGTAAGTGCGGGTTTGTGGGCATTTGTTTGCCCGCATGCACGGTTCGACTTGCATGTGGCGACGCAAAGTCACTAAATTCCTCGCGCCGCCCATCATTTCATGTTTGGACGGCGTTCGAGTTGCAGGAAGACGCCAGGGAAGCCATTGGATGTCAGGCGGAAGTTGTACGCGCCCTTCCGCCAGAACTCAGGAACCGAGGGGGTATCCTTACAATTCCTTGCGCATGGGGGGCCGCATCTGAGTGGCTGGGAAGACGTTTTCCCATTGTGCTGCCACGCGAGTCTCTACGCGGTTCGCCAAGTCGGCTCTGGTTCTCTTGAGGCATATCTGCCAGCTGATTCTGAAATGTGACAGAGTGGACCTACAAGTTTTCTTTACTATTTGCTTCCAACCCGCTCGCGCATTCTGATTTGCGCAAGGAAAACACATAATATGAAGTGGGGTTGTGAGCCTCTGGGGAATAGGTCCGTCCTAGTGTTGCACGCCCGGTCAATCAATCCTTGCAATCGGTTGCGAAACAGCAGTGTCATGTGGTAGCGGGTTGGCTCTGCCAGTTTTCCCGCCCACACCAGGCGGGCCCTTTTTGGTAAGATTGGGTTACCTGCGTGTCTTGCGCCGTGCGTCGATGTGGCATCAAAATTGTAAGTCGCGTCTTTCGAAGGGTGCATTACTGCAAACCCCGATCGGTCATTTTCTGTGCGGGGAAGTGCGCTCAGCAACAAGAGGGGGAGGACTTGGCGGAGGGTTTAAACAACTATACCCCAGCTGCAGAAGAGAACGGGCCGTCCCGACGCGGTGCCCCACCTGCCGCGGCAAAGCGCGGCGGAGGGCCGTGCCTCCGCCTGCGCGCGCCCCCATTGCGGCCGACAGCGGTCCCCCCAAGGACAAGCCAGGGAGGGACATGCCAAGGACACCGAGCCGGGGCGGGAACCGGGCAGCGGGGGGCATCCCGGCCCGTTCCCACTCGACGCCCCAGGCGATTCCCGCGCCCAGCGGGGGCGCGGGCCCCCAGAACCCCTCCACCGATGTCCGCTTGGAGGGGGAGGAAGAGGAGGAGAGGAGGTGGAGGAGTAGGAGGAGGAGGAGGAGGAGGAGGAGCAGGACCAGGAGCAGGAATTGGAGAGAGAGGGGGAGGAGGACGACCAGGCGGCCGAGTCGTGCAATCGCTGATGAGAGCACGGGCCAACATTCGGCCAATCTCGCCAGCCAGAAGACGGGCCAGGCCATGCCAACGCGAAGCGTGGCGCAAAATTATTGAACAACCTCCAAAGGTATCCCAATCTCAGGATGCTTGCCAGCCCACACTCTAGACACTAGGAGTTTCTGTCTGCTACGGGCTTGGGGGTGTTCAGATGGTCCTCGGCAGCGGTCTTTACTGAGCTTACAGTTGGCGACCTGACCAAAGGACACATGATAGGAGCCACACAGGGTGCACACCAGTGCGCCACGGGTCACCAACACTTGGTGCTCATTGAGCTCGCCGATAGTTTCATCAAGCGGCGCACTGACAGCATCGGGCCCTGATTCGCATGATCGGAACCGTCGAAGCACAGGAAAACATCAGAAACATCCAACGCAACCTGCGCAGCACGGGTGCGAAGTGGAGGGGCAGCTTGGAGCTGGAGATCCCCGAGGGCCTTCAGCCTCTGTTGGGCCGTGTGCTCACAAGCAGTGAACAACATCTTATTGAGGCTCGCTGGGGTCCTAGCTACAGCCAAGCACACTTTACATGGGGAAAGGGGACCCCACATAACCACACTGTGCCTCGTGAGCGCTATAGGGGTCATGGGAGCCTGGACATGTGACACTCGCGCGGGCCGATCACTCAATGCATTGCGATGTGCCATCTTGCATGCGCGCCATGCCATGAACTTAGCCTCATACGAGCATCACGCAATATACAATCGTACGACATCACGAGCGAATTGGCCACAGCATGAGTCGACGCACCAGCCTCTGCGAAATAATCTGCCCATTTGTTGCCAAGAAAGAACACCCATGGGCGACGATCCATTTCCAAGATCTGTGCCTCGGTCTTGTGGGCAGGGCACAAGTAAAAGCGGGGCGGTTGTCGCCCCTGCATCAAATTCAACACTGCACGCCAGAGGTCGGAGTACTGCGGTTGGGCGTCGGCAAGCTGGCCCGCCCATGCAGGTCCGTCACCACCAACGATACTGCGGGTAGCAGTTTGACTGGGGAAAAAAGACTATGCGTTCTGGTCTGCCCACTGTCTGGATCGGCCCCGGGAGTGGGCCACGCAGGGAGCCCATTATCACCCATCTGGCAAAAGCCCCACCCACATCTACACAGCTCTGGCCATGATTGGGCCACCCCAGATCCGTCAGTGTAGACCACCGTCGTCCAAGTAGTCCTATCAGACTCCCAACCTCCCCAGAACGCAACCGAGGCCTCTTGAGGACCACGTGGCAGGAACTGCGGGCACAAAGGCATACACATGCAGATGCGTGTCCAGTCCCAGTCGGTAGGGTTTGTCTTGGACCCGCGATCTTTCAGGTACTTGTAAACGTGTTCCCTTTGGGGTCCCACTGGAGGTCCTCGTCAAGTTCGTCCTGGTAGAAACTCGGGCATTCAATGAACTCGTGCCCGGACGTGGTCTTGTCAGCCGAGCACCGTGCACACCTGCCGGGTATGTCGTACCGCGTGGTGTTGTCTCTTTCTGGTCCAGATCGAACCTGGCCAAAGCTTGCGAAGAGCGCCTGCGCAACAGGGAATTCGGACAGCTGCGTTGCGCACGCCCACGAATTTACGTAGCAGGCGCACCCAGATCCTCTTACCCCCATGAACGAGATATCTCGCTCATGTGCCATGATGCATCTACCTTGCCACCTTTCCACCCCCTGTCGAGCGAGTTCGCAGACGTGTTTAGGCGGTAGTAGTAACAAGTCGATTGGGTAGTGCTCATCATCAAACCACGAAGTACTAGAAACCATCTTCCACGCGATGCGCTCTCGCGAAATCCAAATCACCCGCAGGGACCCTCGACCACTCGGCCAAGCTTTACGAACCGTCATCTTCTCCGCCAGGCAGCCCCAAGCCTTCGGAAGTTTGCCCAGCGAAACTCGTCGGCCCAATACAAAGCTAGCGAATGCTCTGACAGGCCCTCTGGTAACATGATACGTGGGCCACGCAATCTGTCACGCTGCGTGGTTAGCAACAGAGTGAGAGAAGCCAGGCTAGACGCCCGTCCGCGCGACGTGCCAGCCACGCTTCGCATCTTAGCAAGCTCAGCTGGGCTGGCACGCCCGATGCAGCCACTTCATGGCCTGCGGCAGGAAGCAAGCCCGCGCGCCACAGGGTAGTGACCTGCCCAGTTGAAGCTCTCCTAAGCATGCGTAGCCGAGGCAGACGATCAAGACGTTTGTCGGGGCTGACCTGGGCTTGTTCCCGAACGGACCGAACCGAAAACATGCCGCGACCGAGGTCCCGAATCCATTTCTTGAGCTGTCTCGCGTTGCTGCGAAAACAAAAGATAGCGCGCCCCGGCGTTGCCAGCCGCCCCGGCGTCTCGGGCTTGGTAAGCAATCTTAGCCCGCGCACTTCCATTGCAGAATCATGCGCCGCGCGATGTCGCTCCCCTGCGTCATTCAGGTCAGAGCCGATCCACTGGAAGGCGCGATCATCAACGAGCTCGCGCCGCATGACCCTGACGCGCTGCGCGCGCGCCCCGCGCGCGGCACGATGCGCGAGCGCGGCGAGTCACTCAGTGGTTCGCGCGCGACCAGCACGGGTACCATGACGCGAAATCGTCGGTGCATTCCAGCTGCCGCGCGCCTTGACCACCCTCGGCTGCGCGCGCTTAGAGACAGCATGCGCGTTCAGCGTGCATGGCCGCAGGGAAGCTGCGTGCGCTGAGTGGCGCGGCATGCCCATGCAGATCTCCACTTCCGCATCTACCCATCAGCCAGCTGAGGAGGCTGCGTGCGATCAGTGTGTCCGACCGTCTTGGGTAAAACTCGAGACCGAGACGCGCAATGGGCTTTGCCTGCGCCGTTGCGAAAGGCCACGCTGATCCCCCGCTGCCATTTGTGGTCGCGGAGCCCCAAGTGGAATTTTGTAAAATCATTTGCGCGCCTAGCAATGCCGTGCACAATCGTTCCATGTTCAGGACTCACCAAGTGTTCAATCCCAGTCACAAAGAATTCACACACGCTGCCATCCAAGAACTGCATAATATGGTCTGCCGCTTGAATACGCCTGGAGAAACTCTTCGCGCCCCGAAGCGGAACATCCAGTCGATGAGCAGGGTCTCTGTTCGTGGCGTCCACGGCCCGATGCATCTTCTGTCCTCGTCCGCGCCGAGCTTTCATCCAACCTGCGTCCTGTATCTTATCGTCCGCGTGTCTAGACGTCCATGGCGCCTCGTAGTCGGGTAGCCGCAGTGCACCTCTCGCCTTTCCGATTCTTCAACACCCAGGTACTGGGTGATCAGCTTGTGCCACTAAGCACGCACATACATGATATGCTTGGGCCATCTAAAGGCCGTGATCCAAGCACTGGCGAGAGGCCCACGTTGTATCTGGCTGCGTTGAACGTCCCACCTGGCCTCCACCATCCCGGTGCGAATTGAGCCGCCGTCGCTTTGATATGGTGGGGGGTCCTTGCCCACGGCGTCGCAACGACCAAGAAACTCAAACCTCCAATCCAGCAGCGCCACGCCCCTTGCGCCGCGCAACCCAGGCTCACCCTGGACTTGCAGAACAACATCCATAGCGTCATGCCAAGCCACCTGCAGTCGAGAACATCCAACGTTGGGCCCATTTGGCACCTGCTTCGGCTGAATAGATGTTCTTGTCCAGCACTCATTATGCCCATGCAGGAACAGAGGACAGGTAGGTATGTGGGCAGGAACAGATATAATTGCCCAGGTAGCTGGGCAGGAGCATGCACAGGTAGAACCGACGCAGCATCCACCGGCGGATCCACGCGCATGTTCGCCATATTATCAGACACCACCCTTCCGTTGCATTCGTGGCGCGACAGGCAACCACCGATGGCAAAATGAACGCCGGCCTCAACTGATCCAACCGCGACTGCCCGTCGAAAGCATCTGATGTCAGTCCCCAGCCGCCCCCGACAATCCAGCAAATGCCCGAACCATCGAGCCGGCCCACTTCGCAAACCAGAGTATATCAAACATGTAGGCTCTCATCGCCCCATCCAGCGGGATCCTTAAACTACGCAGGTATAGCTACTGCACCTCCTGCCGTGCCCCGCGATATATTTGCTGACACCAGCCGCCCGTCATGTAGCTGGGGAAGCCCAAGCAAGGGAGGGTGCGCTGCCGTGATGCACGCGGGGGCTAGCACCGCTCCCAGAAGAGACTCCTTGTTGCGCAGTGCGAATGGATGGTGCAAGTATCCCGCGGTAACCCATGTCCTTGAGCGCGCATTGTAGAACAGGGAGTGCAGAATTGTCAGCCTTGTGCTCTTGCACCATGACAACAGCCGGACGACGATCTTCCATGTATTTGAGAAGTGGGCCAGCGTTTCCCACGTTAACCGTGGTGACCTGACCTTTTTGTATCCAAGCTGTTGCTAACCCCCGGGGCTCGATCTTGACATGCGTTTTTCTTGTCCGCGTGTTTCTCCGCGCATGGATGAGGGAAGGCCTTCTTGGCCTGATAGCTCGGGCTGGACTTGGCCTGCGGCTTGGGGACCTGAGGCGGCGCCTCTAGGCGCAATCCCGTTGCCCATCCCGCCCTGATCAGGCACCGCCCCACGGTGCCATTCACGTCGCAGTTCAACCGCTCCACCACGAGAAGAACCGCCGCCAATCATATTCGGACTCGTTCCAGCCATGGCGCCGACCAACACCGCCATAATCTTTATGCGGCCATGTTCCGCAGACGCGTATTTGGGCAGAATGTGCTCTGCGCCTTGTTACGCCAAGCAAGCAATCGATCCGCGGCCTCTCATATGTCGCCGTCGCTGGCATCATCCTCGAGAGCAGCGCCTGCCAGTGAGAGCTGTTCGCGAAGCTTCCCGATGTCCGCGCCGCGCGCAGAGACCAATGCTGGAGTAGACGGAGCAGCCTTTTCCAGCACAGGTGCACCTGCAGAAGTACCTGGCGAAGTTGCCCGGCGCCCCTGCGGCAGTGGCTGATTAATCCATGTCCGAAAGACTCAAGCCCAACGCGTGCATCTGCGCAGTGGTGATGATGGCGGGCAGCTCCTCGGTGATATCCGCGGCCATCTGCCCGGCAGCCTCGCAGGCGCCAAGCTGCTGGAGGATCGCACCCAGCCGGGCACGATCGAAGCCGGGCGCGCCAATCGCACCAGTGCCGTCCTGAACATGCTCCTGCTGAGGCGGATAGATAGCTCCCTCAGTCATCTCAATATGTTTCTGTCGTAACTCCTTATATTTCTACCCTCCTCGGCCAACTCTGAGATCGACCTCTCCACTCGGCGTTGCAACTCATAAATGTACGCGCGCTGCAGCTCGATTGCGCGCTGGAGTTTCTCGATCTTCTCAGACTTCGGTAGCCATCTGCGGGTTGGCCGCAAACATCTGGGCAGACACAGGCTTGCGTTGATTGATGTGTGCATGCATGGCCTCTTTCTATGCTCTGAGGGACTCGCGAAGACGTCTCCAGTGCACGCCTGAGGTCTTGCCTGCCAGCTCCAGCTGCTTGTCTAACTCATGAACGCGCGCTTGCAACTTGCCTTCACCGAGCGGTTCTTCATCGGCCACGTCAATGTCAATCGCCAAATCCTCAGCCTTGGGACCACGCGACATGTGAGCAGCGGTTTCTTGCAACCCCTTGATTTGAAGTTGGGCCTCCTTGAGCTGTCCCGCGAGGCCCCGGGGCTCGAGCTCGCCGCCCGCTTCGGCGCCGCCTCGAGACGATTTCGCATGCTCTGACGGCTCTGCGCGCGGAGAATGACCGTGGAAACAAGCGCCTTCGCAGCGACGGCGCTTGAAGCAACTGTCCCGCGTCGGGTCGTCGAAGAAGCGTTCTCCCGTTGGGGGTGGGAAGCAACGTCTGCGACGCCGCGATCGGGGTTCCCCAGCGCCCTGCTGCCGCTCGGCCATCGGTGCGCACGGCGTGCGCAGCCCCGCAAACCAAGGACTCGCGAGGGGCGAGACCGCGGCGCACTTGGCCCTGCGCCGAGAAGGCTCGCCGCCTCGAGAAGGCTCGCTGCCGCCCGGCCGCTCTGAAGAACCGGCGGCGGCAAACTCGGGCCGCAACAGCCTGAACCAGAGCGCCGGGAGATGGGGGGCGAGGGCGAGGACGGGGGCGAGGGCGAGGGGGAAGACGAGGACGAGGACGAGGACGAACGCGAGGAGGGGGGCGAGGAGGATGGGGGGGGAGGAGGAGAAAGAGGAGGAGGGGGGGGGGCGAGGAGGAAGTCGAGGAATCGGAGGAGGACGAGGAGGAGGAGGAGGATATGGAGATGGATGGGGGGGGGGAGGACGAGGAAGACGAGGGCGAGAACGAGGGCGAGGGGGGCGAGGAGGGAGCCGTACGTGGAGCATGCAACGAGGGAACACATGCGCCGTTGGGCCTCTGATCTGACTGCGCGACGAGCCCGGTGGGCGCAGATCGGCCTTCAGACCAAAGATTTGGTGTACGCGATTCTCTTGGACATTTTGGAGTTGCACCGGGAAGGCTACAGCAGCTTCTCCGTGCAACAACTCTGGCGCATGCAGAGGCGCACCGGATCGGATTATGACATTGCTCTCTTGTTGCTCCGGTTCGGCTTCCGCACGTCGATGCCGCCGCACGCGCAGATGGCGCGTCTCGCGGACCAGCTGCGCAAGCGGTCCGGTGCGGATGCCCAGCAGCATCGCCTTGACCAGTTCTACGGATTGGCCCCGAGTGAGTTCATCCACGCGTGCATTGGGGCCTACTATGCTGAACAGTGTCTGAGGGCGTATTGTGTTCTCCATGCGTTTCTGCACGGATTATGACCCTCCGCCCCTCACAATTGAAAGGGTTTATATTGAAGCAGTTGTCGGGCAGAGGTGCCAGTTGCAGACAGTCTCCACTTTCCCCTGCCCTGCCCCCCTTGCCTCTCCTTCGTCCTCTTTCTCCCGTAGCACTGCTCGAGTCCGTTTCCCCAGAAGGGGCCACACTTGCCAGGCAGGAGGCGCTTATGTTCGATGGTGGGCCTCAGGCGGACAAGAAAGTGCACTGGCGATCATTGTCGGCGATCCATCCTGCATCTTGCGATTGTTCTCTTCCAGATCATGTGCAATGCATTCCATACTCGTCGAGAGGGAGTGACTGCAGGTGCGGAGGCGTTGATTGTGCCCCTGCACACGATACTGCACCGTCTGCAGCGCCGTGCGGACCTCGCATTGTTGGTGCGTGTTCTTCACGATCCATGTTCTCTGTCAGATCCATACATTTATTCATATTTTGCTTTGTTCTCTTTGATTGCGCGCCTTGTGCGGCGTCAACTTTTGCACAGGATATCGACCGCGTGGCTGAGAGGGTTCTCGGGGGGGACCTTAGTCTGCAGGATGCGGCCCGGTCTGGGGCAGTCGGCGCAGCTATAAAAATGGTGAGCGGGCTGGTCCCGGATGCGTTCCCCGTGTTTTGCCTACCTCGGTCCTCGCTTGTACCTTCGCTCGGCCAGCAGAGGCCGGAGATGTTGCAGGTATTGACTGGACTAGGTACTTGCACGGCCGCGCAGCTCATGATTGCCCGGCCCAGTGCAAGGTGGGCCGAGGCTCTGCGTGCAGCTCTGGACGTCTTGATGGATACTCACATGAAAAAGCCGACCTTCAGGGCCAAGCCGATCAAGATGTTGTTGTGCACCCTCACAGTCTGCGCGCCCACGCTGGAGTTGAGATCCTTGTTTTTGTCAGGCCGGCGTTCGCGCCTGAGGGCATGGAGATTGCGTCGCCCGCTGATGCCCGTCACTGCGGGCGCGCTGGCTGCCACAGGTACGGTAGGATCACTACTCTCTGCCAGAGCTTTGGTCGATTTCGTTGCTTTGCAGCTCAGGTGCGCTATTGGTGCTTCCGCCCATGCGCACGTTTATCAACTTTTCACCGCTAGTTCTGAGTATATTGGTGTCGCCCGCTGCAAACGGCGCGGTCTGAAGGATTCAGGGTTAGCGGGAGGCGTTTGCAGGTATTTCGAGCACTACGGATCCTTCACGAAGCTGGCGGCCTCACGCCGTGCCCGGGTACCGACGCAGGCGCGCTACCTGTCGTTATTGGGCACGCCGCATTGCAAGCTTCGCTGCATCTGCGTTGGTGCTTCAGGTGAGCAGTCAGCGGCCTCACTGGAGAGAGCTTCGATTGGTTGGGCACACCCTCGTGCGAATTATATTCGCTCGGTTGGAGGGCCGCCTCTGCCTCCGACATCTTGCACGTCGACGCCTTCCCCTTCGAGTGCGTGCCGGGCGCGCCGTTCTCAGCGTGATAGACGCGTGCGCCTTGGGTCCCCGTCCACTTCGGATGACAGGTTTCGTTTCTTTGCATGTTACATTCGTTCTGTTATTCGTGCTGGGGAGAGCTTTGCGAAGTACAGGGCAAATGCGGCGTCAGTGCAGTCGATCCTGCGGGCGCCGTTCCAGGACGTTTACCGGGAATTTCAGCGCCGACAGCTTCTTCCAGGACCTGTTGATATTTCTGCCAAGGGCAATTTGTGGATGCTACTCAAGTTCGCGGGCCAAAGGCACAGTGACAACAAATGGAACCCACCCAACGTCGATGTGATACTTCGCAGCACCTTGAAAACGTGGCTGTGGTGGTGACGTTTTGTATTTCTTCCACAACTCGCGCCGTGCCCTACCACATGTATGCGACAAGGCACGTGCGCAGCAGACTATCATATGTGCGCTGCGAGAGCTGCATTTTCCGAGGCCGACGGGATTTATTTTGCGAGTGTCTTCCGAGGCCTTCAAGCCTGTTATTTGGAAATGGGTCCGTGCAGTATTCCACGAGATGCGTGCCAGGAAGCAGGTGGAGCATTGGGTTTCGCACTGCCGCCGCAGCTTGAAGATCGCGCCGAGCCCAGTGTTCACCCATAAGCGCCTTCTTTTTGACGCCCCCATGAAGCTACGCAGTTTGAAGATGGACGCTTTGAAGCAGTTGGTTGACCAGGATTGCGAGCCGTATTGTCGTGGATGTGACATGTTCCGTATACCCATGAATGCGAAAGGCCGGGTCGAGCTGTCGACGCGTGCGCTCGCTTTCTCCCAGCTCTCTGAATGCAGGCGTTGGCTTGGGCAATCAAGGTTTTCTCTTCTCTGCATGCGTTATCTTTCATATGCTGCTCTTGTTGCTTCCGCGGACGTTGTGGCACCGCATTTACATGATAGTCTCGTGCAGGAGATCTTTGATGCTGCTCATGCCGTGTCGAGCCGGAACCCCAGGACGTGCTGCACCATGGGCGACAAGGATGCCGGTACCATGTGGGGGTCTTCTGTGGAAGGAATGTGGTTCCGGATGTTTCGCCAGTTTTTTGCTTCGGACGGGCGGTGGACCGTTGCAGCGATGTCCCCGAGCAGCCTCGTCGACATGTACCGTGGTTTATGCGATGCCGTCGACTTGCCGAAGTGCTTGTTGCCCAGATCTGCGCCGGTATCAATGTCTACCGTGCCGCGCGTTTACAGCACTGCGAAATCGAAGTGTTGGGGGGAGAGTGCCGACGGTTACACTTTTAAACGCTGTTCGAAGGCGGGGCACTCTTGCCTCTTGCCTCAGGAATATTGTTAGTTTCTTTCGCCCCCCTTGCCGTTCGAGCCTTCGCCGTGCCGCGCGTGCCGTACAAATCGCGATCATGAAGGTTTGGCACGGCGGAGCTGAGCTGTGGAATTTGGCCACGGCGTTCGATGAGATCCGGGAGGGGGCTGGCGAGCTCATCGGCCCCGCGCCAGCTTCGTCACCTCGTTGCGCTATGTGTGGCACGTGCATGGGACGGCCTGGTGTTGTCGTTGCAGACGGAGCGCAGGCGTTTGAAATGGTATCCCAGGACTCCGTTCGAGGGTCAATCGAATCTCTGTTCGCTGATGCGGGAGCCCGTGGATTTCCTGACACTGTACACGTGTTCCGCGAGGCCCGGTTGAACGGCGATTTCGGCGGGTCCATCGGTGTAGTGCACAAGGACAGGGACGCGTTCACCTTCCGCACCTTGCGGCGCTGCTGCAACGTTGTCTTGAGGATGGCATGTTACCGATTCGGGCCTCTAGTGGTCACGCAGGTTTCTGGCATCCCGATCGGTGGGCCGATGAGCCGCATCCTTTTGAGCGTCGTCTGCTGCCATAGGGAGTTCGTCTTCGACCAGCGCGTCTGGAGACACATGTGTGCGAGGTGGCATCTACCTGCTGATCGGAAGCGGTGCGTGGCCGTGAAGCGCTATGTTGACGATTATTGTTCATTTTCGAATAGGTTATGTGATTCATGCTTGGAGCAACTTATGGCATGCATATATGACGACGTTTTGCGCTTCCATCCCGAGCCTCACTTCAGAGATAATGTCCAGGAGGTTACTTTCAAGTACCTGGATGGGCTGATTACTTTAAGTTTTACTGCGCTTACGGTCGGCCATTACAACCCGAATGAGCAGTTTATTCTGACAGGAAATGAAGCCTTGAGGGGGAAGAGGCGTTTGCAGCCGTACGTGGAGCATGCAACGAGGGAACACATGCGCAGTTGGGCCTCTGATCTGACTGCGCGACGAGCCCGGTGGGCGCAGATCGGCCTTCAGACCAAAGATTTGGTGTACGCGATTCTCTTGGACATTTTGGAGTTGCACCGGGAAGGCTACAGCAGCTTCTCCGTACAACAACTCTGGCGCATGCAGAGGCGCACCGGATCGGATTATGACATTGCTCTCTTGTTGCTCCGGTTCGGCTTCCGCACGTCGATGCCGCCGCGCGCGCAGATGGCGCGTCTCGCGGACCAGCTGCGCAAGCGGTCCGGTGCGGATGCCCGGCAGCATCGCCTTGACCAGTTCTACGGATTGGCCCCGAGTGAGTTCATCCACGCGTGCATTGGGGCCTACTATGCTGAACAGTGTCTGAGGGCGCATTGTGTTCTCCATGCGTTTCTGCGCGGATTCTGACCCTCCGCCCTTCGCAATTGAACGGGTTTATATTGAAGCAGTTGTCGGGCAGAGGTGCCAGTTGCAGACAGTCTCCACTTTCCCCTGCCCTGCCCCCCTTGCCTCTCCTTCGCCCTCTTTCTCCCGTAGCACTGCTCGAGTCCGTTTCCCCAGAATTGGCCGCGCTGGCCAGGCAGGAGGCGCTTATGTTCGATGGTGGGCCTCAGGCGGACAAGAAAGTGCACTGGCGATCATTGCCGGTGATCCATCCTGCATCTTGCGATTGTCCTCTTCCAGATCATGTGCAATGCATTCCATACTCGTCGAGAGGGAGGGAGAGGGGGGGGAGGAGGGGGTGGAGACGGAGGGGGAGGAGGGGCAGGGGGAGGAGGAGGAGGAGGAGGAGGAAGTGAAGCAGGAGGAGGAGGAGGGAACCGAGGACGAGGAAGAGGGCGCAGACGAGGACGAGGACGAGGGCGAGGACGAGGAGGGGGGGTGGGCAGGAGGAGAAAGAGGAGGGGGAGGGGGAAGAGGAGGCGGAGGCGGAGGGGAGGGGGGTGGTCGAAAAGGATCAGGAGGAGGACGGGCAGCGGGGACAGGAGGGGGAAACGCGCGCTGTGCTGCCGCCAAGTTTTGCCCCGCAGTTGTCAACAACTTCTTCGAAGCTTCGGCGTCTGAAGCAAGCGCCGCTCGACGGCGTGCATATACCATGTCCGAGCAGTGGGGGCCCGAAGACACGCGCGTTCAAGTCTACGCGCCACCTGGCCCCTACTACTACGACGTCCAATCGGGCACAGACTGCATGGCGCACTGACGATTTCTACATCGCCGATTCACAGCGGCGCCGCGCGAGGAAACGCTGTGAAAAAAAAATATGTCCAGCCACGGGGGCATCATCGACAGCTAGCAACTGGGCGGCTTCCACGGGGCGAAATACGGACAGCAGCGAGTGGCGACACATCGCGCACACCGTACCTATATGGGCCATGGAGTTAAGATCGGCTTCACGATTTCGACCTTGGCAAGCCATGGGGCGGCGGGCGGGGGCTTGCAGCCGCCCGCGCGCCAGCTCGCTCGGTTCGAAACCCTCATCGCGGACTTTTTCCTTCGCCAAAATTGGCGCTCACTGGGCGCCCAGCAGGAGCAGCAAGTGGATTGCTTGGCGATCGCGCCATGTTCTTTGACCAGCAATACTTCAAGTGCAGCTTGAGTAACGTTTACCAGGGTTTCTCGAGGCTGCCCTTCCGCCGCCGCGACCGCAGGAGAGAGAGAGAGAGAGAGAGAGAGAGAGAGAGAGAGAGAGAGAGAGAGAGAGAGAGAGAGAGAGAGAGAGAGAGAGAGAGGAGAGAGAGAGAGAGAGAGAGAGAGAGAGAGAGAGAGAGAGAGAGAGAAGAGAGAGAGAGAGAGAGAGAGAGAGAGAGAGAGAAGAGAGAGAGAGAGAGAGAGAGAGAGAGAGAGAGAAAGAGAGAGAGAGAGAGAGAGGGGGGAGATAACCAAATAACATAAAGCACACAACAAAAAAAGGGAGCGACGAAAACGAACGGCAACTCCCGCTCCCAGCCGGTCTACAGAGCCGGACTGAGTGAGCGAACCGCAGACACCCTGCTCAAAGATTCGGCAGCGACCCTAGTGCCACCGGCGATTTCACTATGCTGCTCGACCCGCGCATGGAAGGGTCAGCAACGGAACCGCGCGTTGATCTACCATGGGGTAGGACACTGCAAGACTGGATCAACTCATGCATCGCGACGATTCACTGCGCGTCTTCAACCTGCCCCCGAGGCTATCTTTTCCCGGGAAGGCAGGGATAATTGGACCCCGGAAGGGCGCGAACGATTGCGCCGCTCACAGCGCAGGGCGAGTCTCACTACCAGGAGAACATGGACGATGGGACATCGAACTCAGCGCGGCTCCTGAATTCCGACGCGAAGAGCAACGGCGAGTTGTTTGCGGCCAAAAGATTGAGCCAGGAGGCGGGCTGTTCGACGAAATTCTAACCGCGGCCGCCAGGCTAGACCCGAGGTTTGAACCAGCCGCCGCGCGGGCGCCCGACGAGCCGCAGCAAGAGCTCGCCTCGGACATCCCGAGCAGAGAGCGCGCTTGCGTCGCGCTGGGGCCCGGGCAGATCCACGCGCCCGCTTGCGCGCCAGGGGGATTGATGCAAGCGCCCCGCCCGCGTCGGAGATCTAGGATTTGGGGCGCCATCCATGCGGCGCGGCGAGACAGGCGCGGCGGCGGATGCGCGAGGCCCCGCCCGCGATTTTTCCAACGAGAGCCACGGGGGCATCGACGTCGTCGAAAACGCGAGGGGCCACTGCGCTGCAATGCCGACCCGCGCGCCACAATGCCGCGGGGCGGCGCGGGGCAGGGGCGCGCGTTAACGACGGCTGTGGGAGGGGCGCGCGACGGGGGGTCTCCCGTCGGAGCCCGGCCATGGCAGCGGGCGAGAGAGCTCGCGGAGGCAGGCCCGGCCCGGCCCGCCCCGCCGCGGACGGGGCCGAGCGGGCCCGAGCTGATCCACGAGGCGCCCGCCGCCCGGTCCTGCAAAAGGGCGGACCTGCAAGAGGCCGAGCGC
Source organism: Prorocentrum cordatum (assembly GCA_963575745.1). NCBI lineage: Eukaryota > Dinophyceae > Prorocentrales > Prorocentraceae > Prorocentrum > Prorocentrum cordatum. Next base: position 6,227 of record CAUYUJ010016375.1, on the reverse strand, counting down.
AAGTCCCTCCATTCCAACGGCCACGGCGCATCTTACTTGCTGCGCGCGGCAGATGCTAGCGGCGACCTACTGGAGCCGAGCGAGGCGCTGCCTGCCCTGCGCTGCCCCGCGCGCGCCCTGACGACCCGGGGGCGAAGGCGACGCGCCCGCGCGGCGACAGCTTCGCCATCGACCGGAAGAGCGCTCACTTCACCCCGCAGACGCGAGCAGGTCCCCGCGCGGCGGGCAGAGACCCCAACGGCGAGCTCGTCGCATTCATCGGGGTGGCCGACGACGAGTTCTGCGACTTGCTGAACTGCGTGGCGGAGCACAGGGCGCCCGCGGACTGTTTCAATCTGATCCAGAAGAGATGCGAGTTCCAATGGCGACCACAGTCCAAAGAAACCCACAGTGGCCGAGGATACCGAACACGATGCGCAGCCCACCAGCCGACGCCAGGCACGAGGGCCACGCTCTAGTGCGCCGCGCGGAAGCCGACGCGGGGCCGCCCTGGATGGCCATCGCGATCCGACGGCCACCCCATGCCGCACCAGGCGCTTGGGCACAAACGACCCCGATCCGCATCTTTCGGCCGCGCGGGCGCAGAAGTGACAGGCGCGGACAGCTTCGCGCCCCATGCCGCCAACAAGCTCTGCCGAGAGGGAAATCGATAACTCGCAGAAGTGCGCCACGAGCTCTACAACATAATCAACGACGAAGCCACGCTGGCATTGCAGGGCTTCCCGAAGAAGACGGCGGTGAACAACGGGATTCCGCGCTACCGCGGGCTTCGTTTGGCGCGCGGGGAGCGATCGCGACCGCCGCCCGCGGCGCCGTGAACCCCGAAGACCACGTGGATTTTTACCGCCAGTCCACTTGTTCTGGCAACGCGAACAAAGACCCATCGCCACCGAAAGACGCGCGACCGCCGACGCATCTGACATGGAGAGCGCGCCATCGGCCATGCGTGTATTTGAGCGAACTTGGCACTTATTTTGCTGGAGAGCCCGCGGCGCAGGCTACCCTGCCACGGCCATGGGTCGTTTTGCCCAGGGGGGGACCGGGCGCGCTGGAACGCCTGGGCTCGCGATGGCAACTTGTAAACCCGCGGCTCGGATGCGGGCGATCCAGGTGACGCCATGCTATCACGGCCCCGCTGGAAATGGGCCTCGAGCTCCGACAACCAAGGGTGGTTCTATGTTTTCGACAGCATCGCGAGGTACCCAGCAATGGTGCCCAGAGACCTCCAGCAGCTCCCACCGCGACGCAAGGCAGGACCCCTCGCTCCGAGCTTGATGAAACTAAGTGGACATATCTTCGCCCGAGAACGTCATCGCGAGGTAACCTGCCGACCGCGACTTTAAGAGCGCCGTCAACACTTGCATGGCCGACGTGCAGGGCTAGGACGGCGGCGACTTGCCCATCAACGCGGAGGCCAACACCACTGAACGGCCAGCTTATCAACGCGCTAATCAGGAACCACGAGTACAACGCCATCAGCCAGGAGACCAGGATCATCATAGAGACTTCATCCGCGTCACGACTTGCAACCGCAAAATCGGAGGTCTACCAGCAAACAGCGGCAGAGGCAAGCACATCCAAGGCTAGCTACACCGCAAGGCCGACCGACGCCTGGGCCCATGACCGCGCCCCAGGCCCCGCGCAGAGATTGCCCAACGCGGCAGCATCGCCACCCGCCAATGGACCAGCTATCCCAGACAATGCAATGCCCACCGACGTCGGGGAGCCTAGACCAGTGCAGTAATGCATTTCGCACCTGACAGCAAGTCTTATTTCCTTGACGGCGGCGGGCACTGATGTGTCTGGTAGGGGCGACGAAGCGATGAACACTTCGCGAGTGAGGGTCGACGCCCGCGCCGCTGCCAGAGGGCAGCCATGCAGGAGAGTCCGAGGGATAGTAGAGTTGTTTTGTCGTTTTTGGGCTTATTGTGCTCTTGCCATTTGTTTTTTTGGGCGCGCACCGAAGGGTGCCTTATGGCTGTTTGTTATATATTTTTTTGCCGTTTGAACTCGGGTGCGCCAAGGATGTCCGTCGCCAGGTATCTTCGCCCTGTGGCTCGCCAGACGGCTCTTCTCAGGAAGGGAAGAAACACGCAGACACAATTAATTGTCGACTTGCAGGAAAATATGGGAGTGGGAGGGGAGAAACAGTATAGAATACGGGAAAATCGGGGAATCTTATGTGTCCCAGGGCCCCTTCATTCTCGGTTCCCCCGGGCGCCGCGCCCTGGCGGGTTGTCGCCCCCGTCTCTCGGCGCTTGGAGTTTGTTCCTTCGTTGTTTGTCGGCTGCCGCGAGAGATTGTTTTTTCTTCAGAGAAACATAGTGCGGTGCCCATGGGGGCCCCCTGCAACCGTCCGCGGCACCGGGCGCCACCCTTTTTTGCCGCGCCAGCGAAGTCGCAACCGCCATCGCGGGACGCACCCAAGTCTGCGAAGGTGGGACAGATGCCGACCGATAGCGGTCACCAAGACCCAACCGGCAAGAGGCCCCCACTACGCCGCCGCTAAAGGCTCCGCGGAATGAACAAATGCAGCCATGGATAGACAAGCCAACGCAGACCAATAAAACAGTGACACCACGTAAGCAGCCGACCACTTGGGCGAGAATATGGAGATGGCGCGCGCGCAGAGCCATGAGCTCTGGAAAGTCGATCCGAGATTGATAGCAGGATGCGCTCGCCTGGCTCTACAAAGTAGCCGCTACTTTGTAGAGGCCCCCGGCCGGTGCCGCCGATCCTGGACGATCCCGCTGTCAGATGGGCGCTTTCGCCCCAGCGCGCTTGTTCAAACGTGAGCGGTTTGAAAACAGCTCGGAGGCATTCCGCGGGCTTCTTGAGGGGCCTCTACGACGCATCCTCGACGCCTCCTGGGGGGGCCTCTTGGATGTGATCGTTGAGCCCTTGGGGGCCTCCTGGGCTTCTTGGGGGGCATGCAGGAGGCATCCTGGAGGCCTCATGGCGCTGTGTGGGAGGTAAATTGCATGTCTTCGGGAGCGCTGTTGGGCGCTTGTTGGGGCCTCTTGAGGGCCGCTTGGGGCTTCTCGGGTCTTCTTGGGGTTCCTAAAGCGATTCTGATGCCTCCTTAGCGCTTGTTGGGCCGTCTCGGGCCCTTCTGGGGCCGACGTGGAGCCCTCTCGGGCGCTTCTTGGGCCCGTCCTGGGGCCCGCTGGGGCTGCAAGGGCCCCCCCCGGGCCGTCTTGGGCTTTTCTCGGGCCGACATGGGGCCCTTTTGAGAGCCTCTGGGCTTGTTTCGGGGGTCTCTTGGGCCGTGTTGGACGCTGCGGAGGCCGAAGAAGCGAAAATGCAAACAAGTACGTTTTCCGGAGGGGATGGGGTGGATTTTCATTATTTGGGCACTCGTGGGAGGTGTCGGGAGGGTGCGTTGGAGGCTTCTGGAGCCGTTTGAGGAACCTACTGATTGTCTTGGAGCGATGTTTCGACCATTCAGGGCCCTCTTGGGCCGTTTGGGCGGCCGCTAGGTTCTTTATGAGCCCGCGTTCCAGCTCCCCTGGGCGAGGGGCCGACCCGGAATGAGCTGGAGCTCCGATTTTGCTACCAAGATTGATTAGGAACACGCGCGCCCCCCTCCCCCCACACACGCACGCACACCCTGGCAGAGCCACCCCGGCACCCACCCACCCAGCAGAGCTGAAGCTCAAGAACTGAGGCTCAGGCTATATCTGAGAGTCTGTGAAACTCACGCGCCAGACCGGCGGATTTTGGCGGGGCACTTACTATCGTGATTCACGCCCACAGAATGATGTTTGGAGCCATGCAAGGCATCGACGACCCAGGGGCCGCCCATTGCGCGGGCCAGAATCACGACGCCATCAGGCACGAAGGCGACGTGGTCCTGACACGCATCGGGGCATCGCTCAACTACCACCTCCGCGACGGACCACCGGCAGCCCGATCGTTCAGGCTGGCCGATGAGCAGACCACCGTCGCCAACGTCATCAACCACCAGCCTGGGAAGATGCAATGCGCCCCATTGAAAGGGAGAGCGACGACGTGCCCGCGCCGGCCGCGCTTGATCAGCGGCGCCGCAGCCTTCCCGCGCGCATGAAGCTGGGGGACTGGCACAAACCGCGGTCCGAGCCAGGCCCTGTCGCGATCGCATCTGTCCGAAGAAGGTAGGCAAAAACGCTATCAGCAAGATCACCGAGTCGATCGAGGACTTGGGAGGGGGCCAACATGTCAACGCGCGACCACGTCGCCGAGTTGACCGCGCGGAGAAGGGGGGGGTCTACAGCACGCACCACGACTCGCCCATCCTTGCGGTAGTGCGTTTCCACTGGGCGCCGCGCATCGACGACGCTACTGCCAGGGTGGAGGGCCTCGTCGCGGACCTCGGCAGCTTTTCATCGCAGTGCCAGCTTATGGAGAGGCATCCGTTGATGGGCCACTACCGCGGCCAAGCGCAAGCACCGGCGTCAGCGCCGCCCCTGACGATCACCGACAACGATAGCACCCCAGCCGAAAACGGCCGCACAACTGCCACTCGCACACAACAGGGACCTACGCCAACGTCCATAATGAGGCGGCGGCCTGGGACCACGCAGGGCCCTGCGACGCAGACGCAGCCCACGTCCATGCCGTTGTTACCCGGAGGGCCGACCACGCGGAATGGGGCCCGTGGCCCACGCATGCCGAAGCGTGCCAGATCCACCATTCGACAAGTTTGGCGAATCACGAGTCCTTCCCCTTATCGTCTAAATCCGCGAGGCATCGGCCTCGAGGCGGGACCGGCCTGGCGGCGGTCCGGCAACTTGTCGTCCTTACTTTTGTTCAATGTTGTCAATGTTTGTTCCGACATGCCGACGGCGGAGTCGTTCAATGACCAGCTGTTCCAACCATAACCTTTTTCTCTGCGTTATTCTCGCGCGGGACAGCCCGCGCGCATTTTTTCTACGCAGCGACAGAGCTGGCGAACTGACTACAATATCTTCAACTCCTATGAGCCACCCCCTGGCCGCGGTGAACACAGCTGGCGAACTGACTGCAATATTTCAAGACTCTGCGGTATGCAATATTGCATGGCGGACGCATCGTCCGAGGCGAAACGCGAGTCCCCCAAGTACCTGCTCATCCACATATTATCGAGTACGATGGAACGTGTGCGTGTGATGCTCACCACCAAGCCGCGCCCCTACTGGCCCCCGCTCCCTGCCATGAGCTTCCTTCCCCGCTTCCCCCGGCTATTCTCCTCATCTGTCTCTTATGGTGGCGGGGAGGGCGGGTGGTTCGTGGGCGGGGGATAGAGGCCGCAGATGTAGGCGGCCGATCTGGCGAGGGCCAAGGATCGGCCTCCCTAGCCGCCCTGGTACCGCTGCGAGATTTGTCACAGCATGCGTCTGTCCCGCTCTCTACGCCCGTCTCTTGCATGCGTCTGCCCCGCACTTACCTCCCGCTCCGCGCACGTTTCGTTTCCATTTCCAGCTACCGGGTGGGTGGGTGGGGCGGATTCCACTTGGCCAAAACCGAGCCACCACCACGGATAGCATGAGCTCCCCCACGCACGGCTGGACCCCCCCGTGCGGCCACCAGCCGCGCGGTCTGGATACTACCCACGCTGGGCAGGGGAGGGTGCCAGTCGCGGGGTTGATGGACGCTTTGGGGGGCTTTTGTTTTATGTGCAGGGGGAGAGGCTTCTATTGATTTCGAGACTGGCGATTGTGGCCGGCCACTTATACCTCGGCGAGAGCCGCCAACCCAACACCGCCGCCTGGAAGATTCAGGTATCCCTCATGCTCGGTGGAATCCCCTCAGGTGGACCCGATGTCAACGCATTGGGAACCTTGCGCCTGCTTGCAGGTGAAAGATCCCGTCGTTGATATGGGGGGCGCCTGCAGGCGTTCCTATAAGCCGAGGGAAAGGCCCTTGAACCCTCCGTCTCGCGTGCCCCACTGTGGTCTTCAGGGGGTCCAAGACAGCCCAAAAGGTCCTCCAGACCTCCTGACCAAGATGGCCCCCAGGAGGGAGAGCTCTCAATAGGCGGGAATTCGATTTGCCAAGTCGAGCAATCCGCCCAACATTGCCCCGTAGGCAACACCCGGCCTCAGAGAGGTCCCCACAGTATGCCTCCAAAAACAGTCCAGAAGAAATGTGTGACATGTCCCAGCCACGAGGAGGGCCCCTCAGACGACCAGCCCTGGGGGGGACGGTGGGCGGACTCCTTCGCAATCAGCGCAACAGCGAATCAGGAGGGGAAAAAATGGAGGATGACG